>BMAW01130465.1:133771-262795 GCA_019974015.1 Nephila pilipes | reverse complement strand
TATATATATATATATATATATATATATATATATATATATGTATGTATGTATATATTTGTGTGTGTGTGTGAATCTTGTATTTAAATAATGAATCCGATTTTTGCATTTTTGATAATGTTTAAAAATATTTCAGAACTATCAGTTCAAATATTTTTTTTTAATTTTCATTAATTATTTTATTCCAATTGCTATCAGTCACTTTGATTCATTTACTTTACAGCATATTGTATGAATGACAGATGCTTTATATTTAAAAATATATAATCTAGGATTCTTCATCTATTTTATAACTGATTTTATGTTTATCTTTTTTGTATTATACTCATATCATTTATATATGTTACCTTAGTCAGGATTAAATGTGAAGTAGATTATAATTTTCGAACCTGAAGATAAAATTATGAATATAGGCAATAGTACCTTGATTTTAATTAGTACATTTAAATATTATTTTTCACTTACTTAAAAAACAGAATATTTGGAATTAAAAATGAGTAGATATAATCGTCAGGGCACATTTTATATTATTAATGATAAAATAAATCAATAAAAAAATGTTAGAAAATTAAACTCTGGTGTTTCTTTCATTCTATTAGAAGAAATTTAATAGAAGTACTTGAAATTAAAAAAAAGTTAAAAATGTACTTTAAATTGTAATTTAACTCAAATACATTTGGAGTTGAGTTTCCAAAATTGAAATAATAGTACTACATGTAACTCTTTGGAATAATTGAGAAATTATAATTATTAGATTTACTTCTCATGTAATTTTTTAATTTTAAAAAAGTGTTGTGATTAGGATGTAGAAAAAGGAAAAACAATTAGTCTACTGCTAGAGGAAAGCAGAAATGTGTATTAATATTTATTCAGATTGAAATATTTGAATAAAAAATTCATAGAATACATAAAAAAAATTATTATTATTCATTAATGTTTATACTTGTAAACGTATTTTAAGTGTGATAATTTCAAATGCAAAATAAACTTAACTAATTTAGTTTATGAAAAATGTCCTCACCTTAAAATGATTTAACTTTATACAAACCATTCTCGAATTTTTCTAACGCCTAGAAGGTATTATTTCTTATTTCTAAGATGTTTTTAAATACATTCTTTAGATGGACCTCGGGATTTATTTTTATCAAAACAAAATATTTCTTTACGAATTCTTCGATAACAAAGCACATTCCTTTTACGGAGAGACATAATCTATGAAAGATTTGCTGACGCAATATGGTGGACCTTTCTTCCGATTGGAATCATATAGGTTCGGATTAGCTCAAATAAAGCCCCTATAAGAACGCGAAGCCAAGAAGCAAAAAGAAATGGTAAAGTTATTTTCTATTTTAGTTTGCTTGGTAGTCAAAGTTTCCTGTAGTAGTTTGGATAAATATTATGGTTATAATTTTGTTTTTAGAGCTGACTTAATTCTCATATATATATATATATGTGTGTGTGTGTGTGTTTGTGTGTGTTTGTGTGTGTGTGTGTGTAATATTATTATTGCTGATATTGCATTTAATTTCTAATATTTCATTTTTAAATATTCAAATAATCTTCACTAGACATTTTTAAAATTTGGTTATAGGTGTTTTTTTTTTATTATAATTCTAATTCTAATTTATAGAGGATGATACAAGTATTATATTTCATGATGTGTATTTTTAGCAGCAAAAACATTTTGGACTAAATTGGCAAAAATATTTTTAAGGGGAATTAATATCTTTCGAATTCAGAAGTATAACATTTTGACACACTTTTTTCGATTCATCATAAATCAACAATTTGTTCTCATTTTAATATGAAACTTTACCAGTTTGTGAAATAAAATGTATGGTTTAAAATGTTGGATCAAGTTTTGCTATTAAATTAATGTATTTTCTTAAGCAACATGAAATATTCGTACAAAAATTTAAGAAAATAAATTAGCTTACTTCTGTAAACTAATTTATAACATTTGAAAGATGTATAGTAGAAACAACATAACATTTGAAACAAGATACCATTTGAATAGGTACAGTAGATCCACAATTATTATACCAAATTAAAGCTAAGTAATAACCTTGTTCTGTAAACCTAAAATTTTAAATTTTTCCCACATTTAAAAAAAATTGAAATATTAAAAAAAGGTTATAAAATTTGAACTTAGTAACTTTGTCATGTATTATGCTATAAAATATAACCTTATAATCCCACTAAAAAAACTGCGGTTCACAGAATAAAGATCTACAAGTACAACACTTATGTAAAATAACTCTACATGCAAAACATTTTCTTTAATCCTGTGGGAAATTAGATACTGAGAAAAAGAATTTGTTTATATTGCATTACAAAGAACAAGCCACCTTAGACATTTACATTTTTTGTTGCACAGGGCGTAATACTTTTCGGATTTTGACTCAGTTTGCTTTAAAATGCTCCTAACATTCCACACTAATTTTTGAACATGAATTTGAACAATCGAATTTTTTAAGGTACTAAGTCCACTTAATGATGAGTTAGTTTTAATGCAGTTTTATTTCTTAAGTATAAATAAATATTTTTTTAAGATTACAGCAAGGTATTTTTATGTTGCATTGGATTTAGATTTAAATTACAGGTTTTCTGATACTTTTTCTACTGTTTTTTTCATTTTTTGTTTACTGTCTAATATTAGGCATTACCTTCGTTTTGTATAGAGCTATAGCGGAATGTATGAATGTTTGATTCTTAAGACATCTTTCAGCGAAGTACCACTATCCTAATCTAGAAAAAATATTACATTGTTTTATTTTGATTTTATACATATTTATATGACTTTCACTTTTTAATTATCTCTTACAGTTTTTTTTAAGTTTATCTTCTTCAATCTTGATCTGTTTGTGGTTTAGGAAACAAAGCTCCAACTGGGGCAAGAAACCGAAATATTGTCTTCATAAAGACGTTGGAATCATCTTCTCCATGTATAGACGTATGCACCTCTATATATTGTAAAACAATTATTAATCATAGAAGAGTCCTCGTAACGAGGGTGCAATATATCGATGCGACCACCATTGAAATCAAAATTAATAACTTTCCTCCGCTTCGCATAATTTCAACAAATGTGCGAAAAAAATTCTTTCATAAAAATAATAAATGTCCAGAGTCATATTTTCAAACAATTTTAAATTCTGCCCAAAATATCATACTTGTTGGTGACTTTAACGCTAGACTCAAAATGTGGAACAATGATAGATCAAATAATTTTGGATTCGCACTCAAAAAGATCGTTAACAGGAATTCAAATGTTAGGGTTGTGGCACCGTACACTCCTACACATTTAAACCCTCTCTCAAGACCAGGAGCTGATGACTATATTATTGATCTAGCAGTATTCAAAAATATCCCTTTCAGTTTTGAGATCAGAGTTATGAATGATATGGACTCAGATCATTTACCGGTCACTTTAACTCTGAGCATCAGCTCTGCTTTAATGAAATTACTAGAGCAATTCTAAACCTACTGGGAAGATTTTAGATTTATCTGAAACCCGAAGGTTCTTCCAATTCCCTCCTCAACCAGCAACGAAAAACTTAAAAATTCAATCGAACGGTTGGCAAAAATTTTCCCCGAGGACCTCGTGGCAGTCTCGAAAACAAAATTTAATCCTCCACTCCGACTCCCCCTACTGAAATCAGAGCAAAAATTCGCCACAGAAACCGTGTGCGGAAATTTTGGCAAACGTCTAAAGATCCGGTACAAAAATCTGAGCTCCCCACACTCAGTCATGAGATACGAGAGATATTAAACACTTTTCCCAAAAAAGATGAGAAAATTACATTTAGGCACCCTCGCCCAATAACAATACACTTTACAGAGCAACCTCCCTCCTCAGAAAGCTTTTTCATGATATTCCGCCCAATCGGGGCTCTCTTGTAAGTGTTGTTATAGCTTCTATTGAAAAGGTGGAAGTTATTGTTGATAGCCTTCAAAGTCAATTCAAACCAAATCATGATGTGGATAACCCTGAATTATCCGTTTACACAGAAAGGAAAATTAAGAAATTTTTCGATGCTCCAACTTGTCTCGATGTGGAATGCATACAAACCAGTGAGCTTCAGGAATACATAAAAAGCCTCAAACTGAAAACGGCCTCTGAACTCGATCATATTTCAAATTGCATCCATAAGACTTACCCTTTAAATTTATTTTTATGACTACACTGTTTCTAAATTTTTAATGGAGGACTGCTATTTCCCAAAGGCTTGTAGGACCGCCGTGGTTGTCCCCATACTAAAGCCAAATTCCGATGACTCAAATCCTCAAAATTATCGTCCAATCTAATTATTCAGTAATTTGAGTAAAATATACGAGTACGTTTTATTAAAACGCCTGAACCAGTTCTGCTTAGCCAGGAATATCATTATTCCAGAACAGCATGGCTTTGTTACAAAGTGCTCAGTTACTCAAAGTCACTGAGCTGGTTCAAGATGTTTTTCGAAATCCCAAGCCACGGATTTGCTTTTTGTGGACATTGCAAAAGCGGTTGATAAAATTTGGCACCATGGCGATGACGATGACGGCACTTGGAATTTCGGACCAACAAATCAAAATTATACATTCGTACCTCGATTTTAGAAGTTTTCGAGTACGAATGGGCAAAGCAGGCTCCTCCCCCTGCTCCATTCTTTCTAGGGTACCTTAAGGAAGCCTTTTATTACCAAAACTATTTAAATTGTACATAAACGATATTCCGAAGGCCGCAAATGTACACTTAGCAATATATAAGGACGACACTGCCATTATGACTCAAAACATTCTCAATCAAAAATCATTTCACTATTGCCGAGATACATCCTTCGTCTTCAGCTCTGGCATATTGACTGGAAAATTAAGATTAATGCATCTATAAGCGCTCGCCTCCTCTTTATGAGACAACGGTGTATCGGATATTTACCTGCTGTCACCATATTCGATGAGCCTCTCCCCTGGGTCATTGAATTTAAGTACCTTGGGTTGGTTTTAGATACCAAATTAAAACTTTCTCACTGTATCCGTTCTGTTCATCAAAAAGCGGTCGTAATGAGTAGAAAACTCACACGCTCAATTTCTCGAAAGAGCAAGCTGGCTATCAGGCACAAGCTTCTGCTCTACAAATCCATCCTATGAGCAATCACGATACATATTAGCTCTTCTGGGCGAGTGCCGCAACAACACACCTCAAGAAATTGCACGTTTTTCAAATCATGCACTTCCGTAAAATTACCAAAAGTTGCTGATACGTCCGGAATGAAGTCCTACACAGAGATCTCAAAGTAGAACCAAACCTTGAATTTATCAAAAAACAATCTAATTTTTTTCCCTTAAAATTCAACAAATCCCTAATGAACTCTTACAAAATCTTCCTGCTTATGATCCAAAGCTTCCATGCTCTCAAAAAAGACCTAGAGCAGCTTTGAAGCATAATTATCACCACTTAACGGCATTTAAAAGAATCAGTAGGACTTATCTTAAAATATTAGGGATTCAAACAATTTATTTTTCAAAAATTTCATTGGATTTCACTTACAGTTATTCTTCACCCCAAAATAAATTTCTACAATGGACAACCGCGCTTTCCAGTAATAAAATAAAATTTCTTCAATTTCTATAAAATAAACTACTTTCCACCAGCTTCTAACTATCTACTCTTTTCTAAATAACTCTCAACATTTCTCTTTTCTCCTAATTCTTTTCAAACAAATTCATTCTGCTTTAAGAGACCTACGTGACTTACGAAATTATTTTAATACTGTACAAATTTTTAACTCAATTCCCTCAACTCTTAAAACCTATGTGGACTTCAGCTGACGTCACTTCGAGTGAGATGCGCTTCTGAAACCGCATCCAACTCTTTCGGTTCTCCAGGGAGACCAATTGCGTGATAGCGCAAACGAGTCCGTGCCTCCTTTTCGTCCAATCGCGTTGGTATTTCTCTGAGAATCAACTCTTTCGGCTGGCGTTTTCTCACCATCGCCATCTTTACGGAGCGTTTTTGTGCTCTTTCTTTTTAGGATAGAAAATCAATCATAAGAAGCTTTTCCTTTAGAATATATACTCTCTTCTCTAAATTAAGATGAGGAAGTAAATTTAATTTCTCCTAAATATGAACCCCATTACTTTATATAGGATGCATTTAGTAACATTTGATTGAAAGAAATGGCATATGTTGAGAAGAGAATGAATATCAAATTTCGTGTTCGCTTGGGAATAAATGCTTCGGAAACTTACAAAACGTTGAAGCTTATGTAAAGCATTTACACATTATCGCGAACGCAAGCTTTTGAGTGGCATCCACATTTCAGCGAAGGCAGGGAAATTATCGAAGACGGCAAGGGCTCTGTACGTCCGCAGACTTCCCGCAACACTGAAAATATTGAAAAGGTTTCTGCTTCGGAACGTAAGAATGAGCTCCAAACAATAGCGGAAACAGAAGGATCAGTTGGAATATACCGAGGCCACATGTCAACAGAAACTGACTAAGGATCTTAACATACATAGGGTGATCGTTTCTCCCATGTTAAACGAAGACCAAAGAGGAATTTGAATGGAAATGGCAGAGTACTTAATATCGGTTGCTGACAAAGATCCTTCCATAATAGATAGAATTGTTATTGGAAACGAGAATTTGTATTTTTTTATATGCAACGCAATCCAAGAGAGCATCGGCATCGTTGAAAACATCACTATCTCCTCGCAAGCAGAAATTTCGCCAATCGCTCTAAAGGGAAGGTCACGCTAGAGGTGTTCTACGATATCCAGGGCATTGTTTATCTAGAATTTACCTATGAAGGGCTCAGTGTGAGCAATGAACTCTATGTTCACATCATACGTACTTTGCGTGAGTCGATACGAATGAAAAGAACAAAATTGTGGGCTGAGCAGTCATGGATGCTTTTGCATGACAACACTTCTGCACACCGATCCCTCCTCGCCACTGACTTTCGTGCAAAAATGTAAGCAACTGTTTTGCCACATCCTCCTTACTCTTCTGATCACGCCCCCTGCTGCTTCAGCCTATTTCCTAAACTAACGCGTTGCTTGCAAGGTCGTCTATTTTAATCTGCAGATGAAGTTAATAATGTATCACAAGCTGTAAAAAGGCCATGGCTAAAAATGGATTCCAGAAACGTTTCGATGACCTTCACAAGAGATGGCAAAAGTGTAATGTTGCAAATGGGTCGTATTTCAAAGGAGCATGTGTTTCAGCAACTTAATTGGTAATTTTTTAAGCTATAGACTCAGTCCAGGAACTATTGGTATTTATTTAATTATATATATATATATATATATATATATATATATATATATATATATATATATATATATATATATATATATATATATATACAGTTTTTCGCAAATATTTATTTTTCAAATTATTTTTCGATGACTTTATGTTAAAAAAGCCTTTCCTAAAAAAATTTGTAACTTTGCCCGATTTCTCAAATTAGTTGACCTATCGATATCTTTAATGATTACCGTTTAATGCTTCATCTTGTAATATAATGAAACTACAATCATATTACTACTTTTGAGTTCTCAATCTTGCGTGTGAATATGGTTTAGAAATCAATATTTAGAAACCTCAGAGTTTGAAAGTAATAATTGAATTTCTGAGACATGAGATAGAAAAGGGTTGTATATATCCATCCACTTTAAAAACAAAGGTTGCTTTTTATTTTCCTATACCTGCTAATTTGAAGCAAATTCAAAGATTTTTTGGCTTAATCAGACAGTTTAGAAAATTTATTCCTAATTATTCTCCTATTGCTAAATCACTGAGTGATCTCCTGAAAAATGATTGTAAATTTAGATTCAATGAGGAAGAGAAAAATAAAATATTTTTAATAAGCTTAAAATGTTGCTCTCTCAAAAACCTCAGTTTTGCTAATATATAATCCAATTTATGAAAAGGAGATACATGTGGATGAGTATGTAGGAATTTTATTACAAATATCTTCATACGCTAATAATTTTCATCCTACATATTACATGAGTAGAAAGACGACAGACGCAGAAAAGAAGTATTGCAGTAACAAACATGATTTTCTTACTGTCATAGAAGGCATTAAGAAATTCTGAATTTATTTATTAGAAATAAATTTTAAAGTCGTAACAGAATGTTTAACGTTTCAGAAAACTATGGATAAACCAAACTTGTCTACACGAGTTGCTCGACGAGTTTTATTACTAAAAGAATTTAATTATATAATAGACCACCGATCTGGTACAAAAATGTCTGATGTTGATGCTCTAAGTAGATCCCCTATTAATAGGATTCGTATTTCTATGGAAAATGTTTTAGCTAAGCTGAAATTAGTTCAGAACCAGGACAGAGAAATAAAAACGATTAAGATCCTTTTGAAAATATTCAGTTATGAAGACTATTACAAACGTAACGAAATTCTGTTTAAGTTTGGTGATGGTAGAGAAGTAACAGTTGTACCTGATAAAAAGTGTGTAAACCGAAATAATTAAAAATGCTCATCAAAAAGGGATACAAAGAAGTTACGTATAGAGATCATAATTTTCAAATAATGATCATTACCTTGAAGATCATTATTTTATTCCTAAAATGAATCAAAAGTTTGGAAAAATAGTAGCTAATTGTGTTAAATGTATTCTAATAAACCGTTCAAAGGAAAAGGAAGAAGGATTTTTTCGTCCAATTTATAATGACGATTTACCATTATATATATGTATCACATAGAGCATCTAGGATCCTTAGAAAGAACTTCAAAAAGCTATAAACGTATTTTGGAGATTATTGATGGCTTTAACAAACTCATCAGGAAATATCCCATCAATACGACATCAACAGTTGAAGTTACAGTTAAATTGGAAACACAGAAAACCACATTCGGAAGTCATTAAGAATAATTTCTGATCGTGGCACATCAATTACATCAAAACAATTTGAGAATATTCTTCTAACAAAAATATAAACCATCATCTAATCAAAACAGATCATCCGCTTGCTAATGGATAAGTTGAACTATTACATTAAATAATAATTCCCGTTCTAACGAAGTAATTACTATGAAATTCATCGCATTGGCATAAGCATGTTAAAGAGCTGCAACAAACTATTAATTCAACCTATCAACGAAACATAGATACTACTCCTTTTGAATTGTTATTTAGCATGAAAATAAATACAAATTAATTGAATTCAAATTCCAATCTAATTTACAAAAACATCGTAGCTATCTACAAAAAGATGCTAAAAAACAAATATTCAAAATTCAAGAGCAGAATAAGAAGGCATACAACTTACGAAGGTGAATGTCTCATTGCTATAAATTAGGTCCCTTGTACTATAAGACGTACTCAATTTGCACCACATTTTAATCTTAAGTCGAAATATTTAGGACCATACAAAATTAGAGGGAATAATATCTATGAATTTTCAAAAAAAAGGTGATTACGAAATACCAAACACTACAACTACTTGCGCAGAATTTATAAAAAGATGATGCGTACGTAAAATAACTCATTACTTCATTTATTTGACTGTGTCTATTAATTATGACTTACCAACCGATTTGTCATTTTCCCCATTTAAGACAAATTTTCCCCGAATATGACTGCTGCATGTGTTTCTGAAGACATTAGATCTTCAAAAAAACATATAATCGCAGAAATCAAAATACGTATCATTTGGTATCCACTTCCCTTTTGAAAAGCTTATGACAAAGCAAGACGATGATACTCCAAAGACGATGGACTATTTTTAGTTATTTTGCTTTGTACTGCTTTCAATTTTCATTTTTCAGCGTTGTGTTTCGAGTTTGAGACATAGAAGTATCCCTTGTGGATATCTTAATCTTGAAGAACTCCTAGGAGTGGAATTTTAAGGTGGTGAGGTCATCTTATTCCAGGACGGCCGAAGATGTAGAACTGGAATGAACCACTGAGTACAGTAATGTAGAGGGCGATAGTGCTGCGTCACGTGAGATTATAATCCGGCGAGGCAGTCGGAAGCGAGCTAACTAGAAAAGAAGGTTGACGTAGGATTGTAGATCATGCAGAATCTTAAACGACGCTTCTAATCGTATTTAGCTCGTGAATGTTTTATCCGAAAACATTTTAATTAAATGTTGTGAAAGTCTAAACATTTTATAAGCCAGCCATCCATAAACACGATAACATTAAGAGTTCCCGATACACTTATATTGTCACATCACCACACACCAATAGTGTGTCAACAATACAATATGTGTGTGTGTGTGTGTGTGTGTGTGTGTGTGTGTGTGTGTGTGTGGTGTGTGTGTGTGTGTGTGTGTGTGTGTGTATATGTGTGTGTGTGTGTGTGTGTGTGTACATATACCAAAAACTTAAGAATCAAAAAAGAGTGAGTGATAAAAACATCTCCAAAAATTAATTTGAATAATTACTTAAGTAAAGGAAATACATTGAAAATAAAGATAACTATTACAAAGTTAAAAACTTAAATGCAATAAAACTTAATACATATCTTATTAGTTATCGTAGAAAGAAATATAAAGTGAAAATTATTTAAAACCATACGAAGAGGGTATGAAGCTAGAGTGTTTTAGAGCTACAATTAGAATTTGCAGCGAGTTGGTTATGGATCTCTGTCTTGAAACTTTTTCATTCCTAAAACTCGATTGATTGTTTAGTAACATGAAACTTAAATGCAATACGATTTGTCTATTGTCGGGAGACATCGTGATTTTGAGCCGAAATCAAGTTACAAGGATAATATCTGTGCTGTCACTCATCTCTCCTAATTGACACATTACGCAAAAGTTAGGATTCTGAGATCCGACGTGCCTTTCTATGACTAGATCATGATTTGATGACTAGATCATGATTAGAATCATGATTTGATAGAACACAGCTGGCTACAAGTTCATGACCAGCTACGAGGGCCACTTCTGAAAGTCAAAATAAAGCGCTAATAAGGGATACTACATTTTTATTCAAATTCAGTTACTGTTCATATTCTTATTTTTCTAACTTTATTATAAAGCTTCGCAATTGCAATAAAACTGGCTTAAAAATAATTTGGTCGTTTTTGAAATAAATTACTAGGCAATATAAGAAACAATTTATATTTTGTTCCCAAGAAATGCCAAATACATATTTTCTCTCTCTACTAACCATCGAGTAAATACGATTCGCTTTATTTGAAGAACGTAGAAAAATAATAAAAAAAAGCAGAATAATATAATAAATATTAATAAACAAAACAAAAATTGAATGATATATGTTCAAAATTAATAAAAGAGAAAAATGAATTAAGGGGGGAAAAACGAACAAGAAAAGAAAATTCGCTTCCTTCTGCATACCTCACATCTTTACTTAAAGCAGTCGGAAAAGGGGGAAGTCCGCTCTCTTAAAGGAGGCTCGTAAATTTTTACCCACGAAGAGGTCCGTAAATTGCCGTAAGTTTTTAATATTCTCCGGACAGAAATTTCGTATAAATTCTCTCTCCGCGCAACTCCCGGAGAACCTTAATTCCTTCGTTAACTTTAATAGGGCGGGGAATGTGCAATGAAAGAGGGGGAGGGAGGAAGTTCCAGTTTTCCCGATTTACGACAAGGGAGGGGGGAAGCGGCGTGTTATGAAAGATTAAGCAAAACGGAAAATATGCGGCGGAAAGGATTAGGACCTTTGGAGAGAGCGAGCGAGTGTGGCTTCGTTGCCAGTCGGAGCAAGTGGATTGTGTGCATAATTAAAAGGTAGGAAGAGGGAAAGCGCGGACGATTCTGGGAATATGACGGAGAGAAAAGGGATAAATCTGTTTCGTTGCGTGTCCAGACACCAGGAAGCCATAAAGAGCGCTTTGAAAAGGCTTATTACTACACCGAAAGAAATGTTTCGACGGTCTTTGACCACAATGGAGCATTGGAACAAAAATGCCGTGGTGAAGCGAATGAATTTGGTTAAGTTTTCTCTTTAGTTATCGAACAAGTTTGAATATTGGTGGTGAAGTTATTTCGACTCCTAAAATTTGTTCGTACTGAATATTGCTACGAAACTGGAACTCGGTTAAGTTTATGGTAAATTAATCTAATTTTCCTAGTGTTAAAGGGCAAGACTCTTACTCGGAATTCATTGCTAGTTGGAAAATTGCTCCATGGTTTATAAGAATTTATCTAGGATATTACATACAAGTACTTAGAATGCCATCAACTGTTAACACAAGAATTGTGCAGATATGAGCCCCTCTGAATGGAAAGAATAAAAGAGGAAGATCTCGGCCGTATGTCCCTAGAAGAGAGAGATTCAACTGGACGGCCGAGTTGAGGAAGTCCACGGGGAAGCATTAGATTGGGTTGGATAGTGTAAAGCTATTGCGGCTTCAAGCAGCAGTTTGATGAAACGATAATTGACGTCCATGAAATTAAGGATCGTTTTATAAATGATATTGTTTTCATAACTGAACGTATAAATTTAAATATAAGTTAATATCGGTTATACAGTGCAAAGGTTTAGGCATAAAACACAACTTTCAATTCTTTAGTTTGAGTATTTTTCCATTTAATTGAATCATCACTAGTTAAAAAGTTCAGTTAGTAACTAAATAGTCAGACAATGAAGGAAAATAAATTAGTTTTATTCGAATCTTAGAATATTCAAAATTCAATACATACATTACTCCGCATGAAATATTGATCTATAGGTTCGGATGCGTGGAGAACAGGTTGCTACGCGCGTCTGAACCCAAAAATGAATATTATTATAATTTAACTGCCAAAGTGGATACGTGACAGTATTAATTGTAAGTTGGATTCTATTACACATACATTCATAGTTCATTACTGCAAACTAACATCAAATCATCTCATATAGTATCTTATACATTTCTTCTTATTAGTATAAGTACACGTTTATTATCGATAATTGAACCTTCTAAAGGCTTCTTATTATAACCGTCGCTGCTTATAAATGTTATTTTATCAATCTTATCACCTATTCTTTAATATCCTTATCAACATAAGGATATTCCTTATCCTTATTTCTTATCTTTATTCAACGTAAGTCACGATTCATTTATTGGAAGAGGTTCTCTAATCAAATAACATCACATGACTTCGCCCGAAAAATCAGTTGAAGGGAAACACTAAAGATAACAATGTTATAAAATTGTAACAAATGATTAGTTCTAACCGACTCTTGTGTCATAGTTCAATTAAATGTAACTTACTGTAATAGTCACTAAGTCCCCAATGTCACACAAGTCTACTCCAACTTAACTATTTATTCATCAATTATTATAGTATAATATATTATGACTCTCTTTGGATTGTACGGCCAGCCAAACTATTTAAATATTGCTGCAAGTAAATATTCTTACCAAGCCCTTTCAGTTGAAATTGCTTTCTCGCCAAGTCACCTGCGGCAACGATAACCGGTAATTGTAACTCTTGATATTATCAAGAGTTATCTCTTGTTAGAACAACACTCCGTGTTTACCACTCTCTCTTTCTTCTAAATTTCGCTTTACTTATACATCATTATATCTCAATCACTTCACTTTATTTCAACCTGCCTCTAATTTGCTTAATCACGTTTCATTTGGGTTGGGAAGAGATTGTTACTTCATGCAATCAATCTCAATTAAGGTTCCCAAGGTTAGTGAAGTGAAAATCCCGCGAATAGCCCTACGTCACAAACTGTTGCATAAAAATGGACTGTATCGGGGAAAAAAGCAATTATACAAAGTGTTAATCTCTCTCTTTACGCTATTGAATGTAGAACACTTTATCAATAACAGGGAATTTTATGCTTTAAATAAGAGTTCTGAGTTTGCATATTATTTCTTTATATTAATCAAATACTTTCTTAAATAAGATGAAAAGGTATCTATAAGATCGTAAGGGAAGATTTCATTAATTTTATTTTATATTAAAAGATCACAAACAACACAACGAGTAACTAGTCATTCCTCTGCGCTATTCCTTAAAAAGATTATTTTAAACCCTGTATTTCACTTTCCAAATTTCCACAACACGACAGAACAGGAATTAGGTAGTATATATTTCTATTTAATGCAAAATATATGAAGTTCTCCTGATTAGAATCAATCTTAATGCAGTTACTACTCAGCTATTTTGCTTTTGACCCTTGTTCAACAATTTAAATTCTCCCTTCTATTTATGAGTCACCCTCTGTGTTTTATAGTTCCTCTGCTGTTGATGTTACTGATATAGTCTCATCGAATTATATTCAAATTTCTAAAAACTTTAACTTTTTATCTTTCTTTTGCCACAAACATACTGTGAAATGTTTCTCCACACTTCATTTATCACTGGGTTCATAAGCGTATTTTCCTCCTTCTAACCCTTGGGGACTTCCAGATGACGTTATTTGATTTTAAGAACCGTCTTCTAGTTAATGAACCGAGACTTTTGTGAACTAGTTTGGAAATATTGAAGTCTAGTAAATAGGATTGATGCAACAACTTTTGTAAACTGTAGATAATTTAATAAGGGAGTAATGGCAAGGGCGAGGGATTGGAAATGATATCGACTCATCGATAAGTCGGCCGTGATCGTCAGAGACTAGATATCTGGTTGCATTAAAATTACGCTTTCAGTACTGATTCGGATCCCGATAGTAAGGTAATAGAATAAAGTTGCATTTTTTAATATTAACGCTTAGGTTCGGACGCGTGTTGAAATTTGTCCCACATGTATAATAATAGGGATATTGGCTTTTAAATATTCGAAAAAAATCAATTTGATTTCTTTCGTTGTCTATTTAACAATTGCCTGAACTTTATTTAATGGAAATGGCTCAATTAAGGGATATAAGAATATCCGATCAGTTACACTCTCGATGTTACAGAAATCATTAATTGTTAATAACTCTTTTCAACTGACACAATTCTGACAGGTCAAGATTAATAGATCCCAAGCTTCTTGACTTCACTTAAGTTCCCTTCTCGAGTGGATTCTTGAAAAAAAGATAAGCGGGGACTCCAACTAAAATCGAAGCCTCAAAGTCTCTTGGTAGGTAAAAGACAGAGCAGTTCTGTCCTTAAATCCTGTATAAAAATTCTATTGAAATTTATAGACGTATAATTAATGATATTATGCATCTAAGTTTCGTCATCGTCTTCCTTTTGGAGCCAATTACCCTATTATATAATTTTAAATGTCTTGCAATTAAGTGTAGCTATAATCCATGGGATTAGGTTCAAAAATTCGAGACCTATTATATCGTAGTAAGATCACAGTAAACCCTATCTGTACCGTTATTTTGTTTAAGTGAAAAAGATATATATTATTAGCTAAGTGTATAAACTGCAATAAAAATATAGATAATGTACTGAAAAAAATTACCGGGGGGGGGAGAGTGATAAGTGGAATAAATTGATATTTTTAACTATGTTTTAGTGGGACACATATGCCCCAGTGGTACCGAAATAATGATGAAGATGCAATGTAAAGTTATTTATACACAGATCTGTTCTACGAAAGATGCGATAAAATAACAAACACTAACGTAAGAAAAAGTGCAAAGCGGTTTTGGGAAAATTGAAATTTTGAACATATGCTTTTGTCATTTTTTTTCCCTTTTTCTCTTCCGCACAGCGTGCTCATCTTCAGTGGGTTTAACCTTCTCTTGACAAGTGATCGTCCACATTTATCATAAGTTTTGATGAATTTGACAGACTGTCAGTTCTTCTCCCTCTTTACATTTGCATTCTTTCTGCCAACGTTGCTTTAGCCAGTGGGACAAGAGAGGTATTTTTATGCTTTGTTTCTTGAAACAGTATGTATGAAAATGCACTGAATTGTGTCACTACCAGCGGGACGTGAATCACGTTAATATAACGCTTATTTATCCCACAGCATTATTTAAACCTGCACATGGAACATTATGTTCCTGTAATTAGGAAAGCCTAGTTTGGCACGTTGGGAGATTCGCAGTTTTCTCTTCGCTAACCTCGGTGACTTCTATCGAGTTTAATTGCATAAAGCTGTAATTTCTTCTCAATCAGAATGAAACATGATTAGATACATTCTATAAAGATAGAAGTAAAGTGAAGAAAATTATACTCATATCCATAAATTATAGATAATATCAGCTCCAGCAAATAAAGGCTTCGAAACAAAACAAGTAGAAATTTTATGAAAAATATCTTGCAATCAAAAACACTAATAAATGAGGAAAATATGTAGATTATTTTCCGTGGAAACAGTTTTGTTTAACAGATGTAAGGATAGAATTTCAATTGGAATAAACTTCAGGTTTTAGTTTTATTAACGTTGCACTATAAGCAACACTTGGTCTATTGGCGACAGACCTCGTAATTTTGAGCATCGGTCAAGTGACGAGGAAGACACCTGAGCTGACACCCCTTCCCCCTGCGGGTCTTTAGTGGCCAAGACTCGAACCCGCGACTTAACGAAACGAGTCCAGTACCATGACCACTAGGCTACCGCAGCCTGGAATAAACTCTAATAAATTCTGTTCGTGACAAACTTTTCATAAACAAGAATTTTGGAACAAGAAGCTTAAAAAATGAGAATTGCGCATTGAGAAGTAAATGTTAAAATTAGAAATTAGTAGAGTAACTCTATAATTAAATTTATTAGTAAAGAGGAGATTTGTTGTGTGCCTAATAATGTTGTAATAATAATTTTATAGGTCGATAAAATATTTTTTAGTCAAAAAATATTTTTTTTCTTAGTTGAATATGAACATGATTTCTTGTTACACATTTAAATCTAGCTACCATTTAAGAAAGTATTCTTTAAATATATAAACTGTTTTATTTTTTATATACAAAACAATGCAAAAAATAGTAAACCAACTTTTTCGATGCATTTTCTTTGAAAGAAATGTGTATTTCTTTGAAACCATTATGTATTTCTTTGAAACAAATATGGAACTTTATAATTTTAGTAATTATTTTTTTCTTTGATTCACATGGAAAAAATCTATACTTACTACGTGTGTAAGTATGAAACCGGAATTTTTGTACAGAAAAAACACGTTTATTGTAATGATATGATCCGAACCAAAGGGAGATGGCTTCTCGGGTCACCTTTAACTGATCCGCCAGTTGTTGTTGTGTTTGAGCGTCGTCTTCGTCCAACAAAGCGTCTTCAAACTGTTTCGGTGGTCTTCCACGTTCTTCGCTCCTCACGTCAAAATCGCCACTTTTGAACCGTTTGAACCACTCGAAACACTGTGTTTTACCGAGAGCATGCTCACCAAATGCCTCCAGAAGCATTCGATGCGATTGGGCTGCGGTTTTCTTCAGATGAAAACAGAAAAGTAGTGCTGTCCGCAAATCGTAATTCGTTGGCACAAAACTCGTCATGTTAATCTCTAATAAACTAATGCTACTGAATGAAACTCGTGTTATTGTGAGTTGGAAATCTTGGTCGGATATCAATACAATAACAAGACACCGCTGACGTAATGTGTCGATAAGTGCATCGACATCTAGCGCCACCTATGGGCAAATTCCGGTTTCATACTTATATACCTGGTATATTACATAGAGAAAAATGCTTATGTTTCACTATATGCATAGAGATTCTGTATAGAAGCCTGAAAATTTTTTGAAACATACGAGTATATTACAATAGCAATACAAATATGTCTCGAAAATCGTACCCATGTTCAACAAGGAGAAAAAAATACTTTTTGATTAAAAATATCTTTTATATTTCTATAGAATGATTAATGTATTATTACTAGGCAACAAGAAATTTCAGTTCTACTAACAATCTTTAAAAGATATACGTCGCAAAATCAAGTAGTCGTAGATATGACATTTTACAATTTGTCGCATGACCTGGTGCCATTAGTTTAATACATTCGATTGTGGCGTGAAAATTTAGAAAAATAAATACTTAATAGCGGACTTTGTATGAAGTATCATCATTTCAGTCAAATACCTTACCTGGAATTTATTACTTGCATTATCAGTTACTCATTAAGAAGCTCTATTCTGGCTTAAAATGTACAAAACTTTGAATAATTTATATATTTCATCATTTTTTTCGGCAAAATTATGCAGAAAAATGATGATTTTATCATTTATAAATATATTTACGATCTTCTTATTTTGATTTATAATTAAGCTTGAGAAGATAAACTCTCTTAATTTAACTTTTTAAACTTTATTCAAATTAATAAAAATAAAACTGAAACATAACATTTAGACAAGAAACTAAAAAAATATAAACAATAAAATAAGTCACAAAAAATATGATAAAAGAGAATTTTAATTTTCGCGTTACTAAAGTATCTTTCTGGAATAGTAATATACATATTTCTAACTTAGGAACATTACTTTTAGTTATATAATACGTAATAATAACGAAATATCAAATATTTGATTAAACTTATAATAACAAGAAATATTACTTTTGTCGCATAAAAGCAAAATATTCCATTAAATTTTTAAAGACTCTTTTAAAAATTATAATTACATTTATAAAAATATCAGCATATTATGCATTCATATTTAGTGATTAAAATTAATTCCGGTATTCATGATTCGAAATTATTATTGATTATATTTTCTGTCCATGTATGGTGATATGAGCTGAAGATCTAGAGTTTTCTAAGTAAGTTTGATTATTGTGTAGCAATAAAGCTAATTATGTTAAAAAAAGAAAAAAAAAATGTCTTTGAAACAATATTTTAGTATTCAGGCCTAGGATAATTTTGATTTTAGTGGCATAATAGCATTTTTCAGTTTTCATTAGAATTTCTTAGAATCATACTATACTATTAGTTGCCCTAGATCCCATTATTTTAACGATCAATCAATAAAGTAAATGGGGGGGAATAAGATATATGAATTGTGGATAAAAAAAAAAGTGAGACTGACGCTGTTATAGAAGTACACATGCACAAACACCAGCGACCGACAGCTATTTAGTGTGAAAACTTCTCTTTCGAATGCAATGTCACTCCCATCTGCTATCAAATCCGTATAGCTGTAGCCTTCGTTCGCATAAGAGTTATTTTTTTCCTGAAGAAGGATAAGGGAGCAACGAATTGTTATTAAATTTCGCATGAAACTTGAAAAAACCGCAATTGAAACTTACAATTTATCGAAAACAGTGTATGGTAATGAATGTTTATTGCATGCAGAAGTTTCTGAGAGGTTTAAGCGTTTTCAAGATAGCCGAGAAGACAATGAAGATTATTCACGCCCGGGTCGCTCTTCCACGTCAAAAACGGAGGACAATATCGAAAAAAAAATGCGGTAATCTTATTCGATCTGACCGTCGGTTAAGTATTCGTCCGATTTCTGAGACTGTAAGAATTGGCATAGAATCAGTATGGCAAGTTGTTTTTCACCAAGACAATGTGCCTGCTTATTCCACATTGCCTGTCAAGAGGTTTCTAGCCAAGTACAGCATTCCAGAGCTAGACCATCCACCTTAGTCGCCGAATCTTGCACCGTGCTACTGCTGTTTCCTAAGGTAAAATTTACGTTAAATGTGATTAGATTTGAGTCGTTGAAGCTATGAAAGAGAAAGAGACAAGCGTCCTGAAGGACCTGATAAAAAAAAGACTTCTAAAACTGTTTCGAACAATGGAAGATTCGCAGGGAGTGTTGTAAGGATAGAGGAGGATTGTTATTGAAGGTGATAATGATAATATATATATAAGACATTAAAATAAAATGTTTTTCAGCGTCATTCTCATTATTTTAATAGCCATACCTAGTATATTATGATAAATACAAACATCGATGAAAACATATGAATGTGTGTGAAGCTAAACATTACAACAAATTTATGTTTCTTGACATTAGAATGCCTACAAGTATATTTGAATTTTATAGTATTATCTTAAGTTAACTAAATTATAGTTTTGTTTTTCTTGACTTACTAAATAAAGGGAATAAAGTTAAGTTATTCTGATTTTTAAAACTATGGTAGAATCGATTATTTCTCCTCAGCCTTTTTAATTTGTTTATTCTGATTTTAACTTCCCTTTGGCATGTTTTGAGAACGAATGATTTTGAAATGTACTTATTCTTTACTTTCAAACTAAATTTTCACTTACTGTTAAACCTGCACCTATGCAACGTATTATTAAAGTTTTGCTTATTTATATGTTTACTAATGTATTAATGAGTAAGGTGGAGAAGCTAAAGATTAAATAAATATTTTAATATTTGAAAACGTATGATTTTATCATAAAATAAAACTTATTTATAATTAAAATGCAATTTCCGTGCTATGCTAGATATTTTTGTTCCTTTAAGGCAACTGAGACTTTAAATACTTCACAATTTGCATTTTTTTTTTTGTTTTGATATTACATATTGAAATGATATTCATTGATTCTAGAGATTTATTTGTATACAAGAATTTTATAACTATAGAACTGTAGAAAATTGAATTTCAAAATTGTAAACACATTCGTACCACGCCACTGAGAAAAAAAATATCTTTATTTGCATTTCGCTTAAAATGTGTTTTTGTTTTGAAATTCAGTACTCTTGCTTTTCAAAATCTATTTCATCCGTAGAACTGAAATTTTCTGCATTATAAAATAAGGTTATTTCCCATTGAATGTGTCTAATCTTATTTAATATATACACAGTTGAATTTAGGTACAGCACATTATTCGTATAAAATTTAAGGGAATTAATGATTATAAAATTAAGAATTTTTAAAATTTTATTAAATTTAAATATTTTAAACTGTAATTATGTTCAGTGTATAGAATGCTATATATTTGTTATTTGTTTATAAGTATTCAGTAAAATTTCAATATTATTAATACAGTGGACTTTATGAAAGATGTACTGAAAAGTAAGTACATGACTGAAAATTGTAATTATACAGCTGCTGATTATTAATTTGATATACAAAATTATTTATGCTTACAAATGGGATTCTCTCTGCACAAACATATACACAAATATACAGATATTTCAGTGCAAAATATGACATTTATGGCTTTTAATTTAAAAACAACTGGTTTAATTAAGCTTGGAGTAATATTATTTGCATTTTTCCTTGCCGAAGATGTTTTAATTACCTTAAGTTAAACAAAAAACAATTTATGAGGATAAAAAAATTAAACTTCAGCTGCACTTAGAAATAAAGAATCAAGCGAGTTTCATACTTACGGATAAAATTTCATACGAGAATAAAGTTTTAGTTTTAGAAACTGACAAATCCCAGTTCTTTGTATGATAAACTGCAAATAATTGGTAAGTATAATTAAGTATCTTGACACAAGAGACGGGATCATAATACAAGGATTACAAGAGAAGTTGTAACGCAAGAGCTTCATTAAAATGCTGTTCAAAGTACTAAATTGTCCACGACTTCAAAGGGATTAATATATTTATGAACTCTTCTTCTCATTTTGAAAGGTGGTGTCTCATTTTTAAAATAGAAATCGATAGAATGTTTCTTAAAATTTTAATCTAATGAGTAACCTCCTTATTTTACTAGGGTTTTGTGAGAACTTTTGAAAGAATACTAATATTAAGAAAGAATTTTTTAATATACAAATGACTCTTACATACAATATTTCTTGATATTAGAAAAAGAAATTCATGGTCTTATGAAAATAAATATAATTTAAATTTTTTTATCGTTTGATAATAAACAGTTCACTTGATTCAAAATTGTTCTAAAATCTAAATGTATTTGTACATTACACTTGTAATGGAATATCACGCGTATATCTCTTTAATCAACTCCCGACGCTGCTTACTTCCGATGTTTGGAATGAGAACCATGTCCTTGGAATGAATTTATAGATATGTTAATAAACAGTAATGTATAGTTAGTAGTGAATAGAACAAAAGAAGATATTGATTATACATCAATGAAGTCACTGAAACGCAGTAGTGAATCGGATATCGTTGTTAGAAGTTTACTTGAATCCAATTATTTTGAAAATCTGTTTGAATACGATCCACTTATTAGAAGTGTACAATTAGAGTTCTCAAAGAGAATACATGTATTTATCATTATATTCAGAAAAATAGAGTAACATAACTTTTCCACGTATATTTAAGTTATTCTGATAGTGATTATTCAAGGATTTAAGTAAACCGTTTTAGCATATTTTAGATTTCTATGTCTTCGCACAAGTATTAGCAATTTTGAAACACCGTCAAATGCTGATAATGACCAATGAATACGTTGTCCTCCTAACACCCATAACATTTAAGGGTTACGAAATCAGTTGAAATCAGACTCAAACAACTTAGCAGAATTTTGTTAGATTGTTGTTGTAAGAAGTCCTCCAAACCGAATGGTGCTAGAATAAACCCATAAAATTAGACACTCGATGACAATTCATAATTATTAATGCATTGGAGAGCATACATTGCTTAGAAAATCCTAAACAATCAAGGATATGATAAGCAGAGGCTTGGCTTGGCTAATCTAATACTTGATTTAGATTGAAAATGGCTTTATTTCATTTAAGAAAGTCCAAGGATATCCACTGAAGAAGCGAGTCAAATTAATTTGCTACCGTCTTTACGCTGAAAAACCCGAAAGTCTCTCAGAAGAATATCAGGATAACTCTGGTACAGTGATGGGGTGTTCCAAGACGACTTTGTCTTTACATTTGGAATGTACTTACTTTAGCGTTAAAGGGGTTGGTAGAACTGGTAACCGACACGCACTCGTTTCAGGCAAAGTGTTTGTCGTTTCGTCGTATACGAGGAGTACACAGTAAAGTATCCAAAATAGATGAATATCTGATTATAAAAAAAGTAAATTCAATTCAATACACTACTTACCTTCATCTAATTTAAGTAGATAAGTTTCAATTGGTTGGAAAGAAATTTGAATTTTATGCGAATTAAACTAAAAAGATCTGCAATGTTAGTAAAGAGAGAAACACAACTGTATTTATACAAATTGGTAAAAAGAGTAATAATGGATATTTTTCATAAACACGCTTGCTCATGATATAAACAGTGTATTACACGTTTTTATATAGAATTTCATAAAAGTCAGCTAAATTCTAAGGTTGTGTCATTCTGATTCCCGTTATCTCCGAAGACTTGCACAAAAAAATGTTATTGGAAAATACTCGAGATTTCTATTACGCTTGAAAATATTGCTGATATTGAAGTGAATTTCATTTACTCAGATTTCGCTAGTAGGTGAATATAAATTCGCGTTTACCGCGATTGTGTCAACACGGTGAGGTTCCTCGTCGGATCCGTGGCATAACAAAACAAGACCGGTCCCTCGACATGAATCTCATGAAATTCAAAAAAGACTTTTTAGCCGGATTACAAACAAGATTCTATTCATTCGGACTCGTTCTCGTAGATCTCATCGACAAGTCACATCAACCTGAGCGGGACAGAAAATAAATCGGATCTACTTCTTTTGGAAGGGGAAAAAAAAAAGTCAACAAAAGGTTGCATTTTTCTACACGAAAACTGGCCACGAGAAAGCTCGGACTTGAAGCGAAGTGAAAAAGAGAAAAAAATATATAAATCGGAAAATATATTGCTTCAATATGTCGTCGTGAAATGTAATTTTAGAAGAATTATTGACAAACGAGAAGGAGATAATCCTATCACACGTCATACGTCTTGTAGGTGACGTCACATTGTTCCAAACCAATAGAGTCCTGCGAAACTTTTATTTATTTATTTTTCCCTTCTTATTTATTTGTTTCTTTTCGGTGAGTTGGGGATATTAGTTTTTTGATGAAAACACACTTTACTTTTTTTCCCCTTCTTTTTATTATTTTTGCCCTTACTGTGAAGTTTCATAACCTATTTCTCGTTTCCTAGTTTAAGTGATTTGTTCAATATGTGTTTTATATTGCTCCGAGCAAGTTCGGAAAATAAGGGGTGGGGTGAAAAACACTCCCCTTCCCTCCTTTGTGGCAATTTAGGGGAACTGTAGGTCCCCTTCCGAAGCCTAATATTTTTCAATTCGATTGGAAGAGAAGAAATATGTGAAAGTTTGGAAGTTTTCTGTCGAGGGCAGAAGTCATCTCCGAGACTCAAGAGGGCTAAAATTACTTTCTGATAACTTTATAGTTATTGGGAACAAAATTTCAGTTCTTTACATCTTAAATTGTAGAAAAAGTTCTGCTCGGGAGACAAAACAATCTTATGTTTGCTTTAATAGATTTCTTGACAGACGCTTTTTCTGTGTTGTTTCGAACAAGAGAGTTAACGTCTTTTATTCCAATATTTTTTCGCAAAAGATTCTTTCGGAAAAAGTTCTCCAACTTTTCTTATCTGGTTTTCAGAAAGATAATATTAAAGATAAGAGAAAGAAAATATTAATATCGGTTTGAATGGATTTTTTATTGTTGTTTTGAATCTATTCGCAATATTTCTGACTTCTTCCATTTCTTATACAAGTGTAGACTTTGGAAGAGTTTTTCGAATTTCGTATCAGTTTACGACTGTTAAAAGTTACATATTTTGCAGTTGAATGTTTATAAACTCTATTTTCTAAGTTTTTTTCCATATTGATTGCAAAGAAAAAGGCTAGATTTATGTATCACTTTAAAAACTTTAATGGATCCTGAAGAAATAAGGTAGTAGATAACATTTTTTATGATTATAGTTTATTTTTTATGATTTATCAAAGTTTAATGCTCTTTATTTAATGTAATTTAGCTCTCAATAAATTTTGCGTGACTTTAAGCAGTTAGTATATCAATAATGCTTCAGAACTTTTGATCTAATATGGAGGGTGACTTTGGTGTCTAAGTGTTGCTTTAACAATAGAATAAAATTAAGAGGTTAAAAAGGGCAACCAGCTTCTTTTTACTTAAAAGGAGGTCAACTGAATAAGGATTTCGGACTACAAAATCAGCTACCCCTCAGAATAGCATCTATCTATATTTTATAGAAAAAGTTTATAAAGAAATTTCTCTTGCTAGAGACGAGTATAATGAGTTTTTGGCATGTGAATTGAACAACAAATGATCTAGAATAGTTAAATATTCAAGCAAATAGGTAAAATAATAAGAAATGAATAACAAGTAGCTGTTTGTATTCCAAAAGAAATTACAACTGACAAAACTATTAATAAGTAACAAATGATATCGATGAGTTAACAAGTCGTGAAAACTTTTAACGAGTGCAGGTTTTCATTTTAACCACATGAAACCTATACATACTGTAAAAAAAAAAAAATAAATAAAATTTGAAAGAACTAGGTACTCCTAAATTGCATGCTAAATGACAGAGAAATACCTTAACAAAATTAGCCTTCTCTAACTTATAGAAAGAATGCAAAGATGCTTACGAATTAACAACTTTAAAAAAAAAAAAAAAAACTTCTAAATGAACCAAAGAATTAAAACCATCTGTTAAGAATACTAATTAAAGTATATAAAAGGAACTTGAAAGAAACACAGCACCGACAATAATAAAGTTTTAGAAAATAATTAACTTCCCATGGGCCATATGAGTTCTATGACGATTGAGTATTCTTTTTTTGAACTTGAAACGGGACAGAACTCTCATCGTTTCCAGATTCCTCCATATTATTTAACTTAATCAAAAAGCCATGATTATTTACTCACGAGGGGAGGGCAAAAGGTAGAAAATTCGGTTCGGGTGTTACTTGGTAGGCTTGCAATGCATCTAAAGGGTGTAGTTCCAATTCGAAAAGCCAATATCGAAAAAATGATTTACAAGTTTAAATTTTTAAGAGCTTCTATATTAGCTAATTTTCAGATTCGAACGCCCATGGTGCAATTAAAACATTAACGTGCTTGCTTGTTAGTTGGATGGCTAGGGTTAAAATCTTTTTTTTTTTTCATATTATTTTTTTCATTTGGTTTTAAAAGCATAAGAATTTTTAAGTAAATCAAAGTGCTATCCTCAAGAAATCCGTTTAGCACGGGGCTGATTAACATTAAATCTGTCAGGGCTTAAAATCCTCAGGGGGATGATGTGGTTAAGAGAGAGAGTGGAGTACTATTTCAGTTATCAACCTTGTCATTTGTACATAGCTTTAAATTACGTGGTATGTTGTCGATTGCATCCAAGTGTGATGTAAATAAACAATCAATGAATCGAACTAAAAGTAATTAAAATTTTGAAAGTTATAAAAATACAGTTTTAAACAAGTGGTAAATATACATTTAAATTGTATCAAGAAATATAGATATTTTCTGTATTTATTTATTCTGCTTTGATCTTAGAGAAGGTTAATACCTTTTCTTCCAGACAATCTCGATGTTATTTTAAGTAAATTCAGATAAAACTTGTTTTGCTAAGATTATTTAGAATTAAAGAATAATAAAACTGGCATACGTTTCTGATATTTAATAAAGATCAAATATCATCATACGAATGAAATATTTCTTCAAATAGAAAATAGTTCCAAATTAAAATGTACAATCTTTTCATACGAATATGAATTTAAAATTTTGCAAGTATGTTTCCGTATGTTTTTAAGTGATTTTTTCTTGTAAAACCAATAATATAATTACATTATTAAATATAGTTAGATTGGTACAAGTGATATTAGATTATCTTGTTTAAATATAATACTTTATAACCAAAACATTACTTATAATATAACAAAAATAAGTAAAAATAGTTGCACGTGTGAATGTTCTGAAAATTTCATCTCATTGGAGAAACACCATCGCCTTTGAGATAAAAATTCGGAAAAAAATATTTTTTCAATCTAATATAAATATTGGTCTATAGGTATCTAACGGTATCTTGAATGTGCGGGAATGTAAGAGGTAAGGTAATTTGTTGTATTTCACGACACATGCAACTCAGAAAGAAGGGGATGACGTCCTCTTGCGAGTTCCCAATGAGACGAATAACCTTAAACATAAGAAAAGATGACATTTTATTAAAGTCATTTTATATATGATAAACGCAGTCTTAGAGTGTTTATTGTTTATGGAGGGCTATTATTTGAGAAACAGAATCCCAAAAATTGAGACCTGCCTGTTTGCGAAGACAGAAAGAAAGCAACAATCAAAAGCACTTAATACAAAAATAGAATTAATGAAATACTTTTCCATCTGGTGTTAATCGTCATTTCTGCATATTTTTTGCAGTGAGAGAATGAATTTGGAAAGCATTTAAATCTCTATAAATCCTTCATCTTCAATACGTTTTGCACAATTTAAGAATGTTATAAATTTAGGGATTTGACAAATTATTATTTGAATTTTTGTTTAAATTCTAGTAAGAAGAATAATTGACCTAGTCTACATGCATAAGGCAGATAAAATGTTTGTAACAAAAATTGGGGTCAAGGTCAATTTCTAAGATCATAACTCAAAAAGTGCATATTTGGAGGTGGGAATATTAAAATTCATATTTACATTAAAATGAATGTTCGGATTTCATGAAAACCGATTTCGAGGAATTTAAGTTGATCGAGTCATCAGTTGAGTTCTGATCTCGTATAAGAGCCTAATTGCAGAAAATAGAACCTGCTTCTCTTTAAATTAAACTGAGTTTCAAAGTCTTGACAAGTTGGGCCGTGCCAGTTGCGAAAGGGTAATATGGTTTTGTCATCCCCATGTCATTTGATTCAGGCTCAAAATTTCTAACTTATGTTAATTTTGCTGTAGTTTTAACACATAAATGTTCAGTACTTGAACTTTTCTGCGACATTGATTGAAGATGATTTATTGATTGATTTTTATCATCGTCGTTCTTAGAAGAGACACGAGGACTAATGGCAACGGACCTCGGGATTTTGAACATCGATTAAAAGGCCAGGACGACACCTGAGCAGTCACTTTCCTCTCCAAACTCCCCACCCCGCACCTCTGGGAGGTTTCTGAACGAGAATAAAATTTACAAACTCTTAGAATAAATGAAGAGCCAAATAGTTGAATATACAGTTTATCTGTCGAAATAACTTAGATTTCTTCAAACTATAATTTTTTTTTTCATCGGTAGTCAGTTCGGAGCCCGTTGAAAGCTCCGAAGCCGGGAATTTCAGTGCACTTAAAGTAAAAGAAAAACATGCAATTAGTGAAATACTTGACGTTGTTTTTGAAACTTTAACTATTCGATGTATGTTTAGTTCGATGGAAGTAATGGTAGTTTTTTGTGAGTTCTCAAAGTGTTTATCTGATGCTTAAGTTCTAATTTTATTCTTCCTGCGAGGAGGTAAGAGATTAAGTTTATGATTGAAAATAACTATTCAGAAATGTAGATGCTTTTAAATAGGAATAATTAAGACCTAATTGTGAATCGAGGTACATTTTTCTCTTTTAAATATATCTTACAGAGTTTAAAGAGATGCTATCAATTTTTTTTAATTCAAATGTACAATTACAGTTTTTTATTTTTCGTTTAAAGAATGCATGTAATATGTTTTTACCGAATGAAAATGTCAGTGGATACAAAACAGATTGAGGATTTGTGATTTATAGTCAAATAACAGTTTTGCGAATAATTGAAAAAAAACACGTTATTTTTTTTAAAAAAACCCTCATTTATATATTATTTATATTTTACAACTATAATATTATTAATAGTAATTTTAGTCAGAAACTCACAAGTATTGAAAAATTACAATTTTTTGTTGCGCTGTAGTCTTATAAATTCTAGACGGGGGTTGGACAAACATACTATACGAAGCTATTAATTAAAATGATCCTCTAAATGAATAATGTAATGAGATATTGACTATATCAAATATTTTTATAAGCTTCCAAAATTTTAAAACTTGTTTTTGTAAACCACATTCACATGAAATGATGCGAATCATTTTCGCGAAATCCAAGGATACGTCAATCATTCTCATAATATATAGTCATGATAAATAAAGAGTGAGAGTGGCAATGGTAGCATAATAATTATGGTCGTGGACTCGCTCCCGGCGTTATTTTCGTCGAGTCCTGAGTTCAAGCAGCCCAGATGCCTTGACCGAGGATCAAAATGAAAAGGTCCTTCGCCATTAGTTCTCCTATTGCTTCTCAGTGCGACGTTAATAAAGAATGAAATCAAATGTAAAGAGAGAAACGCATCGATTTTTAACTTGTGGATTTGTTTCGTATTTTTCATTTATAGGTCCCATTAGTCAAGTCGGACTTGTGTTAAAGAGCAACATTAGATTAAACAGGGAATAGGAACGTTCAATTACTCTGAATCAATCGATTAATCTATATTGGTCAATCTAGGGAACATTTTTAACGAGATATAAGAACTAAATGACTCTAGTTCTTTACCCAACAATCTATACATCGGTTCGAGTTTATTACAGAAATATTATGCGTTATCGGGAGCCTTTAGAAAATTATGAAAGTTTTCGTAATGATGTTGAAAATCCATCATTCGAACTATGAAGTATATGTAACACATTTTCTGAGCAAGTAGAATTGAAGCCTCAAAAACCTTGACTATAATCTCTGTTATGATAGCGAAAGTAGTTAATCAAAGAAAACTCAATAATTCGAGCCACCAACGGAAATATAATTGACTTCTAGTGTAAAAATAAGCTTGATACAAACCTCCAAAATAATATAAATAATAATATTTATAAATAATAAATTAGGTTTTGATATGATTAAAATTAAGCTTAGAATTTCAGAATATATTTTAATTATTAATAAATTAACGAAGCAATTAAAAAATGCTTTAAACTATCCTAAGGGACTAACAGGTTAAGGTAACCTAAAGTTTCGACTAACGTCAGAAGTTTTCACGCTCCCACTGTCGGGTTAAGGGATCTGACAAGAGAAACAATTTTTAAAAAATGAAATTCAGAAGACTCTTTATTGTTAAATGGTAGAATTAAAAATAGACTCAAAAACAAACACTATTTATATATAATTTTGATAATATATATATATACTGAAAATTTATGAAAGAATAATTTAAAATATTTAAAAAGACAAAAATCCAGAAAAAAATGTAACAATGAAAAAAAAAAAATAAATGAAAATATGGAACCCAGCAAGTCAAAAAGCAATATCGGGCTGAGGACCGATTAAGCGGTGTTAAACTAGTTTAATGGTACCAACCTTCCCCCTTTGCGACTTGGTAGGGCTGAATTGGGAAATCCAAATTACAAAAGAGTTCATGATTAAAAGATGCAAACAAATTCAGCGATAAAATCTACAAAAATAAAATCTATAATTCCTGGTAGGCTGAATTGGGAAATTCAAATTACAAAAGAGTTCAATGATTAAAAATGCAAAAAATTTCAACGATAAAATTTACAAAATAAAATCTATAATTCTGAAAATTATCAACAAATCAAAATATAAAATTACTTACAAAATTCAAAGAAATAAAGATTCAAATATGTGAGTAGTAAGACGGAATTTTCTTTAAGCTTCAAGATGTATATCACATACTCAAAATGAAAAAAATATAACACATCATCACCATATAAATTGAAAAAAGATTTAAATCATTGTTTGATTGGTAATAAAATGTAAAAGGATGCAAACAATTGGTTGGTAATAAGTTGTATGGTAAAGGAGTATAACGGTCCAGAGAGTGAGTAAAAATGTAAGCTGTGTAAATGTAAATAAATAAATAAATTCTTCACGGCTAGACCACTAACAAGCCGACTTTGTGGACCTATAGTTGTGTGGTGTATTTAAAATTGGATCACGATTCGCAAAGGTGTTTAATATATTTGTGATGTATATAAGTATTTAAGAAATTTATTGGATAATCATGATCCAAACAGTTGTTGAAGAATTTTTTAATTTTATTAAATTTGTCTATTTTATGTGTGGTTAATTTGTTATTACGTAACAAATTATTACGTATATTTGTTCGATAATATATATATATATATATATATATATATATATATATATATATATATATATATAAATATATTATCGAAAATTTCCATTTTCAGAAAAACGGTATAATGAAACAAAAACTGGGCATAGTGGAGCTTAATTTCATACATATACTTTTTTATGTATTTTAAGTGCTATTGACATAGGATAGCAATCATTTTCGAAAATAAATGTCTTATAAGCATTCAAAGTTGACGTTAATGAAAAAATCGAGTTATGTTTTGAATTGAAAGTAACTGCAAACTAGATATGCTGTATTGTATTGAGTTTATATGGATTGTTTAGAAGATATATGTTTTTCATGCATGAATTACGGTGAAATTTTCATTTTTTTGAAAAACACATTTAAAAAATATTTTTACAACTCAGTTAAAGTTAATATTAAAAGAATATCTTAAAAAAATTTCTAAGTTTTATATGTTTTTATTTACTTCCCCTCAATGAAGATGTTTCTTTGATAATCTAAACTTTCTCCTGGAAGATTTTACTGATGGCAGTGAGAACTGTTTAAATTCTTCGTCAGCAGACAATGATTCAGAGACCAATTCTTCATACATTGACAATCTGAAAAATTTTATACCATTGCTAAGAAAAACAGCTTTAATAAGAGTATACTGGACAACTTAATGAATTTTTATTTCATGTATATACTTCTCAATTCCTCCGAAGTGTCAAAAATCGCGCACTAACCATTATTTTAAAAATAAATGTTTTATAAGCATTCAAAGTTTACGTTTAGTCAAAATTACTTTATGGCGTTGGTGACGACATATTTTACGGAAACTTGCTTTCTCAACACTTAACTTTATCTTCAATTTTGATTAAGACTATGGAAAAGAAAATTTATTTATTGCATATAAATTCTACAAACAGTGATGTATCACCGATGACGCAAAATGGCTACAAATAGTATATGTCATGTACCAGGGATGACGCCACCGTCTGCTCCACTGACGCTGTGAACCATCATGTACCACCATTGGTACAGGCCTTTCTAAAGGTGTTTATTAAACCATGTAAAATTTAATATAACGCAGATTTAATGTAACACAGTTAAAATGCATACTTTGATACTTTTACATATTTCGTAAAGTATCTTAATATACCTCTTGTTAGGTCTTTTTTACAACGTGTTTTTATGTATTTCACTTGGTGTGTGTCTGTCTGTGTGTGTGTATCATTGTGTCATCAAATTTTCGATCGTTAATTTAACCAACTTCCCATCAAGCTAGAGCTCTGAAACATTGGGAATCGTTTTTACTCGCCTAACAATGCAATATTTAGATATTTAAGACAAGTTTTTATCTAATATTTCAATAATTTTTGGGGGACTACAGTTGCACCAGGATCGATAAATCCTTCAGGATCAAGACTGGTATGGCGAATAAATGCAAATGAATGAATAAAAACATTGGTTTTTATCTCGAATTATTTCTTAAGAAATTTGTTTTATTTTAGTTTTTTTTTTCAAATGATACTGCTTGCTTGTTTCTTATTTATTGCCATCTCAAAAGTTTCAAAACTATACTTTATTTAAGACCTCGCATTTGTTGTTTTAATATTTTGAGACTTTCATGAGAATTCAAAATCTGCCTAGTGTAAAATGTTTATTCGAGTATATTAGAAGATGCAGAATGGACGAAAAAGAATGATAAATCATTTTAACAAATGAATTAACTGAAAGTTAGGGTGAACCTCACAATTCTATATATTCATTCAAATGAAAACGGAACCTAATTCATATATCTTCGTTAATAAAAGAGACAAAAAAGAAATTTGGTTATAAATTTTCATAAGCAAGAATAATATCACACTATAAAAAGCTCGTTTCTGCTACATTTATTCTTAAAGAATGTCTCGTACTTACGGAAAACGGGCTTAGCTTTTATTATCCGTAACATGCTTTGCATCAAAAAAACTATGAAAAAAATGAATCGAGAAGTTTTCCTAAAAATGATGAAGAATCGAGGAATCAAATCTCGGAGGCCGAGCAGAAGAAATATGTCAAGAAATATTGAGAAGTAATAAAAGTAAAGGGATTTCATGATGGAAAAAATATCGATTTAGAAATTTACAGATGTTGTTTCAGAACACAACGAAGGTCATAAAACAGTGTTATCGTAAGAAGCAATTCATCCAGTGTATTAGAAGGGTGGTTATTTTTTCATTACAGGCCACTTGAAGTACGTTTTCAGCCACTAAATATTTCCTTTTTATTACCCAGAAATAATATTGTTTTTAATTTTTTTAGTGACGTAAACAGAAATAAATAAAATACTGAGAAATACGGTTTTTCCACAAACTAATATATAAAACATACAAGGTGTTGAATGAAACTATATCGCGGGTTTATCAAATATTTCAATATTATTTATTCGTTTCTGCAGTTGAACTTCAATCACTCAGTAAAGACAGTACTGGATAGTTTTCACATTTATTTTATCAGATATAAAAGAATTAAATCTACGCGACTACATTAAAAATAATTCTTCATTTCGATTATTAATATTATGAGACATCGAATAACAGAGTCTAAATGAATCAGATCAAAGACAAATATAGTAAATTAGATTGCACATAATCCGCTACTATACCAAGGCATTAAAGACGTTATGCTTTATACAGGGTGTTTTAATACTCATGGACAAAAATTTAAGGGGTTATAGAAAATATCTAATCAAGCAATTTTCACTGCACAATGCACAGGAAGAGAACAAAGGGTGGACCTCGAGACGGCACTGAAATGAAAAGCATAAAGCGCGAGTTTTCTTACATATCGTCATTTCTACCATATATTTCAGAAGACATGGCCTTTTCCTGTCCACTGTTTTGTGGTCAACTGCTTGCTCTCCACATATGCGTTGTATGGAGAATATTGCTTGTTTAAATGTTTATTGTTACCTATAAAATTTATGCCCATGAGTTAGAAACACCCCGTATTTCATACAAGTAATAAAATCACGGATAGGCTTCAAGATTCTTTTCAGCCGAAACATTGAATAAAACTTTAATTATGTAAGAAAAAATATATTCAACAGATAAATTTTCAAAAACAAATAAATTAAACGAAACATTTAAAGGACGCCTTATAAAAGTATCTATAGAATAGATAGAAAGCTTGAAAAATCTTAAAATTGAAGAAAGGCATTATTAAAGTTTCAGCAGTCTACAGACTGTTTAAGATGGGTTATTCGAGAATTAATGGACAAAGCGTACCCAATCAACAATTGTATAACAAACGGTTGTAAACCCAAATACACAATTTGAAAGAAATTAAAAAACACAAGATCATTATGAAATCATTTGAAAAGAAGACAAACTATCAATTGCAGAAAAATCCAAAAATATTTTAAACATAATGTGAATAAAGTAACAAAATTATTATACACTAAGAGAATCACAAAATAAAATAAATAAGAACATAGTAAAATGAGAATATATAAGCAAATGTGACTGAAGCTAAGCCCACTGTAAAAATAAAATGATTAGGCTAAAGGTAGCAACGTCATCTACCAAAAAGTCTTAGAGCTAAATGAAGAAACCCGGAGTACATTAAATAAATCACAAAATTCAAATCTACTCTTTAAGAACAAAACTCATAAAAGATAAAATAAATTTATAAAAAATAATATCAACAGTTTTTAGAAGAATATCCAAAAAATAAATTTCATCAGAATTACCATTAATTTTCATCAGATTGAAATAGAAGAGTAATAGGTAAGCTAAGAATATGTAAATTACATATATATATATATATATATATATATATGTGTGTGTGTGTGTGTGTGTGTTTTAGATCTAAAATTGCGATCAAAATTCTTAGATCCTTATGGGGCCGTATGCTAGTTTTATAATGTATAGTAAGGAAATGTTTACATCGTTTGCAAAGGAGCTCTTTTTGAAAATGATTTCAGGATTGTTCATCATCCATCCATTCATCATAGATATTAAAAAAATGGACAAATATAATTGAATGTTTGCATAAAGTAATTTATTATATTAAAGTCTGCTCGTGGTTTTCTCCAAATGTTTGAGGTCCCTGAAACCGAATGAAATTTTGAACATGAACTGCTTCAACTATATTCTACTGAAATATGCAAAATTGCCATGATATCTCGTGGTCCTAGTGGGGAGTTCGCGACCAGTTTTGTTTCTGTTCGCAAATTTTCAGGATTTATTGAATAATGTTTTTAAAGTTAATTTAATAATCCATTAACATCAAATTTAGCTCTTCTTTCGAGCCGTTAGGGTGATTCAATCTCATTCAGGTACTAAAAGAATTTCGTAATTTATTACGAATTTCTTTCTTTTCTGTTTGTCAATGATTTAAGATCAAGTAAACAGTGTCAAATGCATAATAAATTTTCTTTGCTTCTAATAAGACCTCAATCTATGTGAATGCAATGTCTAAGTTCAATTGCTGTAAAATTAATTATTCTTACATAAATTAATAAATTGCGCCCCATTTATAATCCGGCGCTTCACTTTTCCAGCTCTGCCAGAAATTCGGCGTTTCTACAAAGGAGCAGACAAATCTTACAGATATTGTGTGCCTTCAACTTCAATGGAATAATATTGACTATCAATACAAAATAATGCAATTTTCATAATTTGAATTATTTCGTGTGTTTGACACTTTATTTGCGTGTGCTGTATTGAATTTTGTACTATAATGCTCAGCTTTCCTGCTTCTATGCGTTAGTATTAGTTAATGTATAAGCAGTTAGTATTTTCTAGTATTTCACATTGTTCTCGTATGATATTTGCTGGATTATCGAAAGTATACTGTACCATCATTTTATAGAAACTGAAATACTATTTGAGGTCAAAAGGTAATTAAATATATATATAAAAAAAAACTATAAAAAAAGAATTTTTATAATCTAAGAAACATATTTTAGTTTAGGTTAAATTTAAACCTAGTCTCTAGCTTAAGTGCTAACATTAACTATAGATAACTGAACATTCGTTTAATCGACTACCGATCCTTGCCAGTTTTCAGAATTCCACGTTGACGTGGTATGGACCTTTGAAGAGGAATGTGCCTCCGTTATCCTCGTCACTTAACATAGGGACAAATCTACTTGGTCTGTCACGAAAGCCTTCGTGTTTGCTTCTCTTAGGTCCACATTAATAAGAATTTGCACCTCATTTCACAAATCACAACTCGTTGCGCTTACACCGCAACACTCACAGTACCTTCATAATTAGTAAAATGAGTTAGCCGAATATGATAACTACAACTGTACACTTGTTACTTTTTGAGTTTGGCTGCAATCACCTACAAACAATAGAATTTCTAGAGATAACGTGCAAAGGTTTGCTACGACCTATCAAGATAAATATTGAAGATTTTCTTTGATTATAGAAAATCCACAGAGAGAGAGAGAGAAAGAAAGAAAGAAAGGAAAGACATGGCTCTCTCTGTATGGCTCTCATGGCTCTCTTTATACTTTCTTTATACTCACAATACTTTCTTTATAATACGGTTCTTCAACTTTCCGGCCATCCTTTGGTCTCTCAGATAGCGGAGCCGGTATTTGGTGGTAGCAATATTGCGGTGGATGAAATCATTAATCTTCCTAATCAAGTTTTTCCAAAGAAACCATTGCTTATCCGTTAAGTTCCACTCACACTCAACGCTTCTTAAGGAACCGCGCCATCTGGCTCACAAAGTTTCAGTGACTCTATCTACCGATTTTACTATGCCGTGATATGACGATTCCACTTTCTTTGGAAACAGTAGCTTAGTACAAAATTCTGATCCTGCCTGACGGCACAGAAAACTATTTAATGCTATCTGTTGCTGTAGAATAATGTAGGCTATCGATACAAAGCAATTTGTCATTTTGTTTGTGAGTTCTGAATTAAATATATACAATAATTCATAACTTTTGCTATTTAAATGTCTCGTTATTTAGAGAATTTCTAGTAATCAGGCGGTGCTTTCGTACTATATCTACTGCATGACAGGGAAAGTACTATATTTACTTTTGATTCGTAGTCTTGTGACTTCTGCTCTTCACATTCACCAGCTCTTGGATCAGCTCTCAATCTCATACATTTGTCAAAAATTAATAAACTCCAAGTGAAAACGCTCAACAACAAAACACAAGTTATTCGTTTATTATCAATGTAACATATCTTAAGTCACTCTCTCTAGAATCTCAACCTTAATTCATGATTTAAATAAGAAATCTATCTTACCAATCGATTCGTTTTTCATATCACAACTCTCTTCAGCAGTAATTATGTAGCATGACACTTTTATTGAAATTCTCTTCAATCCACAAAACTAACAGAAAAATTTCAATCTGAATAACAATCCTCTGACAGCATGTACTTATCCTTTATCTCCCTTTCATTTCCATTATTTGTATTTCCTTCTTATATCATTACATGTAAATAACTTCACTTCACTTCTGTCTTCATCTAATTTGCCTAATCACGTTTTATTTTGGTTGGGAAGAAATCATAATTTTCTGCAATTCAAATTGATTAAAGTGCCCGAGCTCAATGAAGAGGGAATCGCAAATAACTGAACGCCTATGAATCCAATCATGAATTACAAAGTAACACTGATTTCATCTTAGTTATCTAAACTAAGAAAAGAAGAATAACCAGGCATAAATGTGTTTGAAAATGATTCCTGTATTATTTTAATAAAAAATATATTCACGGTATTCTCAGAAATCTACGAATAAACACCCGAAGGAAATAAAATTAAACTTGGTGACGCATGCTGAATATTCATAAAGCAAGAAATTGGGTGTAAATTTCAATATTTATGCATAAAGAAAGAATATTGCATTGCACTCACTTGAAAATCATTTCTCGTAAACGTCATTATCATCTGCCCGCAAACGCATTCACTCCCCACAGAAGAAAACATTCGAGTCGTCCAGAAATTATATTCGGTCATTGAACGCACCCACCCCCTCCTTTTCAAGTTTGTCTTTCAGAGCCGTCTGCTGATGAAATTCATCACAAGCCATTTTAATAGACTTGGGAGAGAGGGGATGCATTTCCATTTCTTCTCAGTCCGACCAAAAATCAAGAATCTGACCTCTGTTCTTTTGTTATTCAAATATGGTTAAAAATCTCCTGCGGAATCCGAAAGAAAGTTGGTTATCGAAAAAGATATTGGGTATTTTTTGCAGCACTATTTCATCACAACCGTACTTCTTTTGTCAAATACCAATGGTTTTAGAAGTGAAATAATTTCTAAATTACAGACGAATCAATTGATTAGTACTATGCTAAAGATAAAATGAGCATTTACCCATACGCCTTTTGGATGTGAAATGTGTATAACTTTATCTCCAGTTATTTAATGTGAAAATTGATATAAAATAAATAGATCTAAAAATAAAAAATATTTGATGTTTTCAATTTTAATGCATTGCTCAAAAAGATATGCTGTGCTTAATTATGCACGACCCTAGAAAATTGAATTGAAATCAGTATTAAAGTGTTACTAGTCATTCTATTTTCATACACTATGGATAAAAAAATAAATATACTTTTATATTACGTTTACTTTTATTTAAACCAAATTAACATAACTTCGGAGAAGTATTGAAATATTTCAATTATAATGTAAAGTAGTAAAAACATTTCACAATCGGCAGATTTTTAGCGTGGTCTTCTTATAGCAAACTTATCAGGTTAGAGATGATTAAAATTAGTTAAAGTTGATTAAATCATCAAGAAAAATACTGTAAAAACAACTTATTAATTTATTTAAAAGACTCTCTATTTCTAACTCCATACAACTCGTGTGGAGGGAAAATGAAATTAGGAATTAGTATTTTGTGTTCACACTACTGCTTAAATAGTTAAACTAGGCGTTCCGGCAGAATAACCTTGCAGAATTGCATACGCCTACATTCCATAATCCAATGCTAACTGATTGTTCCTCGAAGACTAGAACAAGACGCTTAAAGAACTCTATTTCCAGTAGAACACACGATCAGCTGAAGTGAACACCTTTCTCAGAGCTCTGGGGAGGGATATGAATGGATATCTTGGAAACAGCGGGTAAGACGGAGGATCATTTGACAAGAAATAAGCAGGTTTTAATCGTTCTGTGCTATGAATCGTTCTATGGAAGTACCCAATAATGAGCACTTTAAAGACCTTGTGGTTCCGGGATTGCACAGGTTAGGGTCCAGTATACAGTGGCACTAGACATCTAGGAAGCTTTTCATCCCGTGCAAAGACTGAGACGCCTTTGGTTCCTGGAGGCAACTCGAAAACTCAACAAACATTACTTGGTAATATGTCCATCTTTCTGTAGAGTGACATAGGATTGCCGTCTTCAACTAACGAGGAAACTTCTCGACCACGTCATTACTTTGGAGATGATGGAGAGTAGTTATATCTTCACTCTTAATAGTCTGGAAAAGCATCTAACCATATTGCTGTAAAATTGAATTCTCTGATCATTAGAAATATTCGCAGATTGCGAAACGCCAAAATGCGATTTATCCAGTTGACATACAAGACACGAGCTATAGTCTCTACTGATATATCACTGAATGGAATGATTTCCAGGTCATCTCGTAATCCTGTAGATACAAATTACATAATATATATCCCCATCAGAAGTGGGCAAGGACCCGCTGGATGGATGTTTAAGTGATCAAATCTGCAAAATGATAATGGATAGATTCCAAGAAAACGTTTTGAATAGCAACGAAATTTCGCCATTCTACACGCAAAATAACTTTAAATTTCTAAATATTCTTTTAATTAGATGGCCAGAGATATAATACTCAGTTTCTAATGTAATTATAGTTTAAATATCATGATAAAAAGTTTTTGAAATAGGTCAAATGTTTCTTTTGAAAAGTGCCTGGTAAATAAATTCTGGTATCCCATGTACATACATCGCGAAAAGGATTCATGTCTATATCCAGAAGTTTCATATATTTAAAAGTTAGGGATCATCTATTATCTTAAATATAAAACATTCAGGATCCTGTAACTGAGCTTTTTAAAGTTTTTTAAAATAATTTAAATTAGGAAATTCTTATAACCGATATTTTTGATCGAGAAAAACTGTTGATCCTGATATTTGACCGATAAAAGTGAAAAACTATCCAATCGGGTCAAGATGCCAATTTTGTCGAGTTATATACTTATCCCGTTGATTATAAAAGGCATGAGACAGAATTATGATATTTTTATGTTTCAAATTCACATTGCACTAACATGAATGCGAAATTAAATGTACTGTTGTAAACGAACAAAGTTTAATAGTTTAAAAACACTATATTTTTGATCTGTAATGTTTAATTTCTTATAAAAAAATACAACAGACCTCCCCAAGTTATTTTCTAATTGACTCAGTACTAAAACAATCACCTTATTAGATACATAGGCTATTAAAACCTTTTTCACTATGATAGTAGGATAAACTGAAAGAGTGTTAGTATTTAGACTTTATATATTACATCTGTTGAAAGCCGATATTGCTTCTGCCATCTCATTAATGAGATTATCCAAAAATATTACCAAAGCAAAAAAAATAAATAATTCAAAAATATCTACCTTGCCAATTGTTTAAAGTTACGGTTGTGAGGAAGCGGGTGCATATCAGACATAGTTCGCGACCTTCAAACGTCGATATTAACCCTCCTCAACTTATAGCTTTAAACACAAAGTACAAAGAGCTGACCAAGGACTCATAAGAGACCTACACAAACCTTGCGATTACTTAGAAATTTCAAGTTTATCAAAAGATAACATTCGATGTATTGATCAGGTGTAGTTACAAAACAATTTTTGATAATGTATTGGAATTTTTAATACTATTGCTGGACCAGTAATTAGCTGCATACTTGTTTGGACACCTCGATTAAGATAGGGCAAAGCAGAAAGAGAACTTCTGGCATCAACTAAATTTTTTCCGAAAACATTTATCCGTCAGATCTAATCACGCTGTTGTAACTATACTACGAGCTAGCATCGATATGAATGGAAGAGTAAGTTCGTAGGAAAAAAAGGGAAATATGATTCTTAGATTCATAAGTTTAATTATGTGGTACTAATTTAATTCATTTTTCTTATCACAACGGGCTATGATACTCAATGCCAAACAAAGTAATTAATTTTTATGCATATCGTTATCACCATAAAAGCAAAAGTTTTCTTGGTTTTAAATTATCACATAATAAGAACTAAAGAATATGCTACACCAATTTCGCTTCGCCTTTTTCAAAACTGATCAGGGATGCTATTTTCTGCTTCAAATTGACGAGTGGAATATTTTCCACCAGATTAAAAATATTTTAAAACTGACTGCTGTTTCCTTTTATTCATTGTCAAATAAAAAAAAGTAAAAGATTATGGCAAGTTTAAAGTTATAAAACTATAAACGTAACAATTTAAGAAAAGACAATTGATTCGACCCCGAATTTCTGACTACTATTCACTTAAGACAGCCGAAACTACCTCTCATGGATGATTCAGTTCCATAAAGGAGTGATACACTGAGATAAGAATTTCCGAAGACCTGTTTTAAGCTCTCTTCTCAACGCTGTCTGGGAGAAAAGAAAGCCTCCTTAAATTCTTTCTCAAGGAAACTTGGAATAGGTCATTTTCTGTAGAGAGGCATCCCCCTCTCTCATAGACTTTAAAATTGACACAGAAGAACATTTCAGCAAATATTTTTCTTTTTTTTTAAACAGGAATTAGCTCAGATTAAATGAATTTTTTTCTCTTAATGATAAATAAAATTTAATCACAGAAGAGACACAAAATAAAGTTCATTTTTCTAAAAGTTTAGAACATCAAAATAGTACTATAAAAGAACTATTCTGAAGTATTTTAACTTCCAGAAAAATTATTGGGATGTCTTTTGCTCAACTCCTGGGTACACCATTAATGCTTCTAAATCAGTTAAATTTTCAATTTTTATACAATATACGAGCTTGCTTTCTAATTGCGAAATCCGATGTTTGATATTTTGGTCAATAGCTCGGCAAAGAAATGCAATTCCAAGCTCACGAGATTTTAGTAATTTGGAGAGATGTATTAATCTCATTTGGCGAGATCAGTTAACTTATCCTAAGGAATTAAAAGAACCTGCAGCATAAGGAAAGTAATCCTTGAAAAAAACATACATATTTCTAGGAGCTAAAGTTTTCATTTAAACTAAAAGATGCGAAAGATTTTTATCACAAAATTCTAGTTAGGTTAAAAGTATTTTAATGGCTGCCCATTCCGGGTTGCCTCTCGTGCCATAGCTAAACTCAATATTTAAACACTAAGAATCAATAAGTCAATCAAAAAGACACTAGAACAATAATTACGCAATTTATTAACCTCTTGTTAATATAACAATTATGAATGCTCTAACGGACAAGGTTTTTACTGCCTTAACTCAATCTACCAATAATAATCTAACAGACTCTTACCACTAAGCCTTCCTCGACTGCAACTCCGACTTTGGAACAATTTTTGAGCACTGTAATAACTATATCTCTAGAAACACTCAACTTCTAATCCAACCTCCTACTTCAACCTCTCTTTCCACTTCTTTCAACTTCTCCTTCAACCTCTCTATCGCGACTCTCAGTCGGAACTTTATATATTTCCTAACTCTCCCGCTTCACTTCATTTCTACTTGTTTTACCAAAATCACATTTAATTTTTGATTGGGCAAAGGTTTCTTAGCAAAAGCAATCAATCTTAATCAAAAGGTTAGTGAAGAGAAACCGTGATTAGCCCAATGTCACAGTATGAGATAGCGAAAAAGGTTGAAGGTTAAAGAAAGTTGAAAGAAGTTTTGAGTTGAAAGTCAAAGAAAGGTCGGGGAATGTTGCATTTGCTGATAAATGCTGCTTTTCAGCAAATACGACACTGATTTGTTGTGTTATTGATTTGTGCAAGTACTGTCTTTATTCCAGTTGAATCACTAAGCTCTAAAAGTTCCGTGTTTCTTGATTAGTTAACGTATCCAAATTTTGTTCGTGTTGTCCTGATTATATGTAAATAAAAGGATATTTTCCTTTATCTTTCATCTTGTATTGATTTCACTCGTACACATGCAAGAGATGTGAGAATTGTTTTTATTAATATAAATATTTAAACACATTATTTGAAGAAAAAACATAATTTCAGTTGAATATTAGTTTCTATAAGTAAAAACGGCAAATTTCCGTTATATTTTCATGCAATTTTTCTGAACTACGCTTAGAAGGAATTAAAATAAAAATTTATTTCTTTTCTCGAAGCGAAATTTATTTTTCTTAAGGAAAAATACTTTCGTAATTATTTCTTTAACGTTTATTTTAGTTCCGGTTCAACTCATAACAAAGCAACATTTTTGAGTAATTCGTTCGACAAAAGCTGAAACTGTTCTTTTACATTAGCGAATTTTCCCCATCAAAAAACAAAAGTTGATATTTATTTAAAATTCAATATTTTTATTCACGTCCAAAATACTCCAACGTCCTCCTAAAACATTAATCAAATTCATCCAAAGAGAAAAGCATTCATGAAAAAGAATGCCGAATAAGAAAGGCTTGGCTATGCAGACACACACAAAATCAAAATTTTATCTGGAACTCTAGCCGTTTTGCTCGGTGGAAAACTTTTCTTTTTTCCGAATTCCTCAGAGAAATACCGCGAGTAATCTTGGAGTGAAAAACTACCCTAAAGAAGAGCAGCGGATCCCACCGAAGAAATGAATTTGAAATTCAAATGAAAGCCTCCGTCCCTTTCCACAGGTTCTTTTCACCGGCGGAATTAAGTCCCGTTTGACAAGAAGACATGTTCGCATAAAGCACAGCGATTCGAACAACCTGGTCTTTCTCTTTTATGATTTATTTGTTTCTTCTTATGTATTTTCATCTCTTTAATTTTGGAAGGAAAAACCACTTATATTAATGAGTACTGGAAAACGAAAATTTACTTCGAGGAATAATTTAAATACGGAGATTCGAAAACAAGATCGTATCTCTCATCGAGGCAGAAAATTGTCATTTTTCTACTAAAACTTTTCAATTCATTAATTGACTGCTGAATTTCGTTCGATAATCCTTCGTTTTGTTGACTGCTTTTTGAAGAAACTTTCTCATTACGAAATGGAATGTTGTGGTAAGTATGTAACGGAAAACACCCAGATAACTTATCAATCAGGGTCATTGTAATATTGGTATTTGTTTATGAATTGCAGATTTCGCCATTTTCAAAATGACTGTTTTTAGAATGACGCAAATTCACAATTTACAGCTGCCATTGTTTTAATCATCATTTTGAGGTATAGCTTCTATATGCCATTTAAAATGAAGAAAACAAATTGAAGTGACTGTGAATTAAGGACTTATAATCTAAGAAAGGGGTAAGATAACTCCTTGATATATTTTAAGTGACTGATCGTTCTATGAAGACTTTAAATCTTTGCGATGACTAGAAACTTCTAAATAAGTACTTCATTTACGTTTCGCGAATAAGTATAGTTGCTCTAAAAGTGAAGTTTAATATTAAGAATTGCAAGATTTATCATCTAAGTATTTTTGAAAAGAACGCAAACAAAACAAATACACTTTTATCGTATCGAGTAAGGCAAGAACAGATAGCTTTTTATTAGTCACGTAAAGACGTGTTACAAAATGAATGTTAAATAAGCAAAACAGAATGTATTAAACGCATAAATGTACAGACAATTAGAATACATTTACTGAAATAAATTAACATATTTGCGAACAGAATAATAAGGGAAAGGACTGATTCACCAATGAACATAAGTACAGTAATTATATAGAAATAAAATATGGAAAAATTGGGAAAAAGTAAATTAAATTTAAAATTTAAAGTAAAAAAAAAAGTTTTAGAAAAAAAAGGAGGCAGTTTTGAAATAAAAGGATTATTGAACTTTTTATTGCCGATATGCACTGTTGTATGAAAATATGATATTAATTTAGAATGGGTGGGTAATAAGATTACTTGATAAGGTAATCGAGCTGGTTTAGAAATTTTAATAGGTTTAATGGAGGGGAAATTTTGAGTAGATGGACATTAAAATATATAATGACCAACATCTCCAATAGAAGCAGAAATTAATTTAAAGTTCATTTTTATTTTAAATCTATATAGAAACTATATAAATGGGGCATGATCAGTTAAAAATTTAGTAAAGAACGAAGAGACGGAGTTAATTTACAAGCCAGGGATTAGATGTTAGTAATATTTGACCTGTAAGCTAGAATGAGAAATTTTCATTTAATTTCGAAATAAATGTTTTATATGACTTTCTCTAGACAACGTCCAGACGATGACTTGTTCAATATTCTCATTACTGCTAAATGGGTTCCTAGATTATTTTTTTTTTTAATCTTTTCATAAGCTGCCTTTGTGACGTTGGGCTATTCGCGATTTTCTCTTCACTAACCTTGGGGACTTTAATTGAGATTGATTGCATGAAATAACAATTTCTTCCCAACCAAAATGAAACTTGATTATATAAATTAGATGCAGATAGAAATAAAGTGAAATGGAATAAATGTGATGATATACAAGCAAAGGGAAATTTAAAGAATAGAGGACGAGTGGGACTAGCGCTGAATGTATTGCTTGCAAGAGATTGATGATATCAAGAATTGTTGCTGATGAAAACTATCCCTGAGGATTTAGTAAGGAAAAACATGGTTTGGGTTAGAGTGTATTATCGTAATAATATTTGAATAGACAGAATAATCCCCCCCCCAAAGAGAGCGAATACTCCTTAGACATTATATTACAGAAATTGGTAAATAAATAGTTGTGTTAGACTTGACTGGTGTATCCTTGCGTAGGTTATTGACTTTTAGAGTTAGTTCTATTTGACTTAGTTACGGCACAAGAGTCGGGTAGAAATCATTCGCCACACCTGTTTTTTTTCCCTTTAAATTGGTGATATCACTTACTTCTTTTGTCAGATGGACTACGTCTTTTCCGAAACGTCTACGAAAAGCTCATTAGATTAAAATTACAGATTTCTTTTTTTATTTTAGGTATTGTAGAATACAAAATGTCTTTTCGTGCAGAAGCGCCATTTTTAGTTAATAATATGGCAGCTCTTTTGCAGCTTCCGAAGAAGGAGAATTGGAATATGTTTGAATTTTCCTTCTTTTTAAGCCCACTCAGGTAAGATAGCGTTTAAAGATGAATTTATCATACTATTTTAAATACCATACATATCTAATTTAAATCATCCTTTATTATTAAATTGCAAAATATCACTTTTTATATTTAAAATGTTTCAACTTCATATCTTATTCGAGTTTCAAAGAAATAAAAGTTAAGTAAAAGGCTGTTCACTATTCAGAAAAATAAACATTTGTTATCTTTTTTATATATATTGTTCCTAAAAATAAAGCATACTGTTATTCTAGCATTAATGTTTTTTCTTTACAACGGTTCTAACCTGGTTCACTTATATCATTGACGTAAATAGTTCTTAAAATTTGCCATTAATTTACGATTTGCTTCCTATATTTCCCGCCAATAAACGGTTTCCTATATTTTCATAATTTTTTTTCATTAATCACCGCCTTTTTGCGTTATCCCTTCGCTTGTAATAACACTTAAAATGTTTTAAAATATAACTTCTAAGTTTTTCTTTAGGTTTTAGTAAAAACTGAATTTAATGATTAATTTTTATTTGAATTTATGTAAAAAAACTGAATTTATGTAAAAAACTAATTTATAACTGAATTTATGTAAAAAAAAAATATTAAATAACTCAAATCGAACACAATGTATGTATATTTAATTTTTTCATGTTAATGTCCCTGGTTTTAGACTCAGGAGCATTGAGAATAGCGCAAAAAGCATGGAGCTTCGGAATGAAATGAAATTTAATACACATAATGATCCAGATGAGAGATTCATATAATCCCGAAACAATGACCAAATTCAGTGTGCAAAATTAGAGAAATATTCAAGTGCAAAATTACAAGTGTACAAAATTTCAAGTGCGCGTCTGACAGCCGCCTCCTGCAAAACATGCCGCAACACTGTCGGGTATTGAGTTGATTAGACTTCGGATGGTATCCTAAGGCAGATGGACCCATAAATCGTGTAGAGCCCCTTCCAAATCATATACAGAGTGACATGGCGGCATCTGGCTTTTCAGATGGTTCCACAAATTCACTATAACGGACAAATCTGGAAGTGGTGAGGCCATGGAAGAGTCTCAACATGACGTATAAACTATTGCGCTTTTCGAGCCATATGCGGCAGAACGTTGTCATGGTAAAAAACTAGGAGACCATTCAGAAAAGGTCCCATTTGGAGTCGAAGAATGTCATCAACAAAACTCAGACTGTTTAAGGTTCCACGTACTACAATTATAGTGAATCGGTATCATAGACTAAGGCTATTACGCTTGCTGTGCGGACAGTGTATCACGCGACAGCGTGGGTGGAATTGTACCGTTCACTAAAGGACCTCCAGACTCATATGCATGTACCATTTGACTCAAAACGTACTGGACTTCATCACTAAATAACACTTTTTGACAATCTGTGGCAATCCACGTTGTTCTAGCTGAGCACCACTGTAAAAGGAGTCGCTGATGTTTTGTTATTAAAGGCAATACGGGGAAAGGGTGCTTATATTACAGATTCACTTCCGCATGGCATTTGAAAATGATTTGTGGAACAATTGGCAGCACTGCATCTGACTATATCGTAGAACGAGTCACTGTGGGATCCCCGAGCGCTTGTCGCATAATCCTTCCATCATCTCGTCCCGTCATTTTTTTCTCCACACGGGAGTACATTCTCGTGTTCTTTGTTCCCAACACGTTCTGAGAGCACACTTCAAACCATAAACCTGGCGAGCAACACTGCATGTCAACCAGTATGTGGTTTTCATGCCGAAGAACGGGCCTCTGTAAAAACTCTCTGAGCTGTGAGGAATGTCTTTTCACACGTCTACCTGGCATTCTTCGCTTACTAAAGTCCTCTTAGATCGTTCTCAGTACTTAGTCTTTTATCCGTTCTTCGTATACTTAGTCCTCTTAAATTAGGAAAGAGATCGTTACGTTTATGAATCGTCCACTGTGCACCGATTCATATAGGATTCACTACCTGAATGTAGCGCCAATGCAGGGCATGTGGACATGAGCATTAGCACTATCTCATTTTTTTTACCAGACAATCATTCAACTACTTTGCAAAGTTTTTTAATCGATTGTTATTCATATCTATCTTGGTTCGCTAATTTTAATGTTTTTGAATGTATTTTACTCATATATTAATACTTAACAACTTGTTGAAACATCGCTTTAACTCAATTTATTCTTACGACAAGAAATATCCTGCTTCCAATGATGATACATTGCTTGCCATTAAAAGTGTAACACCAAGAAGGAACTATATGATGAACGTCAAAATCACGTGAAAGGAAAATGAAGTTAGGAATCACAAATGATTAATATTTCAGCGCATTTCGACGACGCAGGAGGAAGACACGGCATCTGAAGCTCTGCATGAAAGAAAAGTTGTGTAGTCGATTTCTCATTCAGAAACCACTTTGTAAGGTCGGAGATAGCTAAGAATATCGTGTTATGCCTCGAATAATAAGAAGAAAGGCTTACCAGTTAATGTCGAAACTCGATTGAGTCAGGATTGTTGCCTATCGAGAATGTGGATTATCGTTCCGTCATTTCTCCCGCCGTGCTGGTTGAAATTTAACCTATATCATGCGAATATGGAATGAAGGAGTTCTTGAGACAGACATATTGTGAGGTCAGCCATGTAAAACCGTACAACCACATTACGGACCATCAGTCAGGAAACGGGAAAGATTGCAGCACGCATAATATCCACTCATATAGAGCGACGACGTTTGCAGTAGTGTAGACAGTCAGCACGGCGACCATTACTTCGGCTTCCGTTGACACTACAGCGTGGAGAGAGACGTCAATTCTGGTGCACCGGGTGATAAAACTGAATATAGAGGTGCCAAAATGTCGTCTTGTCAGACGAGTTTCGTTTCTGCATGCAGTTTTCTGAGGGCCGTAATCGTGTCTGTAGGCTCCAAGGGGATCACTCATCACCTGCTTGCATTGGATAGGGGCTCATCACCTATTGTGATGTTTTGAGCAGCCTTGTGATACACGACATGCACATCTGTAGTGCGTATCGATGGTAATTTGAACTCAGATCAATACGTTTCTCATATCTTATGTTTAGTGGTTCTGTCATATGTTCCAGGCCTGCCAAACGTCACCTTACAACCAAAAAATGCAAGACCACATGCTGGTAAGGACCGTTTTAGCAGCCAGAAGTGGCAGCTGTTTCTACTAATGTCGCATCCCTATACAGTCCCAATCTGCTTGCAAATTCAAACATTTTGTCTTCATTTCAGACTGTTTACGTACAATAAATATATTTCTTGTATTTGCTTTCCTTCATGGTATTACAATTTTAATGACTATGAATGTAGATAATTGATTGAATTAAATTGATAAAAGTCCTGCAATGTTCATTCTATTCGGTTTCAAAACATCTTCTCTTTTTCAAGAAAAAAAATTAAGAAAAGATATATGAATTATAATTTTATCTTTTTCATAGAAGTGTAGTTCGAAATTTCAGAATAATTTATTCATTTTTAGCTTGTCAGTAATAAAATCAAAATAAATAAATTGCTTTAAAAAAAAACTGCAATAACCAAAGTTGTAGTGATGATAGGACAAACAGCATTTTAATTTCTTACGAGAGACATAGATTATAGAATGAGCGATCTATCTATTTCATACAGTTTCTATCAGATTTAGCAAGTGGAAATAGGTAAATAACTTAAGACTTTTGCAATAAAATAATGTTGTTTAACCGTAACTAATATAGTTTTAACATTACAATAGTCGTATCACTTATAGCAAATACATGTTTCTTTTTCTCAGAAGGCTACCTACGTGTCCTCGTATCAAACTATATTCTATTGTTTAAGCTAGTTGCAATATTTATGTCAATAAGCTTTTAGGACAAGGTACTGGTTGGAGAGATTTCCAAAATGCAACTAAGATGGCCAAACAAGTGTGAATTTCAAGTTCTTTGTCTTTTCTATAGGAAACAGTTTACAAGACATACAAAGAAGACACAAAAATTGATGTCAAAAATTAACTAATAAAGCAGAAACCAAGCTAAAACCATTAAAAAAAAATAAAAAAAATCATTGACCTTATTCTGATGGAAAAGTTCTCTCTGTCGGTAATGGAAAGGATACCTATGCTGTATAATTTTTAATGGATACTTGACTGTCCCGATCATGTATACCAAACAAACCTCGCAATACTCAGATTATATTTAAAAACTACTCATTGTTTTCAACCTAGGATCAAATTCTAGCATTCTTCCTAACTTTCTGTAACACTATTAAAACCGTATCCATTTTTAAAATTCTATATATTATTATATTACTTTCCTTGTTTTTGGCAAATGAAAAATTTTTTTGACATATGCCCGAATTTAAAAAACTTAAAACTTCCTGTATCTAGAAAAGAAATGCAGTAAATCATGAAAAATAAATGGCATCATCACAAATCTTGTATTTATAAGAGTAGGGTTTCCTGAAGAAAATGTGCCAGTGTGGCATTCATCACTCGTTTGGTACCAAAAACAGTTTCGTCACCAAGCGGTCACTAGTTATAGGATTCAACCTTTATATTTTCAACATTGTGGATTCAGTTGTCACAGAATCATGTATATGAGCCAAATAAAAACGATGATGCCATTTCCCCCTTTCCTTTACTTATATTACTTTGCAAGTACTTTGTGATATTGGGCTCTGTTGCAAATTATCTATCGATTTCTTTGAATTAACTCTTTGGGTTTCAATTTTATTGCGTTTGAATTCAAAATTTTTCCCAATAAAGTAAAACGTGATTTATGTTTTATCAGATTAAAATTATGAAATGTAATTAATGTATAGGATAAATCACATTTATAAGCAACAAAAAGTTATTGAAATTAGTTATTTTGAGATAGAGATAGCAAGATATAGTTAAAAAAAAAAAGGAGATAACTATACAGTAAGGAATTTTGGGATTCGACTTAGGGTTCAGGTCTGCAGTTAATTTATTCATACGAACCCGATATAGGGGGTAAATGATTAGTGTCCCAAAAATTAATTTAGATGCACTTAGCAGTTTAACCTTATAGAAAGTAAAGAAGAGGATTAACATAAAATAATCATAATTCTGAATGTAATAACTTGGTTAAGGGGACTCAGTAATATCCAAAAATGACCAAACAAACCAGTTTTTTTTTAAATTTTAATATAGAAATATTCTGTAATTTATTATCTTTTGATGGGTGTATTACTTTTGTATATCCGAACACAAGAAATATAAAAAAAAAAGAAAGAAATTGAAAAATGTAAACAAAAAAAATTTGGAACTTGACCACGACAATTTTATAGAGATGTCAGCAGTTTTATATCATTTTATATCAATAATTTTCCAGAACTAATTTTATTTTGTTTTAACTGGACTTTTCACTTCTTCAGACTATTGTTCGTTACTCTGTTAGTTAAATTTAGTAATGGATCAAGAAAGTAATACTACAATGGCATCGAAAATATTTTCCTTTAATTTTCCTCTTCTTAATTATTTTAGTTTTTTATTATCTGAAAAAATTGTTATTTTCCCCTGATTTTGTATTTGCGTAATCATAGAACATTGAAAATCCTAATATAAACACATATCAGTTTTTAAATATTAACGAATAAATTTTTTGATTCATAATTTAATGTAAACAAATATTCCATTTCAAATTAAGTGTTTATTCTGAGTTTTGAGTACCTATCCACCACAAAGTCCTAAGTTAATTACATCCAATAGTAAAAAGTCAATCATGTGTCTCAAGATACGACGCGACCGCTAATGCACCTCCCAGTGACGCAACCATTGGAGTGTTAAGAGTTATGCTTGAAATTAAAAGTTAGAACAGAATTGAACTAAAAGCCTTCATATCCAGACAGAGCCAAATAAGACCACCCGCCCGAACTTTTACAACTGGGAAGTATCAAAATTCATTTCCAGCCCGTCTCTAACAAATTTACCTCATCTTCGCCATTTTCTTAAATTCTATTTCCGATCGGATTCAGAACCATCCAGGCAATTAAAAGTTATCTTCCAATTCTTCCTCGTGTGGGGTTGCGGAATCGACCCGGAGGCTGTAAAAGTTAGGACTTTCCCCCAAAACACCTCAGAACGATATTACTTTCCGCTCCGAAGTTTTAATGAATTAGCAGACACTTCTGATTCTTTCTCAATTATTTGAGTGATGTTTTATTCTTGCTACCATCTCTTAATAGGCGTCATTAGTATTCGTAAGCCGCCCGAGGCAATCTGTCATTTCATTACAGTCTTTCTTTCCGACGGACACTGGGGACCGGTAATCCATCTTGCGAGAATCGGGTTAGAATGGGAACATAACTTTATTTCACCTGCTGGTTATTTCGGAGAAATGCCAAAGTGCAAAGGAGAAACCTAAATAAATAGGGAGGGGAGATTAACACTTGTGTAAAAAGAAGCCTGGAAGTTGCTTCTCTAGTTTATTTATATTATACAGAGAGTTATTTAGAGCCCATTTTTACACATTGATTAACGTATTATAAACAAATGCATTAATACAATGAAATAAACTTCTAAGCAAATTGATAATCTCATCTGGGAAAGGCTTATCAGTAATAGTCTAACGAAAATTTATTTTCAAAATATTGAACTAAGAAATCATAAAACTTTTCGTAAAAAAATTCATTTCCCTATTTATAAATTTTTGTATTATTTTGTATATTCGGTCCAAATTTGAAGATGTAGCTGAGGTAGTCTAGTGGTTATGGCCGCGGACTCGAGGCTGGCGGTTTTCGTTGAGTCTTGTGTTCGAGCCTTGATGCCACTAAAGACCGGCCGTGCTGTCGGGGCTGATGCACGCTAAACTTGTCGGGGCCCAAAAGTCCTCTCAAAGGCGTGGTGTTGTAGTTAGGAGAGGGAGGGGGGCAGGTCACGTGCCGTCCTCGTTAATTGACCGAGGTTCAAAATTACGATGTCCGTACCCTATAGCCTTCGTGTTACTAAAACAAAACAAAACTAAATTTGAAGGTCAGTTGAATGACAGTATTTGGATGAAAAAGACAACTAGCAATACCGAACAAATATCTAGGATTTATAAGATTTTAAGGTGATTCTTAATAAATTAGCTAAACTGAATTCAGAGTAATTCCCGCTATTTCCTACCACATACAAAGTTTATGCATTATTTGGCATTACATAAACTTAGTTATGGAATTGCAATGTATCAGAATATTTTCATTAATTAATTAAATGTATTAGTGATTAGAAAGTACGATTCGTGGTTGAAAAAGAAAGCCTCTATCGTTTTACCTTTTCTATTTTTAACCCGAATTTCATTCTTCTTGTTGTAAATGAAAGCTGCATGAATTTTCAACGTTGTCCTGTTGTTTTCACGTTTCTAAGATATCGATGACCTAGTGATAATTAAAGAAGATGGTGACTCAAATGGAACTGTAGTTAATGCAATGAGGAATCATTGCACTCGATCTTGCATCTTTTGACTTTCAACATTTCCCTAAGACAAAGGAACACTTTGAGGAGCATCACTTTAGATCTGAAGACGAGATGGAAGCTGCCAAGATACCTCAGTGTTGACAACAAACACTAGAATTCTTTTACAGCTGGGTTTCCCGACCAGGTCGGCGTTGGTGCACATGTGTGATAGAGTTTGGGAATGTGTTAAAAAATGAATAATATTTTACATAGGGAAAGTATGTAACTTTGACATACAATGAATGTGAAAAAAATTGAGTTAAAAGCAAAAACGTTTTGTCTATGGAGACATTTATTTTCATTCATATTTCGTAAAATACTTTAATTACAAATATTAGGCTTGTGTTGATAATTTGTAATTTATTAACTGTTAATATATTAATATGATTCTAAAATAAATCAAATAAACTTCCAAGTTAAAATCAAAACTTTCAAAAAACTAAAAGGCTAAGATTACCATGGAAATTCTGCCATGAAACAAGTGTTGCTATCTTAAGAAAAAGAATAAATAAATAAATAGGATTCAAGTTAAACAAATGCTGCCGAGAATTCTGTATCCCACTTTCTGAAATTTTATTTAAAATTTAATCCTGTCTAGAATCATTTCTGTTTTCATGATTTTTCCTTCAAGTGCAAATTCATTTAGATACAGTGATTAAAAACATATCCAAAAATGTTGACAAAATTATTTGGCCTAACAAAATGCCTCTTTAACCTTAATTAGAGAATATTTCTAAGGTGAATTTGCTCAAAATATTAGTGAATTTTACATAAGATGAGAGAGGTCTTTTGAGGAAACAAGTTACGCATTTGATTCTAAGATTCTTCTGTGCCCTTCTTTCAGAAAACGGAAAAGTAATTACTTGTGTCAACACGAAATAATTGGGGTGACTACAACTAAGTACTGTAAAGGTTTGACAAAAGTATGGTAATATTTTCCTTTTATTATGAATGAATTACGTGTCTTAGGAAAATATTATAATAGATGTTTTATGAAGTGTATCATGGAGGTTGTATGGTTATCCTTCTTAGAAAAGGAAGCTGGGTAATAAGAATTAAAAATTCGAGTGAGTAACAAATGGTAGTAATTTCCATCAATTTGTTTTACGCGCATGGCTAAGAAGGTGATGATTGTGACATCTTTCGCATTATAAGAGCTCCTTCACATAACTGTTCTGGCCTACCAGACCACCTCCGATTTCTTTGAAGCAAAATTCTTTGAATCTCCCTTTGTTCTGATTATTGCTCGGTTACCTGTATATAAAGATTAATACAGGTATTATTGACGGTGTGAAAAAATATTTTTTTAACTCATTGTTTGAATCATTCAATTTGCTAAGCACAAGGCGAGCAGAAACCCCTCAGTCTCCCGGTGAAATCAAAGCAAAAACTCGGAGACAGAGGCTTTCATACAGAATAAGACCGGGCAAGGAAAACGGCCTTTCACGATCACAGTACAAACTATACTGCAAGATTAAAGGGAAGTGGGTAAGTAGGGAAGTGAGAATTGCGATTTCATTGATCGAGTAGCCTAAGCATACTTAGGGGGAGGAATTTTATTTTGAGTTTAAAAAAGTATCAGGAATTTGAAATGGAATTGAAATTTAGGTTACTTTTTCGTCTAATATCTAATATCTTAAAATAGAAATAAATCATTGCCTTTAAGTGGGTGATCATTAACAGCTGTAGATTCCTTAACCCTTTGATGGTTATTAACGAGCTTAGAACCATCCCATTTGAAGTAATGCATCATAATGCGCGAAGACGAGTTCAGCTGGTCTGAAGTATTTCGACCTAAATGGTTGCAACCGAGCTCTACTCGCATAGCGAAATTTTCCCCAAGGTGCGCGTATATAATCCCGCGTTGCTTTTGCTTCCAAAGATATCGACTAGCAAGATTCAATTAGTGAGATAGCATACAAACGGTAGTATGGACACTGTGAACTTTTTTCCAAAATGAGGGAAAATGTGAGTAATTTAATTGTTGTTGATCCAGTCATTTTCCTGTGTATTTTGGCGGGCTAAAACTAGATACGTCAGAGGAGAAATTAGTTTTATGATATATATGATGAATATTGTCACATTTTAAAGTGTGCAACACACAAAACTATTTTTAGGAAAATATAACAATTAAATGTTTCATAATGTTTTAAATTCCATGTATTTAATTAGGTATTTTAATTCAATGTTTTCTAAACTATTTTTATAGTATTTTTTTCATTTATTGAATTGGTTAAAAGTGCCAGTTGCAATTATTGTAAAAATTTCATTAATATACCAAAAATAATCATTAAAAAACTATTTTTTAAAAGCGAGCGAGGCTATCCACATGACCGTCAGAAAAGAGTGACATTTGCAGAAACATTTAATGTAAAACGGCTGCCACTTTCAGCGACCATTTGATTGTAACACTACGCATAATAAAAGAGAGCTAAAACTGATTCTTCTTTTAAGAGTCAAATGGATTAAATATATAGTACACGAGCAAATGTTTGGGGTAAAAAGGTAACGAGAGGTGAAGGTGAAAAATTAATTTTGACTATAAAAACAAACTTTCAATAAAATGTATCTTTCATAAGACACCACACGTGCAGTAAATCCCTAAGATTGTTCATTACGCTTTGAATGTATAGGAAATAATTAAGGAAATAAAAGTGTCGTAGGAGAGGGAAAAAAAAGGATATGCATTACACTGAGTGGATGCCGAAGGCTGATGATCGACACTCGATGTGCTTGAAATCCACCGAGTGGAAATCTCAACGTCCTTTTGGAGATGCGGGGAGAAACAATCTAATTAAAATGCAGTCTGCGGTTGAATAAAATGATTCAATTTTCTTGAATCCCCAAGATACCTTCGGGGATGAGTTTAGCCACCCTTTTCGATATCCAATTAAGATTCGCGATTCATTATTCGAAGTGATTCGTATCTCAAAATGGGATGTGGCTCGAGTGGAAAAAATGCAGCCCAGAGAGGAATATTTTTTGTTCACTCGACATGAACTCCGCTCCCTAGCTGAGATGAAAGTTGTTTTGTTGATATGAATGACAGTTGTTTAATGTAATATTTAAAGTTAAATTATGTTCTGGAAGTAAAAAGTAAAATGAAACGCTCTTGCAAATAAGGGCAAAATCTTACAGCATTATCATAGGAGGAATGGCACCGACTTTTATTGATAAAAATTAATAAATTTTGTAATGAACATTAAGTTCCCATTTTCTAGCGATTATATGATGTATCTGTAATTCTTATTTATTTATACTTGAAATATCAATGCATGTTACAATCAAATCGAACAAATACATTTGTTTATTAAAAGTAAAAAATGTATAATGCTGCAAAATTCACAGGTGTGGTATTACTGATTTGCTTGCTTCCTTACGAAAGATGGAGCAATATTCTATTAATGATTATAAAACTTTAATCAAAATTAATATAAATCTCCTATTGTAATAAATTATTTCAGAATTAAGTTGAGGAGAAAGATAAGCGTATAACCACCCTTAATTTGCCAGATAATACAAGATGAGGGGCTAAAAATAACCAGATTGATCGATCTTCAAACAAACAGGGAGCGAGTAAAGACCAAACGGTGCATGTCAGATTCACAAGACAGATGCTCTTTCTGCTTCTGCTTTCGAGTCGACTGCGGATCCTTAGCTGAGCCACTTCCGTCATTCGTACCGAGCCTTGAATCTGCAACCCGATGGAAAAATTTTTTTAATATTTTAATAGAGAAACACGTTAATGCGAATTTTTTTCTGAAATTCTGAAAATCAGCCATAGAAATTCATTATTTGATTAAGACAAAGTATGTGATGATGAAAGTTAATCAAGCACTAAGATTTTTGAATGATTTAAATGGTCCATAGAAAGATGAATAGAAATTGAGGATGACTTACTTTCAGGACAACGTACCACCTCAACGATGGACAAAATCTTTAAAAAAGTCAGTGTTTTAATCCGAAAAAACCGTAGTTTGAGTATTTGCGAAAAACGTAGGAATTGTCAAGGAATCTCTTCAGCTGATATTGCGCGAATTATGGCAAAACAAGACATTGTTTCCTCAGCATCTCTATATTAGAAACATCAATATATTCACTCAATTTTACTCTGTTTGACTTTATTCTATTTCCAAAGCTGAAATTAGCCCTGAAAAGAACAATATTGGAGATAGTTCAAGATTTAAAAGAAAAGGTACCAGAGACTGTGAACATGCGTTCAGAAAATGACTTTCAACCCTGCTTTGTCTTATAGGAAATTCGTATGGAGTTGTATACGGATCGTGAAGGGGTGGGGGTGGAGTATATTGAAAGGGATAATATTAAAATTGCTATGAATAAAGAAATTAAAGGTTTTTATATATCATTAATCTTATTTTTTTTATCTCCACATCTTTTATATTACACAAACTTTTCTAATACTTATTTTGCTGTTACTTGATAAATGAAAAATGAAAAACTTTTAAAAGAAGCAATATTTAAAACTTTCATGTCCGAACGCATTATTCGAAAGTCGAAGACAAGACTTATTCTATCCATGAGGATTTAGAGTCTAAATGAGATTTTTTAACATAATGTATTTCAAACTCGTGAGACCTCTCACACATTAATATATGAGAGAGCAAATGGTCTCTTGGGCAATTCATATTACTTCAAAAATGTCTTAGGATGCTTTACTGATGTGTGCATGGCGTCGAAAACATTTTTCTGCCCCAGAAGACTTTTTAAATTTATTTTTGGTGTCATTTATGAATTTCCTCTACCCTCCCCACTTATTCACTATTTTTTTGTGTTCTCCACAATATGCAGAAAAATCTCTATGGTAACTTCCTTTTATTCAGAAAATGCACATTTTAATTAACTTTTAATGCAATTATAATTTTTGAAATCGGTTGAAAATAATATTCTCGCTTTACTTTTAGTTCTATTTCAAATATATCTATTTATTTACGATAAAAGAAAGGTTGCGTGTTTGGGTACGACTGTGGACGACATAACACATAAATTGGAAGATGCTCCCGCACACAAGACTTGGTGAGTCGTCCAAGAGTCACGACGATTACCATTTGTCCATTACAGCGAGGCGTAACAGGAATGCTACAGCTTCTCAGATCTCTCATGAGTTGGATGCATCCACAATAACCCGAGTTTCAAGGGTGACTGTTTTCAGAATACTTCATGAAATAGGGCTGTTTGCAAGAAGACCGGTTGAGTCCCGCTCAGTTCTGTGAGTCCGCTTAAAATGATGCAGAGATCATAGAAATTAAAGTATGGATCAATGGGCGGTAGCTCTCTTCACTGATTAATTCCGATTCAGTGTACCCAGTAATTCGCACCATACTTTCAAATGAAGAGAACCGGGGACCCTCTACCTACCGTCCAATGTCTGAGAAATCGACCATTATGGCAGTGGAGGCTTGATGATCTGAGCATGCATCTCTTTGGGTGATCGCACACACACCCAAGTCTTTGAAAGAGGCACTGTCACTGCTGAGAGGTATAGGGATGAGGTCTTGGAGACTATGCTCGTCTTTTAAGGGGATGCTGTTGTTCCTGATTTCCTTTTAATCGATGACAACGCGAGGTCACGTAGAGCTTATCTGGTAGACGAATTTCTGGAAAGTGAGGATATTCACCGGATGGACTGGTCAACCAGATCTCCAGACTGTAGTCCAAAAGAGTATGTCTGGGACGCTCTGGGGAGGGCAATTGCAATTTGCAAATCCATCCGAAAATCATCCAAGACCTGAAAAAGGTTTATTGAATGAGTGGGACCAATTTCTACAGGAACTAATAAGCTCCCCTGTTACCAGCTTAAAATCCTAGTGCGAGGTCTGTATAAGAGGGACCCTACCTCCTATTAACACTTTTTTTGCTCTATTCTGCAACTGCTGTTTCATACCTTGTGACTCCTATGTGTGTTACGCATGATATTGTTCGTTTATTATAGCCATTGATTGATTTTTTTTTGAATTATATCAAACTTATATACACACCAAATTTCATTAAATTTGTCCAGTAGTTCCAGAGATAATCGACAAAATTGGCAAATTCTCTTAATTTTGAACACCAGTGTACATTAATTGGAGTACGAACAATTCTTTTAAGCTTTCAAGGTGAATTAAACTTGTTATATTCCTCATTGTTACGTGAAGACTTTCAATACTTTTAATTATGACAAATGGCTATTACCTAGGTAGAATTGAAATACATACATACCATTTCCAAAAAATTAGCGATAATTTAAAACTACGCTATGGAAATATTAAAAATATAGATATCCCAGAGTGGATCATCACGCCATTTTCTGCTTAGGTTGAAAATAGTGACAATCATTTGCGAGATGAAGTTACTGAATTAATAGTTGAAATTGAAGCAAAGACGTTTTTTATAATTTAAATCTAAGTAACTTTTGTACAAAAAAATAACGTAACAACATCCAAAACTTGTAATACGGCTTTTCCCTTCTTAATTACATTCCCACATTCATATATATTTGAATCTTGCTTCAGTCATGTCAATTATGTTTTAAAAAAGAAGACAAATAAATGGAACATGGAGCTCCGAGTCAATGTGAGGCTGAAATTAACTTTTGAACCAAATATTGCTAATCTAGCCAACAGTCATCAAGCACATCCTTCTCATTGATTTTTATAAAAATTTGATTTTGTCAAAATCAATAGAGGGAAAAAAATTAAAAATTTCTTAAATGATTAATTTATTTAAGATAAAGGGGTGTTATTTTTCTTTTGTTATCATTTTTCACAGAAGTGGTCGATAAGAGAATTATAAAATTTTTGTGGGACTAAGATCAAAAACGTTTCGTGATCCTTGGGCTAATCTATTCCATTTGTAGTAATTATGAGAAAACTATATTCCCTTTCTCTCAGTTTTTTCATCATTCTACACGTTCCAAGAACTGAATACTTCATCTTCCTTTGTTCTGTGTTTGCTTTGTGAGCCAAAACTGGAAAACATAAAAAGACTAACTGAAAAAAAAAATCACTCATTGAACTAACTTATTTCTGCGAGGATAACAAACGAGATTCATAACTTCTCTGTACTCTGGAAAACGGAAAGGAATTTCTCATTCTTTGTGTGTGTTCGAATTAATTTATTACAGCATATTTCTTCTTTGCGTGATTATGGTTTAAGCAAAATGGCGGGAATCAAATTCGGAGAAAAATGGTGCAACGGTTAGGTATCGCGTGGAATTTTTCGCAAAAGGTAATTAATCTAGTTAATTCTTCACGATACTGGTTGCAGTGTACATATTTATGCAAATACGGTTCGCGTTTTTCCTAAATATTCCGTCTTTTATTATCTTGATTACAGGTTCTAGTATACTTTGCATTATTTTCTCTTTTTGTACATTTAAAATTTTTGTTTCAGCATGTCATGTAGTGTTTGTATTCAAGGAAGTGATTTCAGATGAAAAATGTATTGTGCTCCAATATAAAAAATATATATTTTTTGAACAATAATTTAAAAAAAAATTCCACATCTTTTGATTTACGTATATTTTTAATATAAATATATAATGAATACGTGTATATATGTGTGTATACATATATATATATATATATATATATGGAATGAGGTTGGAAAGGGTAAAAAGCATCTCAAATATCTTTCCTCGAAATTAAAATATTTCAGGGTAATAGTTTAAATGGACTCTGTTTGTTATACATACCTAAAAATATATCTGTAAAAAAAGAATTCTTAGATAAAACTTTTGAAACACAAAAATTGGGAATAAATGTAACTTTCTAAACAATGTCTGTACAAATTTTTATTTTATTACACTCGCTCTTTTATAACCATATTTTAAATTGTTACCGTTTTTTTTTTCTTCTATTCATTAAATAATTTTTATCGATTTTCAATGATATTGGAATTACCAATTCTGGTTTGTAAATTTTTTTTTCTCATAATATCTTTATTATTTTTAAATGATCTTTATTTTAATGACTTTTAACTTGATTAAAATTGCATTAATCCTTGAAAATTTTTAAAAAAGCAAAATAAGTTTGATATGGCATATTCTTTAGTTTTTAGTAAGAGGTAAGCTAAAGTAAATAAAATGTTTCTTTCAAGTATATATATGATACGTAACCCTCAATATTAATTTTTAGTTCTGCTATTGATTTAGTTCTAAAAACTTTTTATCAATCTTCTTAAGGTTAAAGATGACTGAATTTAAGAAAAACTTTTAAATTGGGGAAAAATTCGATAATTTATATCCAATTTTTTTGTTTGTGCATTGAATGCATTGTTATTATTTTTAGAGAGATTTTGTGAGGAAACTTATTAAAAAAATATTACTCCTTGAAATGCAATGAAATTGATTTTGAAGCATTGTTTTTTTTATTTTTAAGCAAATAATTAAACAGACATCCCATCAAAACATTCTTTGTCATTTCAGTATTGTTTTGAAAGTCAAAATAAGCAAAGGTTGTTAAGCCGACCGAAGCTAATGAAGAACTTCCAGTTAGCGAAGTTTTAATGCCAAAGCTTAAAATGAAAAATTAGAACATTATCAAACTAACAGCACTTATTTCGGGACAAAACCAAATGAAATCCTCCGCATTTACAATAAGGAAGAATCGAAATTCACTTTCACGGTCTCCCATCTCCTCATCTTATCTTCACAGTTTTCTTTAATTCTATTTCCGATCGGATTTAGAACCAATCAAGCAATTAAACTTCCCCACTCTTTGTGATTACAGTTGCAGTATCGATTAGGGCTTTCCACACTGCGAATCTGCCTCCACTAATACATCAAAACGTTATTGCCGTACACCCACTTCCAATTTTTAATTAATTAGTTACACAGCCCATACTTTTGATTATTTTTCGAGCAACTTAATTGCAGCTTCGTTTTCTTAACCCCTTCCTAATGGTGGTGTTAACATTTGTAAATCGCCCTAGGAGAACAATCCATTACTTCAGTCACTTTCCAAGTCGACATTGGAGGAGGGGTGGTCGTCATTCATCTTGCGGGAATTGGATTGGAGGAAATGACAGAAATTTATTTCACCCGCTGATGTACTTTAAAAAGATTTCAAGGAGTGATCCCCTGATAAAGAAAACTCAATAAATAAAGAGGAGGAGGAATGGAATATTAATGGCGTAAAGAGTTCATCAATTCGCTCACTTGAAGAGCGTTTTTGACGAATTGGACAAGTCCATTTGTGAAAATTTCTAGATTTTGATCTCGGCTAATTTGTTCTCTATCATTTACAAGCACAGTTTAATTATTTATAAGAAAGGGGAAATGCTTTTATAATGTTGATTAACAGATCATGATATTTATTATAAATTTCAAAAATTGAGCATAAGATGGTTTTTATGTTCTGCTGATCTATTGTTATGTGTTTTATTAGTGTATATATTCACTGTCAAAAGGGCATTTTATACAAATGCAAGCAAAAATCAAGACTTTCAGCAAAACATGGTAAATCAAAAGAAAATAAATATATTGACAATTTGTAAATTGAATAATACAAAATATAACCTTATCTAGATAAAAGACTATTGTTTCGATAAGGAAGCCATTTTAAGTTATGGTATTTAGAGCTCAGAGCACTGAAATTTTCTTTAAAAAGTCATTGTTAATTTTCTCTTTATTGTAATATAAGAAAAACCTTTGCGCACTAAAAGTTCTCAAAAATAGTCCAGTCTATGCATAGGACTCTTAAAAATATATGTTTAAGATTTCAGGTTTATTGACGCATAACAATTTGAGATATTGTGTTTTACAGTAATGAAAAATCTCGTTTTTAGAGCCTTTCTGGTCAGAGAAATTCATGATTAAGTAATATTAAAACAGCTGTAACTCAGTTTCTAAGCAAGATATAAAGAAACTTCAAACATATTCTAAAAATAAGTGATTAAATTTCAATATGAAATCAAGAGTAAAAAGAAAAATGATACCTTGACGAAAAAATGTGTTTTGAAGTTTGCATTGTCCCCTTAACAGAAAACTACAATTAATCAGATATTCACCCAAAACTCAATTCTGTTAGAGTTTCAAACAAAATATATAGAAGTAAAGGTGTTTAACTTCTACTATTTATCAAAAAAAATTATGTAAGGAATTAAAATATTTCAAAAAATGTGAGAATTGATTAGCAACAGTTTCTCACGGAACCAACCGGGAGATTTCTCCTTCAAGGATGGTGCCTTAAGAAGCAAATATAATTGTTGTAGAAATTAAATTAGCACTTGAACTTATTGTTGTCATTGAAAAACAATTTTAATGCATATACCTATTTTTTTTACGAAAACTGAACGATTATGCGTGGTAAAAGAGCAAAAAAACTTTTTTTTTTCGGCAAGTAACTAAAATCTGTGTTTACAATATTCCAGTTCATCATTATCATGAACTTAAGAAAAAATTAAAGATTTTTTTTTTTTTGTCTAGCCTACACTTGTTGACTAAAAACTAAAATGTTGTGCACTCTCCAGTTGTACTATTTGCCTTATGATCACTCGCAACACTTTAGTTTTAATTCACAAACTGTTGGCTGGCTTGAAAAAAAATATTCATTGCTTATATTCATGCTGATGACAAAGCATAGTATTGCAAATTCAAATACTGTCTAATCTTGTAATAGCCAAAGAAAAATTATTTTTTACATTTTAAATCTTTTTTTTACTCTTTTGCTAATTATACGTATTATCTTAAAGAAAAACAATTACGTTTATTATTTTCCACCTTATTGATCTTTATGTTATTTTAGCAAAAAATCATTTTATTTAATTATTTATTTTAATTTTTTTGTTTGTAGTTTTGCAATTAAATATTGTACAGTCATATCCAAAAACTGAGCTTGTGTGTGGAATTTCTACCTTTTGGAAAAGTGGGTGAGAAATTGACGAAAATATTTGCTTCGACTTGATTCACAGAGCAAAGTTATGTACAATTCAAGAAAATAAAAAAGTACGGAGAAGACAAATTTCAATCCACAGTTTTACGACGACGACTTTCAAAAGTTCAAAAAATACAGGAAGAAATATGGAACTCTGAATATGACTATGTAGTTTCAGATTATTAAATGCTAATAACGTTTTTGTATCGATTATAATTAGTAATTCGTAATAAAAACTTTACGATAATTTGGGATAACGAATAAAACTAAACAATACTGCGCATTACTTCAGCCTACGGCTTCCTAAACCCCCAAAAAATTAACATGAATATCTAATTCACAACATGATGTACATGAGAATCAATTAATACGCAAAACAAATTTCCTTTAGATGTATCTAGATTATTTCTTAGTAATAATTAAAACTTTACGATATTTCTTGCTCAATGATCAGTGACTCTGAATATATTATGTAAGTCGATAGTTAATCAATCAATCGTTGCTTTACTTTGAAAGAATTTGAAAATGTTCTTTTTAACAAATTTAAAAATATTGTCAAAGCGCAGAGTACTTTTTCTACGGAGACAGAACCACTGGTAGCTCACACTGATGTGTGCCATCAAGTGCAGTGCACCAACGGATGTTCGCAATTGAATGTCTCATCAGCTGGAGAGTACCACCAACACAACTTAGTTCGTTTAGCTACTTGAAAGAACTTACACACAGCAGAAATTTAAAATAGGGAAATCTATCGTACATTAATTGAAAAGGGAGGATATTTTTATTTCAACTGTATAAGTATAACTTAAATTGTTCAATCAGTTCTTAGAAAATCCAAGAGATAACATTCGTAGCATCGAAAATGGTTTGTTTTTAGGGTGCATCATGACTCATTTCACAGTTATCAAAGTCTCAGTTACTGGTATTCGCGATCATGAGTCAGAATTATTCATCATAACTTTTCTGGTGGATGAGACCATCCTCGCCTTCTTTCGAGCAGATTCACCGAAAGCAACCCATTATTTTGATTATTGCTCGTTTTCCAGTGTTTTCCGATGAATCCATGTATTATCGACGGCGACAACTCGACGCAGCAGCAATCAAATTTCGATTTGGCAGAAAAGGACTACCAAATCAAAACAAACTGAGGAATGAATGTCAAACTTCTTTCGGCTCCACTTAACAGACAGCAGCACCCAATGGTGAAAAAAAATTATCAAAACGTAACAATACAGCTACATAACATATAATACATATTATATGTATATAATATAACCACATGACAGCAATAGGGGTAAAAATCAAACTTCAATGGGTTTCATTGCAGAAAAATCTCATTTTTCCCTTTAGTTTATTTCTTTTTCATTGAAAAGAACTCGTAGAGCAGCCACTCATAGCAGAGAAAACTTGAATTGCAGCATCGGCACGAAGTGCATTAATTAAAAGAGTCAGAATTTATAAGCTCAGTCAATAATTTATTTATGTCGTTAAGGGAAGTACTGTTTATCAATTCATGATCTTTCATCACATTTACTAACAGGTTTTACGTAAACATTCAATAACAAAGTTACTCCAATACTCTGGCCCATACAGATGATTATGTAGTTTTTTTAAATTTTCAAGATTTTCAAAGATTTTTTTCAAAGATTTCGTCAAAGATTTTTTTTTTTAATTTTTTACTGAGCAGGATCGGATCCATGATACACTGATATCGAAGCAGATTTCACACATGCACTTTATTCAATTCCTTCCCACTTTGCTTTTTTGCTACTAACTTCATCATAGCCTATATATCCGTTTTCACTATCACTTCATTACACATCTTTAATGAAATTAATTTGTCAGGATCACGCTTCATTAAATTGGATCAAGGATACGTTTTTCGTAATTTAAATTTAAAAAGTTTCCAATGTAATTAAGAGAAAAACGCGATTAGCCTAAGGGGGAAATACTTTAAATAGAATTCTTAGCTAAGTGGGGATTTAAATCATGCTCCAAGATTCCAAAAAAATATTACCGTGAAGTGTTATTTGTATAATCAAACACACACACACACAATACAATAAATTGAAAAGCACATAAATAGTCAAAAATATTTTAACTGATAAAATGCTGACGAATTAATGTTCCATGAGCCAACAATGACCATGTGGACATGACAACATAAAGTAAGAAAATCTGTGAGGGCGAATCTATCGAATTTCCTTTTTAAAAAGCCATTATGATAATCCTGCGTCGTGTGTCAATGAGATATCTTATTTAAAGTACTAACTATTGAATCATATGCTGACATGGTTTTAATCAAAATATTTGTTTAAATGTTAATGTCAAAAAATAGTAAAAAAGCTAAATGAAAATCGTAGTTCTAATTTGATCATATTTGAATGAATGTATCTAATGTTAATTTCTTGAGTGCTTTTTTTAGAATATACGGAATTAAAATTTTAAATAATGTAAACGGTTAATCGATATCTCGCGATTGACGTATGTGTAGAATGTAATATTAAAGACAATGGAAAACATTTATCGAATAGAGTTTATAGCTTGCCATTTAAAACTAAAAGTTGAAACACACTATTAAAATAATAGCATTGCTTCCAAATAATATCAACTGATACTTTGTGCTAAGCGTTTTCGAAAGGACATATCGGATTTCGCTTCCAGATGCTCCTTGCAAATTGCTTCCCTCCTCTTAACAGTTTTCTTAAGTCATTTTGCCGTTTGGAATAAGGAATAGCCAGACAATTAAAAACCTTCTAATTCTCTCCTTTGCAGCATTGCCTTTCTGTTTCGTATGGGGTTGTCAATTCCAGAATTTTTCAGAATAAAATTCTTAAGCGACGCTATTTCCCACTGACAACTGTTAATTAATCAACAAACCTTCAGAGGAATTCTAAACCCTTTGAACGTTGTTCAGTTACCCCTTCTAATGGAGCCGTGAAATGTCGATGTGTCTTCTGTCATTTATCTCTCTTTCTAATGGACAACAAGAAATATGTAGTCATTTTTCATTTTGAGAGATTTTGATCGGAGGTTGGAAGAATTTTTTTTGTCTGTTCTAAAACACATTAGAAGAATATTGAAGTGTGTAATGTAAACGAGTAAATTCTTTAAATAAACAAAGGGATTAACATTTGATTTGATTTGTCTTATTAAGGTGGTACCAAAAGCAGCATAGCATCTCGAGGGCTACAGGCGACAGATCTCGTAATTTTGGACCTCGGTCAAATGACAAGGACGACACCTGATCTGACCCCCCTTCTCCTAACTTTTACACCATGCCAACGGGAGTATTTCGGGTTTGGTCATATTTAATATTATTAGCCCCGAGTGGCATCAAGGCTCGAACCCGCGACTCGTCGAAAACCATGGGTCGTGAGTTCGCGACCATGACCCCTTGTGACCACAACCAATTGAATAATGTACTAAAATATTCTCTGTATTCTTTAATAATGACAAAGTGTATGATTCTTAATACACCGATAGAATTAAATATGTAATAATATTTGTAATTTGATGAAGTATCCATGTGATTGTTCCTAATAACATCAACAATACAACTCGCATGTATTATTTTTTAATAAAGGCAGTAGTCCAATCAGGTACAAGATGATATACACAAAAACCTTTCTTAATTTTGTTCGAAAACGCACCTCCCCCCCTCCCATTAGAAGTTTTCTAAAACTGGCATACTTTTGATGAAATTTCATCAACAACAAATATCACTAGTTGATTGTTACTTATTAGTTTTTGCTTATTAGTTTTTGGTTGTTGCTTATTAGTTTTCAAAAGTTGATGCATCTTTGATGAAACTGCCATCAACAACAGGCTCGAACACATCATGCATAAAAATTAAAATTTAATTTTTGGAAGAATATTTTTAATGTTGATTTATTCAAAACAGAATTGCAATTCTGCTACGAAGGATACACAAATGAATATACGGGTTTATCAAAATCCTCCTTCCGATTTCAAAATTCCATACTTTCAAAAATAAACAGGGTAGAATGATAGGTAATGCGTAAAAGCATATGGAAAACAAAGGAGCCGTTTTACAAGTGTTCTACATAACTTCCTTTGTGACAAGTACAACGTCAATTTGGTACGCAAATTCCTACCAAACACGTTATAAAGTGTATGTTGTAATGGATTGTACAGCAGCAGATATTCGTTGTTTCAGGTCACATAAATTTGGATAACGGTGGCGCATACAATTAATCTCTTACGAACCATAAAAAAATTGCATGGGGCCATATCGAGTGACTTAGGTGGCTACCTGTGTAACATATAGTCAGCGGGTCCACTGCGACCAATTGAATTACGAGGTATCTCCATTAAAGCTTCTAAAACTACTTTCGTGAAATTTCAGCGCGAAGAACACACAAGGACCGTCTATTGTTCACAGAACAAAATTTCCACATTTCTCCTAAAATTTATTTATTGCTTATCTTTTTGTGTCGTTTACTTTTGGAAATACGGAATTTTGAAATCGGATGAATTATTTTGAATAACTGTGTATATAACGATTTTCAAGCGTTTTCGTCAAGATGTCGGAAGCAAATATAGATTATAATGTCATGTCAACGTGTTATGCGCCTAACCTAACCATTCAAAAACAGTAATTATCCTATTCGGAGATAGAAAAACAAAAATAACAAAAACTCGATCCCTAATTATAAGAATTCTATTGCGTAAAATTTACAGGTTCATGGATATATTTATTAAAATTCTTCAAAAGAGCGTCAATTTTCCATTTCGTATACTGTATGAATACTATATTGTTTGAAAAGATACTCGTAGATTTTTACATGGAACGAATTAAGGGGACATAGTACCCTGGGTGCAATTTTTTTTATTTAGATATTTATAAGAAAAAAGTATCTTTAATCATATTTAAAAGCGCATAAAATATGTATTTGAGAAAAAATTTTCATTTTCAAACAAACGGTTACTAAAGATTTCAATTTTATTTTCAAATGGTTTCAACTTTTTTTTTCCTTAATTCTTATTACTTCTATTAATTGTTATATTTGTAAGCAGCTTTTTCTCAATTTCTTAGAAGTGCTTCTTACAATTAAGTGCATGGGATTAGTTGTATTTATGTTATTTATAGCTTTACATCTTTTTTCTATCACACTTCACGAAAAGTAATAAAGAAACACACCTATTTGTTGTTCTAAAGATTCTTATAAAAATACTTGTTCATCTAAATCTTTATTTCATTCAAAGATTATTGAATGTGTTCCGTAAAGGAACCAGAAAAATTTTCATAACTTTATATTAATTACAAAAAATGCCTTAGCATTTGAAATATAAACCTGTCATGAACAGTAAAAAGCTGAAATAAAGCAATTTAAAGATTTTTAGCTCAATTAAATATCTTAAAGAAACATTAAAGAAAATTTTATACAACACACTAAATAGTGCAACTAGATCTAAGAAATTTTGAACATATATTTAGACAAATATTACAATTAAAATAAAAGTGATAATTTATTTGCGGTATCATTGACTTTTAGAGATTTGTTTTCACTTAAAACAGTTTTCTAAGAAAATAGAAACTGATGCTTCTCATCATTATTTTTATAAGTTTGCCATTGACTTACTGATTGGCAAGCCTCAAATAAAGAAAGTGTCATTAAAAGAAATTCAGTAATTCAGATGATACATTTAACGTTGTTGCAGGTATACAAGACAAAAATTATATTAAAAGTTCCTTCGATTTTGAATGGATAAAAAAGAAGTAAAAATCGAATTTCCAAAAATAGCAGCAAGATTCTTCCCATCAGCCAGCGTACTTTCAGGGTACCGAATTTCGTGTGTAGGGGTTCTTCCGTCTTAGAGTTGTCCCCAGAATACACGTACCTCCTCCTTTTATTAATATACAAATAGATTTCAATTTTCATCTATACATTACTGATAAACCTATAAAAGCTATCATTACATAACCAAGAAGCTTAATATGATACGCTTGGAATTAGTGAGTGTTGTATAGACTTTTACCACAAGAGCCAAACCTGGTTACGCTCCATGCGAATCATCCATTGTTCGAAATAGTGCTGGAAGTCTTCTTCTTTCAGGTCCTACAGGACGCATACCTCTTTGTCTTCCTCAGCTTCAGTCACTCAAATATTCTTCCTTTGGATGTGGAATTCACTTTGGAAAAGTCAAAGAAGTCACATGGTGCACGATCCAGCGAATAATGTGTAGAGTAGAATCCTAAGATGTTGTACTTGGCTAGAAACCTATTTGCAGACGATGTGGAGTAAGTGGGCGCATTATCTTGGCGAAAAATGTACCGTATGGATTTTTCGTTAATCCCTACAGTCTCAGCAATCGTACGAATACTATAAATGATGGTTAGATCGAACCAGATCGATATTGTCATCTGTTTTTGACGTGGAAGTGTGACCGGAGCGTTAATCATCTTCAGCGTTAATCACCTATAATTTTTCCGGAAAAAACAAAAAACAACTCTAATGAGAGCGAAAGTTACAATATACGGATTTCTCTTTACAGAAACGAGAGGCACAGTATTCGAAAAAGAAGACTTAACGTTAAACAGATGTCGGCCACTGTCGTTTGATGCATGCGCACTTCTTCTTTTGCAGTGTCATTCTTGCTATTTAATAGCCACCCCTCGAAGATGTTAGATAAAAAATACTAAAAATTACAAAAATTGGTTGAAAGGAAGGATCGATAATATAGGATGCGCTTATCTAAGATAGATGAGCCCTTGAACGGAAGTCTCTTGGAAATCACTAATCAATATCATTTGAACAACAACTTTTATTTCGATACATAGATTAGGAAAATAAATCTAATGTTTGGGAAATAATCCATTTAATCTACGATTCTTAAAACTTCCTTTTTCTATCTATATTTAGCTTAAAATCTGAGAAGTATTTGAGTAAGTTCAATTTTAATCAAATTTATTTTCATTTCAATTAAAAAGTTTTCTTTTTAACATACTGCTCATAAGGAAAATATCTGCCTTAATACATAATAAATTAATTTCATAAATATATTATTCAACACTGGCTCATGTTATTTTTTAAGCGAAACTGAACATTTATAATTCGCTGTACATCAAAGTGTAAAATACTAGCGAACTCTATGAATAATTACGTTACACAGATGTTATCGTTGAGAAGAATTTCTTTGCCATCTTTAATGCAATACCTTTGGCTAAGAAATTGCTATTACTGTTTGGGATATTTTTGATTAGTTGAGACATTTATTTACCTTTAGATTACTGAGGAAGATAATTTTTTATCATAGATAAGGTGTGAAAAATACACGAATTCTACACAGTATTTCTATACATATTTATACATTTATTTTTCTTGCTGAATATTAGCATTGTATTGTAGCGAGCAGATAGCAAAAGTGAGTTTTAAAAAATATATAACTAGATATCCATAAGAAACTAATCGTTAATTATGTTATCTGAAGTGAGCAGTCATATTCTGCAAAGGATTAACTTCTTTTGAAAAATAAATACTAAAATCTCATAAAAATTTAAATATTTTAGCAATTGCTTTTGCCTTTAAAGACATATATGCTAAGATTCCAGGATAACAGATATGTGTTAGCTGATAAAACCTTTTGATTACCTCAAACTGGAAATATTTACAAACGCTAAAGACATTATTACAATGAAAAATTTTTTGCAGCGTATTAATTTTTGGCAACTCTGTTCTGTCCTGAAGAAAAAGAGTAATAAACAGAACTGAAACGAAACAATTGCCCTCTATATTTTCGAGTTTTATCTTATGAAAAGAAAAATATTATCTTAATTCTTTACACAAAAGCCATCTCGATTTTTAAGCTATGTTCTGGAAACATCGCAATTAATTAAAAATAGCAATTTATATGTAATGCGACTCAACTTATCACTTTGTCACTAATTACATATAGTACGATGGGTATCATTTTATTGATGTTATATGTAACGGAATGTTTGCAAAATTCACATAAACCTAAGTATGTATCAGAAAAACTATCCTGATATTTGGTTTAGTATCAACTTTTCTTTCCTTTCAGCGAATGGAAGAGTCATGATACTATATAAACAATAAATAATGGAAATGAGATTGCTGAATACCTGTTGAAATTTAAATGAAAAAGTCGCTTAATATTAACATTATAGGAATTAATTTGTATCTTCTTAACTCTTTACATTGAAGGTTCATTAAATTTGTTTTAATATACTTTATCATTCCATAATGAAACAGTTCCTTAGTGTCAAATTATTCTGCTCACACGATGCATGTAATATCATATTTATTTTACATGTGACATGCATTTCTTAAATGCCATGAAAAGAAGTTTTCAAAATAAATGTTTTTAAAACATTACACGGAAAACCTATAAATAAATTTAGCGTTATATATATATGAGTAACACTATTAAACATTTGTTTCGAAATATGAAAAATTATTCAAGTAAATGAAAAATTTCCATATATAAAAACCAGCTACTGGAGTGAAATGCGCATTGTTTATTAACATTAAAAATTAATAGTAATAATAAAAAAACAATATCATATATAAATATTTGCTTAATATATAGGTTATATTAATTCTCACTGACTGTTCAAAGTTGATTGTAAAATTAATAATTGGTAAACAATAATACAAAATTATTGAATGTTGTGAAAAGAGTGTAATTGATCATCATCAAGCAGAGTAGTGACAAATATCACGCTTACACCGGCAATGAAGCAGTATGATTCTAAGGCCTTTTGCAGTAAGTCATAATATCTTTCAATGCTTTAACGAAAAGATTCACCCTTTTTAAAAGTTAGTGTAAAGGTAAATCTCACTAGTATAGTCACAAACAAAAAACCCTTCTAACTTTAATAACAAATGGAAGCTGTCGACACAATCAAAAATAAAGCAACATTAATCTTCCCTGTTATTATGGCAGAAAAGATAACTTTACAGAAAAGGTGAGAATTATCTGGAAAGTAATGTTAAGTAAGTAAGAAGGACTTTGACAACAGTCTTGGTGTGAGTCGCAAGTCGCCAAATTTCGCTACAAAATAGATGCCTCTAGACTAAAGGAGGAGACCCTAGAAGAAAAAGAAGCCTTGTTAGAACATTCTTTAGAGGGTATAGATATGAACCACCGTGAGTATAAGTTAGTACATGTGCTGATGCTATATTTTGATTACGTGATTGAATCTCCGATTGTGTGAACAGTGAATTTGTGCCACACAGGGTGTTTTGAAACTCATGGGAAAACATTTAAGAGTGATAGAAAACATCTAAACGAGCAATTTTCACTGCACAATGCACAGGCGGAGAGCAAGTGGTGAACCATTAGACAGCGCTGAGATAGAATGCATAATGGGTGAGGTTTCTTATGTATCATCAGTTCTGTCGTGGATTCCAGGAGGCATAGCCATTTCATGATTACACTACATCGCCATATCTTCTAAAAATTCGAACTTTAAGCTTTCCATTACAGTGCCGTTCAGCGGATAACATTGTATGGTGAACATTGCTCGCTTATATATTTTCTATCACTCCTTAAATTTTCTCCCATGTGTTTCGAAATACCCTGTCGTGAACTAATGTGTTCTTTTGAATTGTTACTGTAGCAAGGAAGTCATTGTGTCTACAAGAAATTCCTTTAATACAGTCTTAGATTTACTCCAAAAGAATTTGCGGAACTTGTCCGGTAGCGTGAAAGCCAGTCAACAACATAACAAACCTTAGTGAACTAAATCCACGGTAATAAATTCGCAATGTTTAAGAAAATAAAAGCGAAATAATGATCGAGTCTTCGCTGTGTTTCATAATCAAATCATACCATCTAATACCGCTGCGAGCAATATATTAAACAATAATATTTTCTGATTTAATATTCATAACTCTCAGGAGATTAATTTTTTTCCTCTGTCGTATATTTCTTCAGTCCAAATAAAATCTAATTGGTGTCCATAAAAATACTGTAAATAATTAATGCTTTGATCTAAGCGCTGCCTTTAAATGACCAAAAAATAAACAGTAAATGAACTTTAGGGAAATAACGTTAAACTTAAACAGGCCGGTCACCAATTCGTTCTTTCAAACAATCACCACTTGTTAAGTGAAAGTACTCAGGAAAGGAAAAAAAACGATGCGCTACACCACAAAGATGCCGAAGGCTACAGATCGACACTCGACGTCTTTGAAGTTCGACGACAGAAAATCTCGAGGTTTGTCTTCAGAAGATTGCGAAAAAAAGTGTCCCATTAAAATGTCTTTTACGGTCGAGTGAAAAATTAAATTATCTTCAATTCCTTGCTTTGCTGCAGGGTGAATTGGAAGCCGCTTTCTAGGTACAATTAAGACTGGTGATTCGTTATTTAAAGTGATTCACCGCTCTGGACAAAAAAAAAAAAAGGTGAACAAAGACGACAAGACGTGCATACAACTTTTTTTTTCTCGTTTGATCACAATTTCATCACTTCTGTTACAGCTTTCGATAAGGTTGTAAATGAAAAATCTCTTTTTGTAATTTCAGAACTTGAAGTGAACTTAGAAGGTACTCGTGTTTATTTTTATCAAATATTGATGACACGTCGTAAAAGAAATTGATATCAACATTATTAAATAAACATGTTTTTATTCTATGAAAAACATCGTTATTTGGCATTTGAAGTTTTTTTTTTGTTCAAAATTGCATCAATTTCTTAAGCACACACACACACACACATATATATATATATATGTAACCGGACTCGTTTTCCGTGTGGCTTTATAAGTTTCTTTCATAAACAATCACTTATGATATCAGTCAAAGACATTGTAGCACTATAATTCTTAATTTTTTTTTTTTTAATTTGAGGAAATCAAACAAATCCTTTGTTCAAATAATGATACCACTTGATCTTAATCTGATATTAATACAGTAGTTTCATTTTATTTTTTGTATGTAAATCACCATTTCTCTGATTTTAAAATGCTCCAGTTTAAGTTTTTTTTGCAAGAGCTTATTTTCAAGATCTCTCGAACAGTGATATTAATCATACAGTCATCCATTTTGTATGGATAAAATTTTAAGAGTTTCTAATATTTTATACTATTCATTTCCATAGTGATTAAAAGTAATGTCGAAAGAGTGTAAATATAAACAAGGGGTTAACGTGATTGAGAAAAAAAACTCAGTGTGAAACGGAAAGACAAGGAGAAATTGCTATAGAACTTCATTTACCTGAGTGTACACAACATAGATTGTTAAAAAAAATGAGGATAAAGTTCTTCATTTTGTTGACTACGTTTATTTGGCATTAATTATTCGCTACAGCGAAAATTTACATTGATGTTGGAATTCATATTGATGTTATCTCTCATTTCTTTTAATACAGTAAGTGGTAGTTCACTTAACACCTCGGCTTCTTAATCATAGACTTGACAAAACTGTTTTGAGATGGTGCTGTTCCTGACTTTATATTTTTGGATAATAACACACCATGTCACCACACGAGCCTAATCGACCGCTTCCTTGAAACGTAAAATATCCAACGCATACTATGGTCTTCGAAATTCACCTAATCTGAATCCTATCCAGCATGTGATAACCTCGGGGAACAACTTGTAGCTCTCTGGCCCCCACTAAACTCGGTTCCAGAACTTAAAAGAGCTTTCTGTGACTTTAAAACTCTTTGAGACCACAACTCTTCCACTAAGCTATAGCAGGTATAGGAAATATTTGTGCTACGTGCCTGGCTATCAGAAGCAAAAATTCTCCGTAATAAACCATGCATTAATTTTTAACTTCATTTGTTTCTTACTAATGTGAAAAATCCTCTTATGCCCAGTTTTTTTTGCAAACTGTTTCTTTGGATATAAAAAGATCATTATCATTCTTTCTCATTTTCATATGATATTATAGTAGTTTTATACTCGCAAGTCACATTTCCCGCCATTCTATCTTCAATTTTTTTCATTATACACATAGTTACATGTTATTAATAAATTTTTGAGACCAGTGTACATTTATAAACAAACTTTTTCCATCGATTTGGATTCTTAAATAAGTAACAGTCTGAAATAATGGCGTATTTAATTTCCTTCAAATTTGAGCAATGAACTAAAAGTACTTAATCTCATAACAAATTAAATGTACTATGTGAAATAATATATTTACTAATAATTATGAAATTAGTTTTTGGAAACAAAAATTATGTTTAAATGTGCTTGTGGAATAAATTTTATTCACATTACCCTATCAATAATAACAAAAATGAATTCACTAATGGCCATAGAACTGTTACACGAAAGGAAGATCCTGCTGTCATATGCAAATGATTATCTTTTCAATGCATTAAGGCAAATCATGCACAGTTGATGACACCCATAAAGTGCTTAAATGAAAAAAAAATGTATAGCAGATTTCTAATACACAAATTGTATTTGAACAGCGTTGCATGGTGAAACGTTGTTACGATGCCTCGTATAAGAAGAAGAAATACTTACCAGCACGCTTCTAAATACCGCTTAAAATACCGCGATTGTGATTTCTCGCATTGCGGTGTTGCTGAGCGTGTCGGTTGAGATCCCATTCGTGCCTGCAGAATTTGGTAACCTAAGGTCTACGGATGATCATATTTCACGCCGTGATTAATCTTAAAAGCCCACTATCACTAACAGCAGGGAAGACAGACATATTACCCACATGGAGTTAATGGATCCATACATCCACGTCACGAGTCCTGAGTCAAGAAATGAGATGGTATGCAAGACAACAACAGCCTGCACAAAAAGTTCAAGGATGCTTGTGGCACTATGGACTATCACTTCGGTGACCATAGCTTCAGCTACCCCTGACACTCTAACAAAGACAGAGGAGTCTTCAATGGTAAGATCAACGATAAACCTGGACGCGTCAATGGCGTCATGTCGTATTTTTAGAGGAATTCATGTTCTGTTGACAGCATCATGATAGTCGCAACCGGATTTGGTGGTATTGTAGATAATGCACATTATCAGAGTATATTCCACGTCGTAATTTTAGCCCATCACCTGCAGAGATAATACGGGTTAGTATTGGATACACATTTCAGTCGCCTCTTGTTTGTATTGACGGCCCTCTGAACAGTAGCCGTTTCGTTTCTGGTGTGTTAGACCCGTATCTCTACCCTTTCTTCGAATACTGCTAAAAGCTACATTTCAGCAAGAGATAGTGCAAAACTGCTAGCTACTGGTATTGTAGTGACCTTCATTGATACATAACTAAGTTCGGCTGCCCTGGACCACACGATCTCCAGATCTTTTACCAATAGAAAGCTTCCGGTTAATAGTCGCGAAGCGACTGGCTGGTTACCATATGCCATTCATTACAGTCGATGAACTGTGACATAGTGTTGATGTTGCTACCCAATCTATGTTTGACTCAATGCCCATGCGTATTAGAGCTGTTATTGCAGCCAGATGTGGTTATTCCGTGTACTGATTTCACATGATCTCTGCTTCCAAACTCCTTGAAAATTTAATCACTCTTTATTTTAAGTATAATATATTTGTCCATATTTACCATTCGTTTTTTCATTTCTTCCTAGTGCAGGAATTTTAATGGACAGTATTGCATTTAAGATAGAAACAGGATTGAAGGTAAATCATTTTTTCCATTTGTACTATTATTTTAAGATGGAAATTCAAGGAATTTGGAAGATATGATGTACAAAAAATACGTTTGTAAGATGTACAAGCTTCTCTTTTCTTCGTTCCAACCCTTTTGTATTGCACTGTGCATCAGTTTGGGCACAATCAAATTTTTCATCTGCTTCACTATAAGCTAGAACCTTGAAATTTTGTACACAAGCTCAATTTGAATGACAAGGTTACTAATTTATAAATTTTTAAAAAAAACTGTAAAAAAAATTGTTTTTAATTTCATTAAAAATGAAGACTTGTAAAGTATAAAATAATGTATGTAAAACAAAAAGTTTCTTAACACGAACACTTCTATGTGACTAACGAGTAAAACAAGAACTAAAAATTTAAAAATAACAATTTTTTCTTTGACTAGTAAGAGATAAAAGGAAGATGTAATATAAATAACAATTTATTCTCATCATAAACAAAATTTGTGAAGATTTTATTCAATCCAGCTGAAAATGCTTGACTAAAACTCAAATTTAAGAGCACTTTATCTGTATAAATAACTGATTTGTGATCACGCCAGGTATTATTCAAAAATGTTGAGCTCGATTCAGAAACCTTCACTATTTTTATTTATGATGATGATAAAAAGTCCTTTTACTGCATTTTTATTTAATATATTACTATCCAAAAAAAAAATAATTTTTAGCTCTGTTTTTACACATTTGCCTCACAGAAATGTTGACAATTCTAAAAAAAATATATACATATTTTATTCATACTTTTATGACAGAGATACTTAAGGCTTCTGTCTTCCTGCCATATTGATTTAATCCCTCTGAAATTCGGCTACCGATTCGGCTATTGATCTCTTTGGATGCTAAAATATGCATCCGAAAGAGCAAAACGTTATGAAGGTCTCTCCGGAGTTATATACGTCCTCTGTTTTTCCTAAAATTTATGTACATTTTAATGATTCCTTTATGTGTTTTTCAGTCTTTAAAAATATATTAAAGTATTTCCAAAAGTCGAATGAAATATGCAATTCTGAAAAAACCTTTTTTAATTTTTACAGCTTCTTATGCACTTCTTAACATCCAAATAGATCAAATAGTAAAGATTTGAGATCGGTAGGCGTAGTTACATAGGGTTAGCATAACGTCCACGAAATCAATATGGCGGGTAGACGTGAGCTTGAAGATGAGTGAAACCTCATATAACTGCAAAATAATTAACAAACTATGATTCTACAACTGATGATATTGCGTGAAGATGGGAAAATAGTTTAGTTGTTACAGAAGAAACGCATAAAGTGAGGGAAAATAATACTTTTTTTTAATTCTACCCTTTGAATCGCAGTATCACATTACTTAGCCATTTATTTTTCTTTCAAACTTAATACTCCTCTCCAGTATATAAATTACCCTGTCGATAATTTGATAAAAATATATTTTTAACATAGCTTAAATAATTTAATTTGCCTATTAAAAGCTGTAATCTCGTTTCTTCGAATGCAGAGCTCCAAGAAAACTTTCCTAAAACATTCGCCATTCCCCGGAAAACTGGGTAAACGGAAATTAAGAATTCACTCAAAAATGTCAACATAGAACGCCGATGGTTTCGAAAATGCTGAGTCGCAGCTTCGGTAAAAAAATATTTACTTAATCTTTCTCGAAAACCGTCTCGGTTTTCAAGTCCCTCTTCCGGAAGCCGTAAAATTAATTAGAAACATCGGAGGTAAAGAGAACGCTCGGTCGCTTAAAATACTCCTGGAGCATTCATTATACACAGAAAGTAAATATTTTTGCTTTATTGATTTTCATATATATCGGAATGTGAGTGCGTATGTCGCATAAACTTAGGTAATTGAGGAAGTAATATGTAAATGTGGCTGTCGCAAAATCATATTTTCCTATCATTCTGGAAACGCAAATGCCCTTCATTGTGTAAGTAATAAAAAGGGAAAGTCAGATATTTGAATCTATGTTACACACTCTACGGAGATAATTCAATAATATTTACTTCTTAGAATGCAGTTAGAATCTAAAGTGATTTCGAAACGCATTACTTTGGAATTACATTGCATTTATTATAAATAACAAATTTAAAGAACTTCGCTATTAATAATTGGATTTCTCAGGACCTTTTCTGGCAGTTATAAAATTGGTTAGAAACATCAAAGGGAAAGCTTAAAAATACATTTCAGTATTAATTAGAAATATTAAGGGTAAGCAAATATTTTTGGTTTTCTGACTTTCATAAACATCAAAATTGCTGCTTATTGTGCATAAAGGTAGAGGGAAACAATCTGTAAATGTGACTCACACAAAATCATATTTCCCAAACATTCTGGAATTATTTAGTTAATAGTAAGGTAGGAAACTGAGGTATTCGAGACTCTCTGTCACTTTCATGAAATAGAGAAGACCCCATAATATTTATTTCTTTAATACAGATAAATCCTACAATGTATTCAAGAAGCATTACAATGAAGGTTCAATGAATTTATTATACTCGTAAATGTCTAAATCTAATAATGTTTATAAGGTTACTTGTGGTCAGATTATTAGAAACACTCTATATTTTTTATTTAAATTTTTAGGAATAGTTTAGCGTAAGAAATACATTTATTAGAGATATAAAATATTTTAAATTTAAATACGAGTCAGTTAATAGTTATCGTTTTCTAATTAAAAGTAGGAATAATTATAATGTTTCAAAATAGAATAGTTGTAGTAAATTATAACTAATATATATCAGCATAATATTGTTTCCTAAACATTTGGCTCTGTAATTATAAATTCTGTAAGGTCTTACTGGAATGTCTTTGTAGAATTATATTTTTATCATTTAACATATATTAAGGTTTTCTAGGCACTTGCGTAAAGTCCCATTGACCATGCCAATTTATGCAATCATTTCGGAGGCCTCTAATTTCTTTCAATATAGCAATGAATGAGTCTTCATTATTATGTATCCGATGGCATGTATATTAATCTCTATATGAAACTGAGTGGTGGCGCGCAGTTTCCCAAGACATTTTATTATACCTTTAGGCCAAGCGCCAGTGTTGCAACTTTTTTGTATGTGTTCACTAGTTTTGGGATAATCAAAGGTGTAACAGTAGCCAATTTGGAAATGATCGTATTTTGCAGCTCGAACTCTCGAACCCTCGTTCTATGTGCCCTAGTGGTAGCCCAAGACTTGATCACTAGAGGGCTGCATAGCCAAAAACTACTGATGACATATATCTCCGGCGTAACACACTTGCCTCTGGGAACTATTCAAAGCAAGATCTCAATGCAACAGGGAGGGGATACATATCAATTTCAATAATGTTTGGAAAATGGTTACCTCAACAAATATTAGTTTGAATGCTTCTCTTCGTATCATCGCGATGACACTAAAGGGGAAGTATGTGGCATTTCTGTTCAACAACAGCAACAGGAGTAAAAATACCTCAATAGCTATCTAACTTGTCTTCGAACCTGATGGACCAGGGTTGAAAACGTCGCCAATAACCAAGGTCAACACTCTCCCCCACCACGGGCCCGAATGCATGGAACATCGAAATACAAAAAGCTTCGACGTAAAGTTTCGAGGCAATTCTGCAAAGTGTACTGGAACTGGATTTCGAATCATTATAAAATTGTTGTAACAAAGTGTACTGAATGTGGAAGACCTAATTTTAAATAAAAACCCAAAAACAATGTTTGTTGTCTCTATTTCTTTTTACAGACCAAGTAAAAATCTATTTGAAGCTCTGAGCATAACACTCGGAATGCTAATCGAAGTCTTTTCAGAGTAATAGCTCAAAAGAAGCATCCGAAATCTTCTCCGAATTGAATTGAAGATAAGGCTTTTGAATTCAGCTACGTGTGTGTCACGAAAATCATTATTAAATCTATAAACAGAAAGTGGATATTAAATTTATTGAAAGAGTCAAGTGAATTATAGCTGCTTTGACAATTAAAGAACTACATACGTAATCAAAAGTACATAAGTAATCCAACGAAATATTTTCCAGTTAAAAAACAGAAAGAATCATCTTATGAAATGGGTACTTTTTGACCATATTATAAAAGCTATAAGCGTAAACACGAGCTCACGTTTCAATTTTTATAAATATATGTAAGTTAATGTAATTTATGCTTTAGCATGTCATGCAGTACTTCTATTCAAGAAAATGATTTCACAGGAAAATTAGGATGCATTGCTGATACGATTTCAAAAATTTAAACTTCTTAAAATATTATTGTAAAATTTCGACACCCTACTCATCGTATATTTATTAATTTATAATATGATAATTTTGGCAATATTCTCAATGATGACGTAAATTAATTTAGAGATCAGTTCTGCAACAACCTACTTAATTCTGGACGAAAGGAATTATATATCAAAATAAAACCACTCATTGAACTAACTTATTTCTGCAAGGATAATACAAATTAGTGAGATTTATATCTTCTTTTCCCTACTCAAAACGGAAGGGAATTTCTCATTCCTCGTGTGCGTTGGAATTAATTTATTACAACACATTTCTCCTTTGCGTGATTATGTCTGAAATAAAATGGCGGGAATCAAATTCGGAGAAAAATGATAGAACAGATAAGTTTCGCATGGATTTTTCTAAATAGGTAATTGATCCACTTAATTGTTCTCGGTACTGTTTGCTGTGTACATATTTATGCAATTCCGGTTCGTGTTTTTCCTAGATATTCCGTCTTTTATAACCTCGATTACAGACTAGTATACTTTGTAAAATTTTCTCAATTTATAAACTTAAAAATTTATTTTAGCATATCATGTAGTGTTTGTGTTCAAGAAAGTGATTTCAGATGAAAATTTTAATATATTATTGCTCTACTTTTAAAAATTTTAAAGGTTTTTCAAAGCTTTCAAAATTCTATGACATTTGTATTTATAAATATTTTAATAAAAAATTTTGTTATATTTTCAATGTTTTAAGGAACTTTTGGAATTGAATTTATAATAGCTTACTTATGCTAAAAGTAAGCAAAATTCCAATATCCCACACATTTTACATTTATTAAAAAAAAATATTTATTTCCTTGAAAAATGGACCTCGAATTTTGTTACATGCATAATGTATAACAGACAGAAAAGAAGCGAAAGTAATTGGTAAATATTTAAGGCATGCGCAACATTTTAAAAGAATGTATTGAAAAAGAAGGAAACAAGGAAACTGTCTTATGATTTATGACTGAAAAACTAATTATGTAGTTCAGTTAACTTAAAATACGTTTTTAAAATATGAGCTATATCTATTTCCTAGAAGTAATTGCATATCCAAATTTTCATATTACAAATTTGTGTGAAAATATATGATGCATAAAAATACAAATTATGAAATTATTAATGTAAAATGTACTTAGAATTAGCTTGATATATATACTACAAACATAGCATATTAGCAAATCATTCGTAATGAAAACTTTAATCCATAAAAGTGAATGAACTACATGTATGATTAAAACAAAATGAAACTAGCTTTCGTAGAATTTTTGATTTAAAAAAAACAGAATGAAATTTATGACATCTCTAAAAAAAGGAATGTGATCGAGACCCGAAATATGTCAGTATGCATTTTTCAATTATTTTTTTTCTAACTTTTTATTCTCATATATTCAAAAGTAGCATATCAATCGAAAGATAAAAATTAAAAGGATGTTACTGAATAAAAATTTTAAGAAATTGATGTTTTGGTTATTTTCAAGGTACTAAGTCCCCTAAATGAATGTGAATAAAATAAAATTATTTCACTCAAAAAATGCACGCCACGTTTTCTTAATAATCATGATTAAAATGCTAAAAAATATTTTTTTAAAAAGTGAGTACTCTAGAAATCTATGTAATCAAACACCTGTTTTCTTATAAATATTAATAAATTAAAAATTAAATTACGGTGCAAAGCATTCTAATATAAATCATTCGCCAATAAATTACAATATGAAATGACAAGAGAACAATATATCAATCATAAATTTCAATTTGAAGAAGAAAAACAGGCATTCTTCCCTGATATGTATTCTAAATTTTTTTTTGAAAAAGTATTCTTCACATAAATACATCTCTGTCTACCGCTGCCGGCATATACCACTCATTCTTAAAAATATCTAAAAAAGAAAAATGCCACGTACACAACTAAATATTCCATTCGGCCATTGAACGTTTTTCTTTGCGGTTGCTGATGTTTTTTCGCACCATCTGCTGATAAAATTCCGCGCGAAATACATTAATAGATGCACAGCGGAGAATTCAATTTCCATTTCTTCTGTCCGACATGAAAATCAAGAATCCGTTCCTTTTGTTATTGAAATGCAGCTAGAGATCTTCAGGAACATAAAAAAGACGGTTAGCCACCAAACGAGATGCTGGATTTGTCAGACGATTTATGCTTGCAGCCCCCACCTTATTCAGAAACGAGAGTCCTTCTGCGACACCCCTGCAGACGTGCCACCGAAAGTAGATTTGAAAAATAGTAGACCAAAAAGAATTTACCCTAGAATTTTTTCCCGTACAATTTCTGGAAAAAATGCATTTATATATTAAGGCCACAAAAAAAGAATTGCTGATGAAATTGTGCCTAATTTTTTTTCTTGCGAAACAATTGCACTGACACACAGGAAAAAAAAGTTTTATCGCAAGCAAATAAATGAAGAGGCAATATCAAAAAATAAATTAATATTTTTTTAAATCTCTTTACGTCAAATAAATAGATTTAATTAAACATGGAATGCTTTCACGTTATAGCAGTCATAGTAACACAAATAGTAACCCATCCGGTACTAAATGTGTCAATATGGTAAACATAGGAGGGTGATTCAAAAAGTACTTGTATTTAAAGACAGAGGGCCTCAGTAAGATAAATTGTTGTCACCACTGGGTGGTGCCACCTGTTAAACGAAATCGAAACAAATTTGACATTTGTTCGTAAGTTATTGGTGATTTGGTAGTCACTTGCTGCCAAATCAGGATTTGACAGCTGTTGCGCCTATCTGTCGGCGCCGGTGAGATCTGGATTCCTCATTATGCACCGGAAATCTAGAAGCATTCAAGACAATGAGTTGCTTCCGGTGAATCTACTCCAAAAAGGGTGAAGATAGTCTCGTCGGCCGAATAAGTTATGGCGGAGAATTTTTGAGGTGCGTGAGGTATCACGTTCTCGAATACGAGTACTGAGACTTAGACAGCTGTCTAGCGAGTCACGATGTTTACTAAAAACCAGACATTTTCGAGGCTGCGAGCCCTATCTCTTGGAATGTCTTTGGACTAATTAAACGATCCTCTTTCATTTGGAAGACGATTGTATTTGTTTTTCTAATGTAACGTGGCAAAAACAATTAACTATTTTCAAGACTAAATATCTTCTTTTGCGTGTTTGTGATTGGTCGATGTATTAAAGTAATCATGTTTTGAATACTTTTAACATTTTGTTTATTTTTCCTACATCTGCCAAATATTGATGGTAGTATTTCTTTTCTTCTAAATTATTCAGACGCTTTTATTATTAAAATTTTGAGCATCAGCTTTGATTTAAATTAATGTGGCTTTCAATTTTATTACATTTATAAATATGTTTATACTTAGTTTTATTATTATTTTCCGATGCATAGTATTTATCAATTCTACATGAAAAGCAAAGTTAAAGAGAAAATATTAATCGTTAAGATAGCACGTTTAAATTGTTATTGTTTTTCTGTTACATGCTTCAAACCTTGATTTCAATTAAATAATGGTTATTTTCGTACAAAGAACGAAATCGAATATCTCCACTTTTGAAAATGTAATTGTTTTAATATTTGTTTTCGGTGCTTTCATGCGAAATTTAAATGCTTTATAATGTTATGAGGCATATTCCTATACAAAGTTCTCAATTGTGTGTTGAATGGGCAAAAAATTATCTTCTGATATTCTTTTAAATTTTTTTAATAATGTTAATAGATATTTATTGTTGTTAGACAGTGTAGTTGGAAATTTTCTTGAGCATATATTACCTTCTGATATGGAATCAGTTGAGTGACTACCATACGAGTAGAGTTATGCTAAATGGAGTTTGAGGTAAGATTCTGCGCTTCAATGTTATATAGAATGAGGTATTTATTCAAGTATCCTTAATTCATAATTTAATAATAGTCCATGTCAGTTAAGAAATGCTGCTTATAGAATTGTTATTTGTGCTCGTAATTCTGATATCCATTTTGCCCCAGAGATCAAAGCAGCAAATTCGGGGATTGAAATTCATTAGCTGTAGAAGAATGCTTTTAAATTGCCATAGGTCTGAAAGAGAATAGTGGATCTGAATCGTAGTAAACAATAAAGACCGCATGTAGCCTGCTGTGGGAAAAAAAAACAAAGTATCAGTATAGTGCCATCCTCCATGTATCCATAGTAGCCTTTTCGGGGTAGGCAACCAGTTTTGCTCGAGTCGAGTTGTGAATTCAAGTCCAGTTACAACGATAGATCCGTAAAATAGCGGTAATAATGGATTTTAAATTTATCGAGGCCCAAATACTTCCAATGGCTTAGTATGAAAGTTTGGGGAGGGAGGTGCAGCTCAGGTGAAGTCCTCGTCACTTGAGCGAGATTCGAAATCACGAGATCTGTCGCCAGTATCCGATATGTTGCTTCCAAGTGCGACTTTAAAAAATCAATCAATGAATCATTTGACAAATATAACGAATTATGTGAAGATCTTCAACATTATCACTTCTGTTATCACCAACTTTATGATGGGCACGCTGTAAGGGCTGATTGTGTAACACGTTTGCTTACAAACACTCCAGAGAGAAGAAATCTGCACGAATCTCAAGGTGAGAAGCGCAAAACGGAAACTGTTGCTCACAAATGTAATGTGATTGAAGAAGTGAATGAATACCTTATGCTATTATTGTTTTAAGATAAAAGCAGATATGTACATGAATCAAAAGGTGACGTAAATTGCGTTGCTTCTCAACGCGATAAAGATAAAAATAAATAAAATTGTTATTAATGTACTACTAAGTCTGTTCTGTTTGTCTGAAATTTAAAGACAAAAGTTGAGTAAAAGGTTACGAGAATGAAAGTTGTCACTAAAAGTAAAAAGAAAATTAAGTAAAGTGAAAGAAAAAGAATTTGATTCTTGAATATTGTAAAGGGAATTTAACTAACTCTAATAAACAAACTATGCTTTAAGTTTGTATAAAAACAAACATTTTTAAGATAATAAATAAGATGCTGTTTCTAGTTAATAGAAAGTAATACGTATCTTCTTTCACAAGTGATACCAATAATTAAATTGTTATTCATTGCGATAGATCCACTGTGTTTCTGTTACGTCGTTCGAAGTGAAATAACCAAAGGTATTTCAAAAATTAAAGGAAGTAAACGGTTAACTTCCAGCGAGCATAACAATAACATCAATAATACTGAAATTCGCAGAATATGATTTAAGCAGTAATTGCATCCTGATAGAATCTGCGGTGGCCCACTTCCATAAGTTGAAACTTACCATGAGACATATAAAAATGCCTAATAATTGCCTCGGTGAGGAAGCACGATTTTGAAAAGGCAGTATAATGCTTATGTCTGCGATCCATAGATATCCAATTCAAATCGCCCGAAAAGTGACCAAAGTCAACAAATGTCCACCAAAATGGTGACACAGAATTTGAATACTAGATGGCAATTTATACCAGTCTAAAGCTACTGATTGAATAAATCCCCAACGAAAAACTTGCAAAAGTGACTTTAAGCTGTAACCATTCATAAATTACGACTAGTGATACAAATGGCTACAGCGCTTGCGTCAATTAGACCCACCATCTCAACCAAAGATTGCCGATGGCGCTAACGGAAACGTTCTAAACGACACTTTGACGACAAAGATGTATATAAATTGCAGAATGGCTGGAAAAACATTATCTTTACTAAATATAATTCAGAAAGCCCTTAACAGCTAACAGACTTTTCTCTATATAAAGGAGTGTGATTCACGATTGTTACAGAAGTAAATTAATAATGATAGGAGCAAAAACATCTAATAGAAGGTCCGGTAGAGAATTTCTTTCTAGCATTTTTGTCAAATGTGCAGTAACAAGCACACGTCTGGTGCTCCTGCGTTCAAATCGCCTCATAATAGCGAAGGTCAAGAAATGTCTGCCAAACATCAAATGGAGCCAACTATCTAGATTTTAACCCTTCAGTTGCTTATGAACAAACCTAGCTAGTCAACCAAATAGTGTGATATAATGGAAACTGATGAATTCAGCTCGTCCGAAGTTTTTCGACCCAAATGTTTGTAGCCGAACCCTACTCGGGCAACGAAACGTTTCCCCAATGGATGCCGACGAGCTGAGTTCGTCCGCGTTTATTATCCTTTATTATTCATGTTATAAACGATATATACAGGAAAAATTTAATTAATTTGACTGCATCAGATGGCGGTATGGATACCGTAAAAGTTTTCGTATACTAAGGAAAAATTTTGCCGATCCAGTTGTTAATCTAGTTATTTTTCTAGTGCAATTTAGCAGGAGTTTTGTTACAGAAAAATGGCATCTTTATTGTAAAAACTGTAGTGCTTCATTTTGTGCGATTCCATGTTTTATGTATCACACACAGAAATAACTTTAGATAACAATTAAAAAAAGCTTTTTAAAGCTTAAAGCTTTACTTCTTATAGCTTTATAAAGCATAAAATTGTGTGTATTTACTTAGATATTTTAATTTTATATTCTGCAAACTAATATTTGTAATTTTTAACACTTATTGAATTGTTTTAAAGCGCCAATTGCAATTGTTAAAAATATTAGATTAATAAATCGCAAATAATTGCTTAAAAATTAAATATTTTATAAACTACTATTTGTAATATTCATAAATTACAGAGATATTTAAAAGTGCGAGTTACAATTGGTGTAAATATTACATTAATCTACCGCAAATAATTCTTTAAAATCTATCTTTTAAAAGCGAGCGAGCTATCCATATCGCCGTCAGAAGAGAATGACATTTTCAAAGGCCGCTGGGGAGGAAAAAGCCTCTTTCATCGTCCGTTTGATCGTAGCGCTGCGCGTCACAGGAGAGCGACAACTGCTGATTCGCCTAACCGTTAAAGGGTTAAACGGCAAAATTCCTCATCAGTCTATTTTTTCTCGTTCTATATTGTTTTCTTTATTTCCTAATTTTTTTTCAAATAGATTTAGACCCCTCTACACACGCATTAAAGAATTAAAAGTGGCTTTCAAATTTCCTTAAATGGGAGATTAGAATTAAGATATCGACCAAACTACGAATCTCCCTAATGACACCTCAAAATACACCATTTTAAACACCTGGATTTTATTTAATTAACTTCATGGGAGTTATTTTTGGCTGTTTCATAATTATTTGAGTGCTGTTCCGTACATTTCACCAATTTGTAAGGGGCGATGTTGACACTCTTGAAGTTCCTTTTGAAGTTTCATTCTCTCTTTTGACAGGACAATGGAGGAGGGGTAGTCGTCATCCATCTAGTGGGAGTTGGATTAGAGAAAAGAAGGAACTTTATTTCACCTGCTGGAATACTTCAGAGTGGTGTGAACGGGAGATGAGAATTCTTATAAATAAAATATTTAATACCGAGAATGACACATTACAACCTGAAGACTTCATTATTTCATTTGTTTGAAGAGGTAGGGTTGTATACTAAGAAGTATATTAGTCCCGATAGGAAAGAGTATAAAAATTCCTTGATTTGTATTTGAACTAAAATTATAGTATACATAATTTTAGTTCAAATTATTATTCTATTATTTATGAATACTATTATTATACTATTATTATGTATACTATTATATTATTATACTATTATTATGTATATATGGAAGTCTTAGTATACTATATTATACTATTATTATGTATACTATTATTTATGAAGATAATAAGAATTCAGTAAGCCTAAGACTCTTCGTTTAAAAACATCTTTTTAACAAAATAAAAAAAAATATTCATTGAGATGAGTGAAAATGAAAAAATATTTTTTTCCTGCCAATTTATTGTAAAAGAGAAGTTTAGTTTAGTTTAGTTTTTATTAACGTCGCACTAGAAGCAACACGAGGGCTATTGGTGACGGACCTCGTAATCTTGAACCACGGTCAAGTGACGAGGACGACACCTGAGCTGGCACCCCCTCTCCTAACATCCACACCACGCCAACGGGAGGACTTTGGACCCCGAACAGATTTAACGTGCATCAGCCCCGGCTACACAGGGGGTCTTTGGCGGCCTAGGATCGAACCCGCGACTGAGATTTTCGCGGATCGAACCCGCGAAAACCGCCGGCCGCTAGTCCACGACCTTGACCACTAGGCTACCGCGGCCCATTGTAAAAGAGAAATATTTTTCAAATCTCGTTTCTTATATACTACGTATACCTCATAGATTTTTAATTCTATACACATGAGTTAATTTTGTGATTATATATGTATATTTTTATTACATAAAAATAATTTATTATTTCTATAAGTTAAGTATACATTTCAATCTAATATTAAAAAATACAGATTGCATGTGAGATAATCACGTTATGGTTTCAATTAAGTCGAAGAAAGGTGGCTATAAAAGTATTTAATTACTTCGTGCCATGGGGAAAATTTTTTACAATATAAAAGATAATCTAGAATTATCCAATCAATATAATTTTTTATAAAAAAAAAAATCTTTTCTTTTATTGGAAATAAATCCTAATATTTGCATAAATTCTTTATTTACTTTTAAGAACAGTTGGTTGATTGTTTTATTTCTGACGTTCTAAAAAGCAATAAAATGAATATTGATGTTGGACCCTAGTCGAGTGACGAGAAAAGTACTAGAGCTAGCCCTCCGCTTTAGCAACTTCCACATCATACCAAAGGGAGAGAATATTGACAGATTTAATATGTATTAGTCCCTCTATACGACTCATTTAAAAGGAAGACAAATGAAATAGGCTATTCAAAAACAAAATGCTTTATTGTCCAAACTGTTCCTTATTCGTTTATTTCTCTTTTTTGATACTTAATTAAACAAGTGAAAATTATCCGAAATTAAAACAGAAATTACGCATTATTCCTTTACGTACAATGCTAGAAGAAGTTACTGTATAAATTTAGGTATCTGTTGATAATAAATTAGAAATATAATGAGTAGTAATCATTTTTAAAACCACATATTTTATTGAAGATTGAAGTAGCAATTTTTAGATTATGCTTGACAAATTAGGTAATGCTTATAAGGAAAATTAAGCCTATCTAAAAATAAAATTCGATTTTAAGCAGTAAATAAAAATGCATCTTAGAAACTGTTTTTAAATATTTTGATTTACTGTTTAAACTGTTTTAAATATTTTAATTTTTAATTTTTAGGACACAGTACCTTAAAATGGCCAAAATATCAAAACAATTTCCTTATTTTAACTGAATAACTTTTCTAAATATACGAATAAAATTTCATAGCTTTTGCTACAATATTTAGAGACTTACTAGAAATTTCTTTAATTGTTTGGTATGTTATATATTTCATTGACCTTCAAAATTTTAAACTGCTTTTTCTCAGATTTTTATTTTTCATGATGATCATATATTTATATTGCTAGCGCTTTTTTTGTAATTAATTAATTCAAAGTTTTTAACTTTAATCGATTGTTCTGTACAATATGTTTCATAATTAACTATATGCATGAAATAAGGATTTAAATAAAATAAGTTATTTCTTAAGAAACCGCAAAATTAGGTATAGTTACGTTTTCGCTCTTCTTCATAGTGCCTGATAGAAAAAAAATTGAAAAATATTAATTACATTAGTACGACTAAATTCGTGCGACACATTATGATAATCACTTCTAACAATTGAGGGAAAATAAGCTGTTTTAAGATAGTAAAATCTGCAGAAGTAAAAGGGATTTTTAAAATATTGAAATACTTCGAAAAATAATTAAATTTTTAAGCAATTATTCTTTTGAAAATGAAGTTTTTCTTCCTGAAATGCATATTATACTTGAGTTCAAATATGGTGAATATAAAGGTTTTTTTATACATATTTAATTAAAAGAATTGTTCATAAAGTACTGCGTTCTCTTATGAATATCTTTTGCGTTATTTACAAATAAAAGTTTTGATTTTAATCACATTACCTTCAAAATGAATTGGTCATAAGTATTCATAATTAACCTTAGTTTTTCCTTGAAATATAATGTTTAAATTTGTCCAATAAATTTTTATAAAATATTTACTGCTTATTGAGAAATTACATAAGCAAGCAAAAAAAATTAATGACATTCCTCCAAACTCCTACAAATAATAATAACTTTTCCAAATCCTTCCTGAATGAGAATAATAGATTTGAGTGTACAGGATGCTCTTTGTCGATTTGGCGATAAACATGGTTTGTTTAGTGGCCAAAGTAGTGATATTTTACAAATGACGTCATGATGATGTCAAAAATAAAAAAATGAATCTAAACGAATCTGATTCTGACGAAGGAAATGATTAATTCAAACGTAAATAACTGAAGATGTTAAGCTTGTAGTAATTTTATGGAACAAATAGAATATTCATTAGCCGAAAATTATAATTTCCTTTAGTTTTCTTATTAATTATAATTATTAAAAATAATTGTTTATAATTATATATTTAATATGTAGTTATAAATAGTTTTTAATCATAAAAAATCTGTTAATACAAATTATTTGTAACGATTAATTCTTAAAAATAATTATAAAATATTAACACTATTTTAATTTATATGTTATAAATCATTACGAAGAATAAAATTATGGAAATTTATTTTAGAAATATAATTTTAATTTACACAACTTATGTAATATTTTTTGTAATAATATTTACACAAAAAATGAATAGTTCCACTAAAAGGGATACATTTCTTTTATTTATTGCTAAATCGAATAATCAAACTTTTTTTAAAATTAAATTTTTATCCATGCATCTACGTTAAAAATGTATTTAACACTTTTATTCCAATTTATCAAATATTCAACAGAATAATAAAAGGAATGCTCATTGGCGTTCAGCTATCACGGACAATTAATGATACAAGAAATAATAGTTATAAAGCAAAGAAGAACTATATAACGTATTCTTAAAATATTGTCTGCTGTTTCTTAAAAATCACCTGCTGTTTTCATCAAGGAAGGAAAAAAAGTTTTGAATAAGTTTCCAAAAATTAAAGCTATCGTGGTTACTAAAATTTAATTCACCAGATTGAAATGGTTATCACCTCCAAAAGTCGCCAGTCGTCAAGGGGTAATTCAACCGAATAATACATAAGATCGGAAACAAATTGGTTCTAGTTTTGAGAATCCCGAATTGAGAACTTGGAAGAAATATTTACTTATTTCTCATCAAAACCCATTTCGGTTATAAAGCGCTCTTCTTGAAGCGGTAAAATTAATTAGAAATATTGCAAACTCGTAAAAACACATCCGTTGATTCTCACAAGATGCTCTAACATTGCGGAATATTTTCTTGGTCTCAATTACACTGAATGGACATGCTTTCGTTTTGTTGACTTTATTCATAACTTCAATACATAAACACTTCCTGGAAGCCGATGCGTAACCAATTAGAAGATGAGTTATATGCCTAGAAAGATATCCATTTCCTTTTGTAAACAGGAACATATTACCGTCAACAAGAACGAGAGAAATTAATGTACCTCGTTGACTTTATATCTCATTATTTTTAATAAAAGCTGGATCCCCTATTTATCTCCCAAATAATAAACTGCGAATATTCGAAGCGTATGATTACCCAGATAACAAAGTATGTCAACAGATACATCCAAAATAGCATAATTTAAAAAATTATTCTTAAAAACTGAAGAACATTTTGAGTAAATATAAGTTTCATTTAAACATAAGAAAATTTAATGCGAGTGATATATTTTTGTTAATGTAAAAAGAAGTTAATCATTTTTAGTAATAGTTTTTAAAACATTCAAGGGAAGGGAATATTTCGAATTCTAAAATATTTTATTCCGTAAATTCTATACGGATATTTTTATTCTTTTGTCATTGATGTCTTTAATACATATATATATATATATTTCAATGAAACTATTAAATAAAAGTTAAATCATTTCAAACTTCCTTTCTCTAACATACAACCTTATCTTACAGAGTATCTAACATATCAATCAATAACTCCCGAGACTAACCCAGAGATGGCGCTCGTAGTAAACCAGTAACCAGATCTTTCTAGAGTACTAACCTTTGCTTGAAACGTGTCAAAATTTTAAGTCGATCGGACCAGAAACAGCTGAGTTATCGAGGTTGGAGTAAAGTAGTTTTGTAGTTTGTTTAAAAAATGGAAAAAACCGAGTTTCGTGTTCTGATAAAACATTGTTTTTCAATGGGTAAAAACACCGTGCAAGCGAAACAATGGATTGAAAAATGTTACCCGGACTCTTGTCCATCAAAAGCAACGATTTGTCGGTGGTTTGCCGAGTTTAAACGTGGTCGTACCGACACAAATGACGCGGAACGTTCGGGTAGACCTGTGGAAGCCGTTACACCGGAAAATGTGAGTGAAGTGACAAAAATTATAATGAAAGATCGTAAAGTGAAGCTCCGTGAGATTGCTGAGATGACACAGATATCATATGGAAGTGTATTTACTATCCTTCATGAAAAATTGAGCATGAAAAAGGTTTTTTCCAAGTGGGTGCCGCGATTGCTTTCGATGGAACAAAAACAGCAACGAGTCGATGATTCAGAAAGCTGTTTATCGCTATTTACTCGCAACAAAAAAGATTTCTTTGCGAAAAATGGGGGAGGTTTGGAAAAGCATTGAACGATTGTATCACCCTAAAAGGTGATTAACAGAAGGTGTTATGTTGATGAATAAAAAAAAATTTTGCAAAAAAAATGTTGTTTTCAATGTTAGACTCGGGAGTTATTGATCGATGTGTTAAGTTAAAGAATTAAATTTAAATTTTAAACTAGAGTTATATTTAAACATATAAAACCTAAAAATTTCATATTTAAAATTAATACTTAAAAATTTTATGCCTTAAAAATATGTTCACAAAATACATAAACAATTTCAATAAAAGGATCAAATTATTTAATACTAACTAAGAAGGTAAATATGTATATAGTGTGTGGCATTGTGTATATAGTGTGTGGTATTGTGTATATAGTGTGAGGTATTGTGTATATAGTGTGTGGTATTGTCTTTATGTTTAACATCAATTTTTCAGTAATAAGCTTGCTAACATGAATTCTAGAACACTATAAAAATACACAAATAACAAAGATATGTGGATGGCATTGGGTAAATCAAATATAATATTCAAACAAATATAAGATTTCAAAACGATTATTTTGACATTTTTCTTAAAGTTAATTGCATTTTGATCCAAAACACATGAAAACAACAAATGATGTAACGACAAGTTAATCAGACTCATAAATTTTGAATTGCAATGGTGTTTGAACCCCACAAAATTAAAGAATGGTGGGGGGAGGAATCATGAATAAATTAGAATAATGGTGCGTGAACCACTTTACAATGAGTGCAGCACGCGAAATAAAAACATTTTCTATTGACTGGAAACACATTGATGACCGAACTCTGACACAGTACCCGAAACATTGTTTACATTTTCTACATGCATCTCTGAATTGAGAAATGAATATGTAAAAACTTTAAGTGGTTCTTCAACGTGGTACAGAAATATCTACAAACATGGAAATGCAAGTTTTAGGATTTTGTTTACAATTATTATTAATTAAATTTAAAATATATCTACTAAAACATACTTTCATTATTACTTTCTTATTGTCTCTTAGCCTACCACAATTTCTTAACTAAATCCTACTAACATATTGCCTGAAGAAGTGTGGTTTGGTGAACAAAACTGAGCCACACTTGTTTACATTTCAAACTGAATTCAGTTAACATTTTACTTATTTATTTATTACTTATTTATATTAATTACCCATCTTCCTTTTAAAATTATATTTTCATGCATACAAATCATCTAAACTAGAAGTACATTCCTTTAATATAAAACATTTTTAATAACTTAAATCGTATTACTGACAATTAAACATTCACAAAAAATTTCCTTTTTTAATTATTACATGAAACACTTAAGCCAAATTTATTTTTGCGATTAAGTTTTTGCAGGTGACAATAACAGAAGAAAGAATAAGAACAGAGCGCTTTTTCGCAGTGCATTGAGTTTTATAGTAGGGAATTTCCAGGGACACTTTTTCAGTCACATGATCTCACAAGTTCATGTGTAGGGATTCCTAGGGAGTTGAACAGCAGAAAGATAGTTTTGTAAGGATTATTTCTGACCGATTTATGACCATAGGAAAGTGGATTAAACAAACTTAATAAGCGCGTGATCTAGTACATAAAAGTATAATTTGGATTGGATCAGGAAATAGAAATAAACTCTTTACTTTTGAATTAGAAAATGGGGAAAATTTGGAAATTAAATTATTATTCAGTGTAATTATCACAATCATTATATATATATATATATATATATTAATTGCTTGTATTGATTTTTTTTTCTGGAGGAAAACACTGTTAAGAACTTAAAAACCGAAACAAACGTGTTGACAAAAGTTAAGATTAAGACACATTTTATGAAGAAACCCAAGTTTCTTATTTTATTGTTAAATTTTAGAAGAAAGCAAGTTTATCATCTGCATATAGCGTTTAAATATTCAGCTTATTAAAAAAATTCAAAGTTTTAAGTAGATTACTAAGCTTATTTGTGTGATTGAAATGTTTCCCAATGATTGTGTAAAGTTTGTCATTAAAATGTTTCGCTTATGCGAGTATGATGGCGTTTATAATTTTACTACTTTTAAATTTAACGTATGTTAAAATGAAGAGGGAATGGAGGTTGAAAGAAATTAATTTAAATTAATGCTGGGTAAATAAATAATCTTTAGTATATCCGTTCCTTATTATTATTATTAGCCTGAATTTTTGGTGCCAAAAATAAAAACTACTTGATGGTCTTTTCACTATTTATTTTCAACGATAAACTTGACAATTCTGCAGCTCATTTTCATTAAAATAAATTTGAATTACATGAAACCAATTCCTAAACACATGTATCTGCTGGAGAACTAGAGCTGTCGATTACGATAAGACACCAAAAAGGACTCTAGAAAACTAGCGACTACCTAGTCTATCTGGATGATCTAAATAAATACGAACAAAATTAACTTCTTTACATGTCGGAATACCACGTGGATTTGACATATGAGGGCCACTACAGTTCATCCACGATAACCACGTGATTACCATTCACATACACCCCGGATTCTCAACAGAGGTATTTAAAAATTAATTAAGAAGCAAATCAAGAAGCAGTGCGTGATTATAATGCATCGAAAATACTAAAAATTTTTGTTGTTGGAATTTTGTGGTATAACGAAAAGATCTGTTTTGCTACTGTGATAGCTTTGAAATTATGAATAAAGCTACTTATTGCACGTATTGTAATATGATTTCAAATTTAATATCAATAAATTTCATCATTAATTTCATTTTTATTGGTTTTACATGATACGAGGGTGGTTCAAAAAGTACTTGCATTCGAAGACAGACGTTATCATTAACGTAAATTGTTGGGTGGTGCCATATGTTATATGGAGTCAAAACAAATTTGACATTGGTTCAAAAATTAGTTTCGATTTGGTACTCATTTGCTGCCAAATCATAATTTGATTGCTTCCTCTTGGAGTTGTCGACGTGATTTTCTGTCGGTGAAACCTGAATTCAAGCAAATTTCCTTTCAATGACTTCCTCATGCACTGGAAATCAAGCAAAAATCAAAACTTTGGGTTGCTTCCGATGAATATGCTCCAAAGAAGGCGATGATGATATCATTGGCAGGAAAATATATGAAAAAAAAAAGTTTTTGAGTTGTGATAAGCATCATAATCACAAATACGTGTAACTGAGACTTAAATGGCTGTCTAGTGATACTTATTGAAAACAAACAATTTTCAATGCTGCTAGCGCTATCTCTTGGAATTTCTACGGACTTACTGAACGACCTTCATATGAAGAAACTAATTATTGTATGTACTGGAGCATACTTTCAAATTTAACATCAATAAATTTTGTTACTCCTTGAAATTCAGGTTCATTGGCTTTACAATAGGCACTTTTCTTTTAGTAAGTTTCTACTATTTTCTTTCTAAAAGTTAAAATCAGTGGAGGGTAATGATTTTCGAGACAAAAAAAGTTACCTGACATTTAGTTAATACCCATGGCTAGTGATGAACACTTTTATGTCATTGAAGTTCACCGAGCGTAAATCTCGGCGTCTTCTGTAAGAAAAGGAGGATATTTTTAATTAAAATGTCTTCTACGTTGGAATGAAACGATTAAACTATTTCCATTTCCCATCGTTGCTTTGATTAGAAATCGAAAGCCGCCGTCCCGATTCCAATTAATGTTGCCGATTTATTATTTGGAAATCAAAAAGACAATGATGCTTGAAAGTTCTTTTTACATCACTAGAAATATTTTTTCCGTGAAAAGAAGGTTCTTTTGATATGACCATCTCTTGCTCATTGCCATATCAAAATAACTAAACAGATTAGGAATGAAAAAGAGGCTTCTGCTTGTGATTGAAATGGTTGATTACGTAACTTAGTTGCATGAATAAAGTCATTGGCTGCTAAGACGCTTTCCTTGCTGACCAATGACCCTCTGATTTTATTCAAAAATAAAATAGGGATATAAATGTAATAAATAATAATTAGACATACGTAATATAATTCTTACATGTAGATAATAATTATATACTACTTCAATTTTGCGTGATGCGTATAGATTAATACACCTATGGACACGCCCGCCTGTACCATTAACACACACAGTGTTGAAACCAGGGAATAATGCACCACGTGAAACTTTCCCTGAATCAAAATCAGATAGACTTCTTAGTTGGAAGAATGATCGAGAAATACTCTAAGGAAATTTGAATTAGCGAAAATATTATATTATACTTTTTATTATTTGTTATGTGGGATCGTATAGATAAATTAACTTTGTGGTAACATCAAGTCTGTCCCAAGGGTCAAGTCTTATATTTATTTAATCAAGAGCTGAAAGATGAAAGCTAAGTAAGCGAAAATGTCTTCTTTGTGAATGAGTGTGAATTTCGAACTCTAGTCCACACAATTATAATATTAGCTTCTGGGTACTTAGGTACGTTTTAGTTGTGTTTTGATGTTGTTCTGTCTAAAAGGTTTTCATTAGAAGGATTGGGAGAACTTCAATATTTTTCAACAGTTTGTTAATGACTTGGACGGACACACACAAAAAGACAAATAATTCAAATCAGAAGGTGGGCTGAATTATCGTTCTAGATCGCAGTTCGAATTCGACACATTCGCAGCATGATAGTTCTGTTTTCTTTCTCCGAATTTGACTGGCAATCTCAGTTTAATAAACTATACAAAAATAACTGAGCGCTCGCACAGATATTTATTTGTAGGTTTATTCAAATTTGTTCCATTTTGTTATTTTGGAGATTCCACTAATTTTATTGAACTTATACATATAAACAGTTTAGATAACGGTGAATCTAATGAACTAGGTAACATAGCTATTCTGAAGAGAACAAAAGTTATTTCATTTTCAGTGATATTCATTTTAATTTATATTAGTTCTTAATTTATGGATCTTTTTTTATTCCATTTAATCATACAATTTTTATTAACACACGTACAACATACATACACACACACACACACACACACACATATATATATATATATATATATATATATATATATATATATATGGAGAGAGAGAGAGAGAGAGAGTAGATGTAATTTTAAGTACCATTTTTAAGTATGGCAACTGTAGCTCTCCACTCGCCATTCCACGTAAGAGCACTGCATACCCATATCTTTTGGTAATCACAGGTAATAGAATGGAAGAATTTGTCAGTGCTTATGTTTGTTTTTGAGAATTTAAACTGCCACGCACAACTGAAAATTTTGCAAATTTTAATCGCCTGTGGTTCTTTTTTTCTACCTACAAAATGCTGGAAAACTACCGAAATTCATCAGCAAATTAATAAAATGCATGGAGAAAACACTATGAGCGACGGAATGGCAAAAAACAGTAGAAAACTTTTAAAGATGGGAATAGTTATTCAACAACACCCAAGAAATTGAAGTTCACTGCAAACAACTTCAGCAAGGAAAATCATGAGCACAGTGTTTTGGAACAAGTAATGAGAGTTGCTTGCGGATTTAATGCCTCTAGATCACACAATATATTCCGAAACTTTTTGTGACATCTTAACTAAACTGCGCCTTACGATTCAAAACAAAAAACATGGGATGATCAATAAAGAGATAGTGTTGTTGCATGATAATGACTCGTCGAATATGACTCGTCGAAATCGAGACATCACCTCATCATTTACGTTTTGCTACGGTTTACATTGAATGAATGGCAATGTGATTATATTTATATAACCTGGCTTAATCTTAAGATATTAAAGGTGTTTAAACCAAGCTGTTTTTGTTGTGATGTATAATGTTACATGGTAATAATTATGTTTATGCTTTCTGTAATTTATGAAATGCTCTAATATTATTTTAGTGCCTAGCAAATAGTTATATTTATGTAATCTCGTTCGGTATTGAGTAATTATGGTAAGTTCATTTTCATTAAAATATTACCCTCTTTTTGCATTAGAATTTATCTTTATGTGAATTTCTTTTGTTTAGTGGTTATACTTTTCTGTAATATTTGTGCTCTAGTAAAAGTAACACTTCTAATGAGATTCGACTTTAATAGTTTTGTTGAATCAATATTTGGAGGTGGTTTTCAGTTCGAGTTTACTTTTAGTAAATCTGATTATTGTTATTGTAATAGATATTTTGAGTGTAATTTTTGATTGCTTCATGTTTTAAAATTTCTTATAACTATTTTAAATAACAGGTTTAGATTCTTGCAAGGTGGTTTTAGTACTTTAGACGAAGATAAAGTATGGAAAGTTTGGTGAAGGAGTTAAGGTTTTTTAGGATCATAAAAAGAATTTCGTTTATGAGTAGATCATAAAAGTGTTAATAAGGATATGGAAAATGATGTTGAATTTTTACATCAAGATAAGTCATATAAAACTAGATTTTTTTGGAATAAATAGTATTAGACTATACTTATCGATATAACAAATTAGGAAATGGTATTATTGGTTGTTAAAATAATAAAAGCGCATTTTCAACAATTCTGACAACAGGAATGTATGCAAAAACAATAAACTATTTGTTAATGTCTGTTATAATCCTAGATGCCGAACGTGTAAAATGATCAATAAGAAATTAAAATTTTTAAATTTATTTCTTGTAAAATTGTTAATTATGATAACCTGCTAAATCTCAAAATTTATAAATATATTTATATCGTTCAAATTTCTAATAATAATAATATCAGAATTAATTAACTTGGTTTTGTCCCAAAAAATTGATATACTGAATGATAGTAATACAATTGAGATGGAGAACTTTTATTTATATGGTTTGAATAATTTTGAGGTGAGTGTAATAAAAATTATTCCTTTAGTTAAAATTAGATTGTGGTGGAAGGATTAATTTATTGAATAGATTATATGATATTATATCCTGTGGATTAAATAGTGTGTATTTAATAAAAATAGTTTACTAAATATTAAACAAAATTATTTAATATGTAATAAAATTATTTGTAACTTACTATATAGTAAGTACCATAGAAAGTAATTAACTTACTATATTGTGAGTATCATCAGTATTAAAGCATGTATTAATAAGTAATGGTAGGAAAAAATATCAAGTAAACGATAATGCTTTTATGAGAAAAGACAGAGATAGAAAAGCAGGAGAGAAATTCTGAAAAAGGAAGGTATTTATAAAAAACAAATTCTTGAGATTAATGATAATTTTGAGAAAGATTTTAAAATTAAAAGTATTAATTTCTTATTATTTTGTTTTTCAAAAAGTGAGAATTTTTTTTAAAAAAGAGATATTAAGTATATAGCTATTTGTTAAATTAAATGTGAAAGATTATAATTTCGAGCTGCAAGAAACCAAACATGTAAACAAATTTTTTGATAAAATTAATTTGAATAATCTTCTAGTAAATATATAAGAAAATTTCTATCAAAAATCTCACAATTAAAAACGTTTTTAAATGTGATAAAATCAAGTCTATTCCTTTTAATTACAATAATAAATTATATTTAAATACAATAATTTTTGTATGTGTGTAATGGTTACAAAGAGTACATAAATGAGGAATATCAACGTTATTACAGGTCTATTAGACATTGGTGAGGATAAAAAAAACTAGAATTGCAAACTTAACATTTAAAAAAAATAGGTTTCATGTTAATAAACAAAATAGCATGGATATTGGCAATTTTATTTCTAAATTAGAAATTAAATATGCTTTTTTCGTTAGATGCTTTTGAACAATTTAAATACTGTATAAATTATGATCATAAACAATTAATCTTTAAGAAAAGTAGATATTAATAATAATGATTTATTTGAAAGGCTTAAAATAACTATTATTAATCTCCAGAATAAATATATTATTACGTTAGCAGACAAAATACCTAATAATTACACTATTATATATTTATTTTATATTAATTTAACTAATAAGCAGCTTGAGATTAATAACTCATTTTGAGTAGTGATCTACAGCCAGAAGGAAATCTCTGATGTAATTATTGCATTATGTAAGAACATTCGTGTAAATATTATAATGTTATATTGCCACAATTTTTTACATCAAAATTTCATAAAAAAAATCTTATTAAATTTAAAACCGTTACTAATGATTCGAATACATGTATTAGGCTTGCTGGTATAAGAATTGCAAAGAAAACACACAAAATATTATATATAAATTGGAGAGTACTGCCAAAAAACAGAAAACATTATTAAAGTTCTAAGAGAAATTTAAAAATATTAATAAGGATATTGCATTATAAAAATTGATTTACTTAGTCATATTACTCTAAAAAGAAAACTATGTAATTTTTATGAATAAAATATATAAGCAGATTAAAAGTGTACCAAAAAGTGAGCCTTCAAGCAATTGCTTAACCAATATTTACATTTTTATGTAGAAATTTTTTTTTGTGATTATAAACGCCGTTGATCGAGCTCCGTCTCCGTCAATTCATGAGAAACCCGAATTACTTACATGTAGAATTTTCCTATGCGTCGAAGAGGACCTTGAACTGTAGACCATGGACAGCCAATCTTCAGTGATAACTTCGCAATTGTTTGACGAGGATCTGAATCTACCAATCTCTTTAGGATATCATCGTCTAATTTTTGGGGTCAGTCTAATCGTGTGGCATCTTAGAGATTTCTATTTCCATTTTTAAACATTTTACATCACGTATGACACTTGCTTTGCTTCAGAACTTACCCGTAAGTATCGGCAATTTTTTTTTTTACTGCTTTGTTTGCCTTCATTCCTTGACGGTACAAAAATAGCTTATATATATTTTCGCAGAGAGAGATACGATTTACTAAATTAGTGAGCTTTCATCAAATGTACACACGTAAGGAATTTAAAATATATCCACCGGAATAAGAATGTTGGGAGCCGGTCTTAATCCCTGCTTATGTTATATCGTAGACAAATAATGCATCGGCACTCCTGGAGACCCGTCATCGAAATTTGAGTGGTGCCAATTTCTTTACATACATGGCCGTAAAAATGCAAATAAGTAAATAAGATAAAATGTAAAAAAAAAGAAAATTAATGCAAATCTGTAAATTTCCTAAATGAGAGAGGGTTTTTAATGATTCATAAAAATAACAGAATGTTAAGTTTGGAATGATAAAATTTGTTACCCTTTACAGAAAGTTAAATAAACATTTTCCCAACATTTTCAGATCTTTTTACGACAACATAACACTCTAAGTTTCTTTATTTCGTCTAGATAAAGGAAACTTATTTAGAATTCTAAGAATTTATGACTTCTCAAAAGCCGTTGTCTGAAAAAGAGATGTACTGAATGGTTGCTAGGAATTGTAGGTGTCTTCAAAACAAAGAAAACTTTTAATTCGCATCGTGCTCACGTTAATATTTTAATGCGTCTATATCTTTTGTTTACCATAATGCATTTTTTGTTAAAACAGTTATGGCGGACATTACCAGAAAGTACTTTTTTTATTTTCTGACTTCATTGTTTTATTTCATGCTTCGCGAATAAAATATTTCTATTCTTTTATATTGAGGTTGATTCGGAGTGGAAATTGGAAACATAAGGAGATTAATATAAAAAAAAATCACTTTTCGAACGTTCTTCTGTACGGAAAACGATTGAGAATAATAACTGCTTTTTAACAAGCAAGAAAAGAAAGAAAAAAAGTTTTTTTTTCTCTTTCTATGCAGTTTGGATTAATTTATTTCAACGTTGTTCTCTTTACAGTATTGAAATTGAAATAATGCTTCAAATTTAAATCTTAATGGATTAAAAAATATTTCATTTTTTGTCAAACATTATTCTCATTTTTCTGTTCATTCATATTAGTACAAGCTATAACATATACACGAAATTTTCAAGATATTTTTTATTCCACAGTGTATCCATTAAATTGTTATTCTTTTATAAACAGCTTTTCGATGTATTTAATTAAATATAAGAATTATATTTTGTAATGGTTAGCGAAATCGGCATTATCTGAAATAGATTATTACTTTAAATTAATTCTTTAAAATTAATAAAAACTTATTTTCTTTCATATTATCATAACATCCGTAGAAAGTAAAATTATTCATTATTTGTAAAAAGTTCATCTTTGCGCAAAATGCAATCGTGGTAAAGTATATAACGTATGAAATAACTCTCGTATAAATAACAAAAATAAATAAATAAAATTTCCTGAACGTAATGATTTACTATATATTAACTTCTTAAAAAGTTTTTTTTTGTTTTGTTTGTGAGAGCAATGTAGATCAAATTTAAGCAATTAGAATATAGCCATTAATTATTACTTCTTTACTGAGTGCCCATTTTCCTATAAATCTTAGGTACCAGTTGTACTGTCACTTTCCCAGTTTTTATTTTCCCATGCATCTAATTTAAATAACCGAGCTTCATGGTGAAGTGAAACACCCACCAACACACATACAAACAAATTCTACTCAGGAACTTCATTATAATATATATTGCGACAACTTGTAAATTTTTTTTCGTAAACATAACAGATATTAAAAATTGTAAATGACGTCTAGGAAATCGAAAAACATGATATATGCATAAGATATTATTCTGAGTTTCTCTGCGATGACTTGGATAATTTCAGAAAATAATGTAGTATAGAAAAACACTTTTATCATTGTTTCTATGAAACTGCGTCTAGATCTTTCAACTGTATAACAAGAATTTAGTACATAATGTATACGTATAAAATGGATTACAAATTATATACGGTTTTAGATTCTTAAAGAATTTCGGCATACACAAATGTTCTGAATTATTAAGGTAATAAGTGTGAGAAACTTTCTTGTACAATATTTTGAAATTATTTCGGTTTCTATTTCCATTTCATCATAAGATATAGTCTCTTTACCTGCAGTTAATTAGATACGAATTGAATTTATTTTTATTTTCACCAATCCAAGCACAGAACTTTTAGTAATCAAAAGTTTCGACTTATATTTATGTCTCTTTTTTCTTGGAATCATTTGAGTGATATGGCGACACACATTCATTCAAACAAAACGTACAGGAAAGTCAGGAATAAGGAACCAAAAATGTTTTGAGTCGTAAACACGAAATTAAATTTTCCTAAAAGCTGTAACTGCTATTCAAAAAAATTTCAAAAATTTCTGACATAAAATCCCACGAGTGATTTTGGTCGGTAAAACCGCAGCAAAGAAGAACAGTGAATCCCAATGAAGAAGTGAATTTGAAATTCAAATGAAAGCCTCTTTTCCTCTTTCCGCAGGTATTTTTCAGCGGGGAAATAATGTCCCGTTTGGTAAGTAGACCTACTGGCATAAAATATAGCAATTCGCTTGATACTGTCTTTTTCTTTTTATTACTTATTCCTTTGTTGTGTTTTCCTTGCTTTGAATTGAGGAAGGAAAGTCACTTAGATTGATCAGTGTTGAAACAATATATGAATAAAAAGGGACACTTTCGCCTCCAAACTCTTCAACTCAGTACTTGGTCTTATTATTTCTAGACATTGTCTTGCCTTTGCACTATTTTCTACCAAGCATTTTTAACTACAGTTAGAATGCAGAATTGAATTCGAGTTAAATAAGCATGTAGGTGAATTATAAAACGTTTTTTTATATCATCTTAAATACTCTAGGGTAGGGGTGAGGAATTGTTTTGGATCGAGGACCACTTTGTGGACGGGAGCATCAATTAAAAAATTGCATTCATTACTTACCTTTACAATTCAGGAAAGATATAAATTGCACCATAAAAATCGATAAATATAAATTAAATAAAATAATGTGAGTATTATTTAATTTATTTTTGGGCTAATTTCATATAACCTGTAATTGTAAGCTGATTGAATTTAAGATAAATGTACTCTATCACATCTTTCTATATTTTTTTTGAAATCAGGAACGAGGTTGCTTGTTGAGATTCTCATCATTATCAGCAAGTCAATGTAGATCAAATGCATCTATATATACTCTTGATTATCTTCAAGCAAGACAAAATGTGCTCACAAATACATGCAGACCCAAATATAAAGAACGTTTTTTTGTGCACATTTTTTTATATATCGAAATTTCTTAACAAAAATTTATAAAAGTCAACGATTGTCACAATAGTAAACATTTATTCCACAGCGCGATCTAAATGCATTTCAATAAGTTCAACCTGCAGTTACTCAGGTGCTGTGTCAGTATCAGCTGTGATGGAATTAGTGAGTGAACTAAATTTAGTCTCAGTTTTCTTTAAGTCCTGAAATCTGCTTCAGACCTCATCCTCCAAATTCAGCAGAGGATCGCTAATCTTAACAGATACACTTTCTATTTAACTAATAAAGGGAAAAGATACTTGTAAAAATTGCCTTCTCATGCTTGCCTTCTAAATATATCTAGTTTTGCTTTGAATGATTTTACGAAGGGGAAGGTAATTTTAGTTCATGGCAAACATTTCTGACTTTTTGGCGGGTGACAAAAAAAAAAACTCTTAGCGGGCTATTATTAGCGCATCTCCGCCCTAGGGCAGTATTTCACGAATGGTGGGTCTCGAAATGGTCCCGGGCCACGAAACAGTTGTTCGGTCTCCCCTCCTTTACTTTATGACGTAATTTGCGAAGTGATGTGGAATACCTGAGCGACATTTTCGTATTTTTAATTGTTTAAATTTGACCTTAAATGACAATGTCATTGTTCCTAAAGTGCGATAGAATGTTGTAGCTGCTATGAAAAAAACTCATTTCTAATCTCGTTGGGCGAAAGGAAGTATTTACACAGCATTTACAAATCTAACAGAATTGCTGACTGAGTGTAGTATGTGTTTATTGCTGGATGAGATTTCAGTTGTTTTCAAGTAACATCTGCAAGATCTTGAGGCTTATCTTAAGGAATGTTTTCCTTCAATCAAAATCGGAATGCATAAGAAATCCAATTACACTTACATAGAACCCGACAGAAAAATACCGGATTTAATTGCTGAATCTATGATTGAATTGTCGGGTGCCACATCACTCAAAGGCGTATAATAGGAAAAAAACACTGAAAAACTTTTGATTGTGGTGTCGTCAAGAGTACTCAATTTTAGCAGAACATCTATAACATTTCTGGTTTCTTTTTTCAAGATCTATAAGCGTGAGGTTGGATTTCCGTTGGATCAAACGTCTCATGAAAGTAACGAAAATAATTTTAAGTGTACCAAGACATGAGAGGGAAAATTGCAAAATGTAGTATTTAAGACTCTTTATAGTTGTGAGATGTATCGTTTGAAATTATTAATATAGTTTAGATTTTCTTATATATGTGTGTGTTTAGTAATAGTATTTTAAACAGTGTGAAGAATTAAAAAAAAAGAAAATTTCTTAATCAAAACGTTTTTTTTTTTTTCAGTGGAAAATTCACGACAAAAGGAAAATTTCTGAAAGTGTTGAAATTAAAGCAATATCTCCATAGGGAAGATAGTTACTGATAATTGTTGAATTTTTCAAATGGCATTATACTTGACCGGAGCATCTCTTAATTGCAAAGTAGTCTGCTTTGGAGGTTGTTCGGGAAATCAACTTGGATGTGGTTGGCATTTGGCTGAGTAAATCCGCCGTGGAGTTATCGGTAACTCAGTCGATGGAGTCTACCGGAATTGTTGGAGTGTGCCTTGGGGAGGTTTTTCCGTAGTGTGAACTAGACTATGAGCAGAACGTTGAAGATACAACTGTGACTGTCATTACAAGTGTTGTTTCAGTTCCTGTATTTGTTTTGTTATTATGTACAAGTTCTGTGTTTTTGTGCTGTTACTGTCCAAGTCTTGCTACCTGTGTGTCGTCTCGCTTTGAATATTTGTGAAAAGGGCATCATTTGCCATTATCCTCCGTGTTGGACTTGATTTTCACTCACATATACATCAGAATTGTTTTAAGAATATCTAGAGCTATATATATTCATTTCCAAAGGACAACAATGTACCACAATTATTCAAGTGGTTTTCTCCTGTGTGTTAAAAGGTTATTTTAAGTATAGATACTCCCATGATATTGTGGAACACTAATACATTTTAAAACCGAAAAGAATGGAAAAACATAAGATCGATATTTTTAAGCCTATATTTAAAGTATATCCATAATTTTCTTTACTTTACACCAATACTAACATTAAAAAAGTGTAGTTATATTTGTATTGTGATAATAAATGACGTACGTTCTATGTCTTAAAAATATATTCATAAAAATATCGACGACAAATTATCAAACTTCATTTAAGAAGGTTTCTTTTCAACTTCTCATATAATATCCTGTAGAATTTCTCGGGGTAAATTAACATAGTGATTAGCAGGATTATGATGCTATAATAGAACACAGTGACGAATAATAACAGTCAGTTTCCTTTTGGATGATCGCAAGCAGGATTCTAGTATCCAGAAAATGACATCAGAGAAAACTGTGCTGATTTGAGGAGCAAGAAGTATGAATTTTCTGGTGCAAGATGCCTTTAGTTAGTCTAGGATGAACGCCTTCGCTGTATTCACTGCCCGATCCTGGGCAATGAATAGAGCGAAGAAAATGCATGGAGGTCGTGGACAGGTAGCGGGTCACAGGCTCTCTCCATATCGTACTTTCATATGGAAAGAGCCAGGGACCCGCTACCTACCCTCCAATGTTCGCGAAATCGACCATTATGGCGGCGGATGTAATGGTCTGGGAGGCATCATGTTGGATAGCGGCACACCTCTCCACGTCTTTGACAGAGACTCTGTGACTAGTGTGAGGTATAGGGATGATGTCTTTGAGCCCTATGTTTACCTCTTCGGGGGTGCAGTGGGGCCCAAGTTCAGCTTAATGGATGATAACGCGAGGCCACATAGAGCTCTTCTGGTCGACGAATTTCTCGAGATTGAGGATATTCACCGGATGAATTGGCCAGCCAGGTCTCTAGACCTCAATCCTATAGAGCATGTCTGGGACGTTCTGGGGAGGGCAATTGCAACTAGCAACCCCCCTCCGAGAACCATCCAGGAACTTAAAACAGCGTTGGTGAATGAGTGGGACCAATTGCCACCGGCACTGATAAACTGCCTCATTTCCAGTATGACATCACGCTGCAAGGAGTGTACAGCTGTAAGAGGGGACCATACCCCCTATTAACGCATTTCTTTTGTGTATTCTGCAACCGCTGTTTCAGACCTTCAGACTTGCATGAGTGTTACGCACAAACATGTGTGTCTATTATAACTGTTGAAGTTTATTTGTTTGTAATATATCAACCTACGTTCACACCAAATTTTATTAAAATCTGTCCAGTAGTTCTGGAGATCGTAGATAAAATATGAAAATTCTCTTAATTTCTTACATCAGTGTATTTTTTGAATTACGCTCGTGTACTATTTCGCTAAATAATTTTGTTCAGAATTGGGATTTCAAGAAAATGCTATATTAGTTGAAAGAACGACCACAACTATAACTGAAAATTAAATCCTCAAATTTCCTTGTACGATGTTAATATATATCAGACACCGCAAACACTGCATATTTCTCTTGAAAAGCAATGTTAAAAACAATCCTGTGTGATGATAGCCTTGTCATTGAGAGAGTGAAATGGAAATTGTATTTTGATCCAAAGACATTCAAGCTATTCATTGCATTCCTTGCTAATAAATTCTTTTAAAAGATATCTGCATGAATTGATCTGGAATTTTCCTGAGGGACCTTAATGAGAAATAAATTTATTCCTGCAAAGCGAGCATTTCGATGAAGAGGAAGAAAGATCTTTGATAATAGAAACTTAAGGACTGAACTAATAGAAGTAGATTTGGAGGCATTGCAATTGCATTAGTAATATTTAAATTTTAATAAAACAATGAAAATAACCGACTTCAAATGACAAACAAGCTTCGTGTTATTCTACTTATTGTTTTCAAACGAGGAATATTTTTAATACTCTTTTATGTTGATTTTCTTCTTTCCTTCGGCACCACTAATCAGATATAAAATATTTTTGTTTTGATCAGACTTAAATTTTTCAGAATGATCCATTTTCAAAATATCCCAGTTATCATCTAAGCATCACAACAGTATTCAGTAAGGCAAGGAAAAGAAGCTGAACAAACGGAGTATTTATAGAAGAGTTACTTGAAGAAAAGGTGTGAATCTGGAGGCGATCTATCAATCGACAAAAAAAGTTTCGCATTACCGAGATGTACCCTCAAATAGAGTCCTTCTACTATCAGAATTGACAGCGTACATGCATGAATAGCGTATTGGTTGTCTAGAGCGCAAATTATGCTCTCATAAACGCCTATATATGATTCTATTAATAATTCGTGGGCGTGTTACATGTTGAGAGTTGATAGCAAAAGTTACGGTAGTGTGACAGCTGTAGCGGTCCCGTTTGAGTCGTTAGGCATCTTCTCAAAATGCTACGAGGTGGCACATTAGAACAACTAATTTTTGCATGCGCGCAGCTGTGCAAATTGTGAGTGCGTGTGAACCTGTTGTATTGGCATTTATAACCATTCAACCATTCCATGAACACAGCAAAAGAGAAAGTGTAGCTCTTGCCTAGTCGAGCCGAATTTTTATCTGGTGTCCCATTTTCTCTTGGACTTGTCCGGATTCCCTTATCTCCTACTGTTGAGTTTATACCGGATGATGAGAAGACATATAGCACACCAGTAAGTTCATAGTTGTCGATACACTCCTAACTAGAATTCTCTGTTGCCATTTTTCTGATCTTGGAATATTGCTAGTATTGATGCCTGTGACATTACTCGTCATTTGTTCTTTGTCGCTATATTTCAATCAATCGTGATAACTTTATGTTATAAGCTGCATTCATTTCAATTGTCCATTAGCTATCAGTTTTCTAAATGTTTGAACTTATTTCATTTATATTCTATTTCAACGAGTGACATTCTCGAGTAACTTAAATGGCTCAATTAATGACAATAATAACTTAAATGGCAAATAAATGATGTCTCAAAAATTTTCCTGGATCATTTGTAATTTCTTGATCTGAATCAGTTGGAGTGTGTGTACGTTTGGAAATCCAATTTCCAATCACAACTGATTTGGAAGGTATCGTGCCTTATCATTATTTTATGGTCATAGGAAGGTAAATGTAGTCTTGGTGCTGAATTCTGCTTTGATCCTTTCTTCTTTCCAACATTATCTAATCACCACAAGTCTACGACTTAAATGTCGATTGGTTCTTTGACTTTCTCATCCATTCTCTTTTATTCTGACGGAGCAACTTTGAAATTTTGTCATATACCTGAAATAAGCGTGATTTTGTAGGAGAGGCATTATTACTGTAAAAGTATCTATCCACACTTGTCCTTTTCCCCCATAGACCCATCCAGATCTTATCAAAGGTATACCGACGCCATGTTAGGTTTTTCCTAATGTAACGAACGAACTCTTTAATTAATCAACCAATTATCTTGAAAATTAAATAATTTCGGTTTTCATTCAAATTAATTCTGTCCACACAATTTTGTCACAATTGGAAATAATCTTTCACGTTGGATAGATTTTTATTCCTTAATGTGTAACTACGATAATTTACAATGCAGAATACATTCATTGAAAAAACGGAATTAATAAGGGAATTTTAAAAATAGGTTTTCTACAGTAACTGTGGTATCAAAAAGGTATTAACCACTAACAGATTATAGCAACCAAAATTAAAAGGTAAATTTTTAATACTTTATTAATGATGCAAACTTTTGGTTTGCTATAATTTCTCTATCATTTATTACAGATCTCTTTATAAAAACATTTCGAAACCACAACAACAATTTTCTTTGAGATGAATCATTTCACTTTAATTTCTTACAATCTAGGTATTTCACTATAAAATAATAAAGATTTTTTTTTATATTCCAAATCTGCTTCTTTTCATTTTACTTCTTTCTAAAAATATTTTACTCGTTCGCTATAACAAAACATTGAGCATATTCAGTCGTGGATAAAGGCACACGAAACAGAGCAAAGAATAAAAAATACAAATATTTCGGAATGAAGACACGGAATCATACTTTATCTGGTACTTTAACCTTCTTGGTCGGTGGAAATTTTTCTCAAATTCCCTGGAGAAATACTGCGTTTTCCCGGAGGGAAAAGCCACCGCAAAGAAGAGCAGCGAATTCTTATGAATAATGGAATTTTCGAAATTCAAATGAGAATTCTTTTCCCTTTCCAACTGGTTCTTTTCACTAGTAGAGTTTAGCCCCGTTAGGCAAGTAGACTGTTTCACGTATCATACTGCTAGGAGTTCGTCTGGGTCTCACCATCTTTTAATTAATTAATTTTTGCGTGGTCTTGATGGTTTCTGGACCGATATTCAAGAAGGAAGCACTTAGGTTAAAGAATCTTAAAATATAACAATTTGTGTTAGATTATTCCTGACAATAATAACCATAGAAACAGAAATGGAAATTTGTTGATGCAGAAAAAGTGTCTTTTTTATTCTCCCTAATTTTTCTTTTACGTTATCGGCTGCGGGATCTCGAATTAGAACTCTGAAACCTTATCGTTGTTTCTGACAAAGTATTTTTTTTGACTGAGATACAGAACATGACAAGCCGGTATGTTTTGATAAAGATATAACAGATCGATAAAATCAATGGGTTGAATACATTCATTAGATCTTCTGATTTTTGATTATTTTTAAATAAAAAGAAGTATTCACAAATTAGAAGATTTAGAACTAATTAGATGCACAGAAAATGTACTGCTATAATGTTACCTAAAAAAATACAATTTAGTATTAAGAGCGGATATATTTTAAAAGCATTCTAAGATACAGCATTCTAAATTTTTGATATATTTTTTGCAGAAATTTTATGTAAAAAATATTACTCGGTATCACATCCATCCCTCAGTATTAGATTAATACGGCGCTAAGTATAACAAAACAATAATTTAAAATTATTTCTCCTTCAATTTACATGGCCTCTGTTTCATAGTGATCATGGTCGTGAACTAGTGGCTGTCGTAGTTTCGTCCAAATCCTGAGTTTGAGCCCTCACGCCGTTAAAAACTTGCCGTGAAGCGAGGCTGATGCTCAAAAAAATTGGCCTAGGCTCGAAAGTCTTCCCATTGGAGTTTCGGTGAGGGAGCCGCCTGTCTAAGGTGTCGTCCTCCACACATTTGACCGAAGTTTATAATTATAAGATCCGTCTCTAGTAGCCCCCATGTTGCTTTTAAGTGCGTAATTAATAAGCAAGTAATCAATCACAGACAATTCACAAGTTCATTATTAAAAATACATCAAATCTGAAATGCGGATGATTGCTAAGTGATAAATATAGATAATTGCCTAAAACCATTTTTGATTAAACTTTTTTTTCCAAAAAAGGAAACTTTTAACTACTCAGTAATGTTTACAAATAATTTACATGAATTACATTGCTTACTTTACATTTATCACAATGTTCAATACAAGATTATTTCTACAATTAGAGATCATATTGTAAATTTTGAATAGAAAGTTAACAAACAATTGTTTACCTTACAACAAAGTACAGAAAATGTAATCTTACGTTTTTAATAAATCTTTTAACTTTATATTCATAATAAAACACACTATGACAAATGAAGCCTTTCATTAAAAGCATACCATTTGAGAATTAGAATTATGTATTTTAATTTACTGAATAGAGAGTTCAAAGATAGTTTTTTCTGATATTTACTACTTTATTCCCACTTGTGGCAGCAGTTATAACCAAATACACGCGTAACGGTGTTTAATATCATTAAATATGTATTTTTTTATCTCGTTAGCTGAGAATGTTATTTTTAATAATTTAATATTATTTTGTTAAACCTAATTGAAATTTTTCTGGTAGGTGTGCGGGTGGCATCAAACGACAGAGTACCTAGAGAGTGCTATTTACATGAATGTTTGATTAATTTAACTCATGAGAATTATTATATAGTTTAAATACAGACGTTGATATTTAGCATTTCTTATGAAAATATGAGGTGCTAGTTGCACCCTAGATGAAGTAGTTACAATGTCCAAAGACACGATACTCTGGTTGAATGTTTTGAAGATCTTTGCTGTTCCTTTCCCTATGGAATTTTTGAGAAATGAAATTGATCACACGGCTTATAAGACAATGAAAATTTCTTTTGGCTGGATAGCTGAAATAAATATCTCAGCTAATGGTTTCAGGTCACCTTAAACGGGAAAGAAAATGGCACCTTCAAACTGTGGTGTCTAGGAAGGGGGGGGGACCTTTCGTTCCCAGATGATCGGACTCTTATAGATCAAAGTTCATGGGAAACAAAAATATTGCTTGACCTTTCGCACGAGTCCAGTTGTCCTTAAGGAGGATCTTGAACAAATGTAAGAGACCCGAACAATGAATGACAAATGAAAGAGTAACGAACTTTTTTAAGTGTGGTTGCGGCAAGCTAAATTTTTTTGTACATTAAAATCATGCCTTTTGTTATATTTATGGAGTCAGAAAAATGCTTCTATAATGAACATTTTTTCATACTACTTTTCCTATTTCTCATTATTTTTTTCAGTAAATAACATATTTATCTCTGAATTATCTTTGGTTTTCATTATTAATGATCACTGAAATCTAGTATAGACTTAGAGCTTAACGATTTGAGGTTTGAAGGTTTGATTTACCTTTAAATAAATTATAGACCTTATGAATTAGTTATACTTTTGTTTTTAAAACGTTTATTTTCTGCGATCGGGTTGTTTTTGAGATACGAGTTCGAGACATGCTAAAGACGCATGACACATTTTGAAATTTATAGTAAAAATAAAACATTATTTAAATGTCAGTGAAATTCACTAGTATTTAAATATTTATTTAAATGAATTGTTACAAAAATAACGAAAAAAAAGGAAATTTTAATAAGATGAAATCAATAATACGAAGTATGAAGTGATTTGTTGCAAACAAAAATCATCATGTTTGGAAGAAAAAAACTATAACTTAATTCTCAGATCCGGTTCAATTTTAGGATTTGTTTTCTAAATTTTTTATGAAAAAACAATTTTGATCATCTGCATCACGTCTATAGGCCGTGAAAAAAGGCACCAGAAATGTTACAACTTTTTATGCAGAAACTGAATACTTCTGACTACCACAATCAAAGGTTTCTCAGTTGGTATTCTATAATATAAGCCTTTAAGAGATCTGTCACATGGCAATTCCATTATAGATTTAACAACTGAATCCGGCTTTTATGTGTCGGATTCTACATTAAATATAAATGTATTTCTGGTGAATTCCTTATAGATCTTGATTGAGAGAAAACATTCTTTAAGATTAGATTCAAGATGTTGCAGATGCTCCTTTATAACACCTGAAATCTCATCCGGTTATTTCCTCATATTATACTTTTAGTAATTCTGTTAGTTTATAAATGTTGTGTAATCTCTTACTTTCGATATGATTACAATATGAGTTTTTTCGTAGCAGCTACAACATTCTCTAGCAGTTTAAAAAGTAGCGTTACTGCGTGTAAGGTTATATTCATATTATTCCAAAAATAAGAAAAAAAATTTCCAAAAACATCTCTTTATGAATTTTGATATATTCAAGTGAAAGTAGGGCGATGTGGTATCATGTCACGACGTACCATTTTGGGAAATTATAAACTAAGACTGTTGTACTTTAAAGCTAAGTGCGACCAAAAACTTATAAATCTAAATCTGTTTGCCCTTAAAAACAAAGTTTTCAACTAAGATACATATATCATCGCATGATTTTAAGCAATTCATGAGCATTTTCAATTTCAAATGAGTCATTTTTAACATTAAAACTGTCTAATTTAAACTAAATATCTGTCAAAATATAATAAATGGTATCGATTAAGTAATAGTAAATTGATACATAAATAAGATGCGATAAGATATTGTATAAAATCACGCGAGGATATATGTGACATATATCATCGCATGATTTTATACAATTAAAGAGCATTTTCTACTTCAAATGTGCCATTTTTAATATTAAAACTGTCTAATTTAAACTAAATATCTGTCAAAATATAATAAATAGTATCACTTAAGTAATAGTGAATTGATACATAAATGTTTAGATATTCTTAAGAAACGTTCTTTATAATTTTATTAAGAGTTTGCGTCATCATATAATGGAAATAGACGTTACATCATGTAAAACACGTTATATTATATAGTGGCCATAATTTGAGATTTTAGCTCTCTCTATAAATTGAAACGATGAAATTATAGAATGTTTAGAAAGTTATATTTAATTTTTATTATTAGTAAAAAAAATTAAATTTATCTGATTTTATTAAATTGAAAAGAGATAATTTCACACTTTAAATGGATTGCCTTTTGAGATTTATTCTTTACTTAGGTAATTAATAATGTTTCATAGTTTCATAAACCTAAAAAGATTGGGAGCATGGATGAAGATCTGAAATAGCTTTTTTAAAAAAAATTAGACAGAATGTTCATAACTCTCGGTGATCAGAAAAATAATGAATTAAACAGATTTGGGAAAAAATGTTTGTTCTAACGAAAATTTTCTCTAAGTCAGGAAACTTCCCATAGTCTATATATTTTGAGTAATCCAATTTCATCTACTTTAGCAGCGTTAGTGATTGATATAGTTTTCCTTTAAGAAAAAGTGCAATTCCGCTCATATTCCCTGTTTACAATATCAAATTTTCTTCACGCCTGCTTCAACATAACGCTACTGTCGCTTAACTAGAAAATGTATTTCACATCAGCTTATTACATACTTGCATGAAAAATTATTGGATGAAAATGGATTAGGTTAATGAATAAATGTTTGCTAGGTTTTAAAATAGAATTCATTAAAGCAGTGATACTTCATTAATAAAATCAATAAATTTGCACTGAGTTCAGTGGATGTAATAGAAAATTTGCTTTAATAATTGTTTTTCTAAAACTTCGCAACTTTTCTTATTTTAGTAGTGCAAGCATAATTAGTTAGCCAATTTTCTTTTCTGTCATTAAATCTAACATATTACTCATTTTCTCTTAACTATTATATTAACTATAGACAATACCATTATCCTCCAATTCGTAAATATTTACTTTGATTTACTACAAAGGGATAAAAAAAAAAGCTAAAAATCTGTATATTAAAATTCCCGTCTTGAAGCATGTTTTTTTAGCATTAAGTTTAGTAGCATATTAACTTTCAAATTTCTTGTCATTAAATAATTAATACTATAGCAAATAATACTGAGTATTTAATGCATATTATTAGAGATATTTTCTTAATAAATTATGTTTGCTTTTTGTTATACAACAATCAAAATAGGACAAAACATGTTGGAATTTCGTTCAAAAATGCAATGCGACCGTACTCTGGGCAGGATTTCGAAAATTGTCTCATTTCAGAGTTTTGACGGAGTAACGCAAACATTTTACAGCCTCAAATACGAGAGTAAGAAAAATATTTCTTTAACCTATTTTTCCAGTTGGTGCTTATCTTTCAATAACTCTAAACCCCACTCTACATTTACAGGATGATCTCTTCCATGCATCATTTCCCCCGAATTTAAGATTCCTCCATTTTCATAAATATATACTCCAAGTACTCCAAATTATAAGGTATTATCATGCACATAAATCAAACAAGTCTGTCTGTTTCTTATTATACAAAACTATTATGTAAGAGATGAAATAACTGAAAGAAATCTACTAGTAAGCAAATAAAATAGAAAGAGAATAAAATTAAAATCATGAATAAGTACAAAACAAGGCATGAAAACATTGAAAACGAAGGAGACAAAGAACATTAAGATATTGAAATATAACTTTCATAAATTCTGAATTTGGCCTATGATCAATAAGCTGGGTAAACATGGTTTAAAAGAACTGACAATCCCACAGAAAAATACTGTAAACCAAAATGGAGATTCTATAAATTAAAAAAAACAATTTGAAATAGAAGAAATCAAGTACCAAAATAAATATAATAGAGATACTCTCTACCTGTAACCCATTGGCATAGTGAGAAAGTTAGGAAAGGGGATACTAGCTCAAGTGCCATTCTTCAAGTGGTTCAAAATAACTAATGAGGTCCATCCCCAGTAGCCCTCATGTTCCTTGTATGCCGTTAATAAAATCAAATCAAACCAAAACTTACTACCTGTTACGAATGAAACATAATAAGAAACGAAAAAGTATTCAAACAGATTAAAAAAAAAGGCTGGAAACCTTACACATAAGACTACATGTACAAAAACAGCAGCATTACACAACACATTAATATAAAGTTTTCAAAACAAGATTTTGCGTCCAAGCTAAAAAGTCAGTATATATATATGTGTGTGTGTGTCAATAAATATTATTATTGTGTGTGTGTGTGTGTGTGTGTGTGTGTGTGTGTGTGTGTGTGTGTGTGTGTGTGTGTGTGTGTGTGTGTGTGTGTGTGTGTGCGCGCGCGCGTGCGTGTGCGTGTGCGTGTGCTACCGGCATTTTATAAAATACCTGAGCATTGTATATAATGTCCGGCGTTTTTAGGCAAAGTATGAAAATATAAGGCTATTGTGTAAATGACTTTCATTCCTTAAGATTGCAAATGTTATTCTGAAAATATAATGAGAGGGCCATTTAAAAGTGAACCAAAATACGTAAAAGAAATGTGAAAGTTGCATAAAACAAATTTTATGCCTTTCTTATTAAGGAAAACAAAATTTTCGTATAAAAAGGAGGAAATCAAGATTAACCTACTTGTTGCAAAATGGTAGGCTCGCATGACATTTTCAATTATATTTCATTACATTTTTCCCGCAAAAACATTTTATACTTCGGCACTTTGTTTTACACATACATTTGAAGATTTTTAGCCGCTTCTAATGGACTGAGCAGTTGCAACCGATCTGATAGGAATATCTTCAATCCTAAGCAAGTTTTCAGGACATAAAGTAATTTTTGATGTGGCATATACTTGTTTTGAAATTCTCTCTGAAGTTCAAATTCAGTAGAAACCATCCTCTGTTACACTCATTACAACTGCCAATATATAGCGCGAATCACCTCTATACTTGTCGACATCATGAATAAGAACTTGCACAGTAGTTCCCAAAGAAGCAGTGATAATTTTTTTCCAAATTCATTTACATTTTTTTGGCTTGCATTTCCTGATTGATTTTAGAATTCATTTTAACATCATCTCAGTTGTGAAATGAAGACTGTACAAAATATCTTTTTTATCATCTTTACTAGCATGGCCAAATAAGGTTTGAAGTTTTTGATGACACTTTTCGCATGCGAGTGCATCACTTTTTTTCCTTTAAACACACATAACAGGTATCAGAAACGGAAATCTTTTCGGTAAGCATGTCTTCATCATGTTGGTTTAATCCACTATCGACTATAAACCCATCCATGTTTCTTAAAGAGACTCTTTTTCTTGCATAATCTGATTAGTTTCACCTTTTTTGAATGTTTGGACGCTTTCTATTAATTTTTCTAGCTGCTGCTCCGTATTTATGTCTTTTAAAACATGTTCTGTTAGAAAATACTTTGTAAGTCCTACTTTCGGTTTGCAGCTAAAAAGAGCTTCGTATGGTGTTCTTTTAATTCCTGAATAATAAGCTCTATGTTTCATAAATTGAACGAAAGGTAGTCCTTTACTCCAGGGGTCAGATTTGATGTTCTGCATCCAAGTACGGAGCATACTTTCGAATAGTTTTAGCTCTTTCGACCCAACCCTGGCTTTGTGAATGGAAAATTCGAACCAACCCTGGCTTGGTGAACTGGCTATGATAAAGAGATACTTCCCATGGACGATCTTCAATACTGGTCAAAACTCCATCTCTCTGGTTACCACATTATTGCAAATTCCCTATCATTGTCAGACTGTAACATAGATTACGCTCCAAGCAACGAGGATATGTCCACTAGGTTGTAGGCTACTTCTTCGGTTCTTTTTGACGTTAGAGACTTAACATCTTCCGATACGATTTAATAATGAAAAACAGAGCATGAAATAGGAATTTAATTTTTACTTAAAAAACTTGTTTCATTTTATAGTTATTATATATTCTTAATTAATATTCATTTTTACATATTGCTAAATAATATCAAAAACGGCAAAATTTAAGAAAATTCAAAGCAAAACCTTAATTAGGAATATAATTAATATTCTTCAAGCGTGTGGTACTTTTCAAAACACTCAGATAAGTGCAAAGAAATCCTGCATTGTGTACGCTGCCACGGAGTCTCACTTTTAATTTATTCTTGTAACACACACGGCACCTCTTAGAAAGTTTTCTTTTATCCTGAGTTGAAGGAATGCATTCTGGAAAATGTCCCCATCTTTTAGCCTGCAACCTAATCGGGGTGTCACTACATGAAGGACGCCCACGAGTTTTAGAATCCCATAAATTTTTATGTCCAATCGAAAGCTCGCAAATCAGATTTTGTTGATATTATTGATTTTTTTTATATAAAACATATGAATTATAGAGTGCATTGTCAAACATGTAAAAAAAATATTTCTTATATCCTTTCATATATTTTCGCATAACTGAAAAACACGCCAACTGCTGATCATTTTTATCGACGCCTCTCACTAAATTATTGTACTAAAAAAAAACTTGGTTTTAAAGTATTCTCCTCTTCTCCATTATACCTCTTTCACTTTTTTTCCGTATCTACGATGTCAGCATTACAATGTTTGCTGCTGAGTATATAAACATCCCTTTGGATAGACCATCTCAAGGCTAGTAAATCTCAACTGGAGATTCTTCGAACTTCTCCTTTTCTCAGTTTTGATTTTAAAAGTTCCTATGACATGCTTTTTTTTTTTTTTTTTTTGATTTTTTTGTACGGTTCTGACTGTGTTTATCCTTTAGCAAAAAATATATATTGACCAATGTTCACACTAATCTCTTAAAACATTGAAATCTTACAGACTAACAACAATTTGGCCGTGACTTGTACCAAGAAATTCTAACGGTAAACAATATGTGATAGTGATCTAAGATATATCCACAAGTAACAAAAGTGTTGCCAAATTCATATATTTTCGCTAGAAATTTTAAACTGAAATAATTATCATATTCAACAATAACTTTAGTCGCATGACAAGTGCATTATGCGGTATGGCAGGAAAAACCAATGACGAGCTAGACTCGTCATTTTACCAGAAGGGGTTAAGAATCACAAATTATGTGATATGATCTTGATTATAATAAAATATACCGAATGTCAATAATATCTGCCTGAGAACAGGAATTAATTTTGTGAAAAAATCATAGATTTCACAACAACACCCTTTTTAATACCTTTCTATTTTTCCTGGCAAAGTTCACAAAGGTAGATGTGTACCTCAATATCATGACGTGTAACGATTCTGTATTTGGTTGAAAGTTCTTTCAACATTCTGTCACGTCCTCCGGGTCCAATAGACAAATGACTTTCGTGAAGTATGTGAAATAATTCTCAATCCGAGACGTAATACTGTATAGAACTGACGCCTTCTTTAACAGTATAAATGAGTTTATATTTCTTTTCTATAATCATCACATCACAGCGATTCAGTAACCAATAGTCCCTGGATTCCTTCTTAGTAGTCATTTTAACTTTTTGTATATCATTTTTTAACTTCGGTAAGTGGTTTCGGTTAAAACGAATACTGTTTTTTGTAGCATTAACTCAAATTTTGGACAGTTTAGAAGTCATCATAGAACCCGGTAATAAAATTACTCCCCTAGATAACCGTACCTTTGCGTAAGAGCCAACCAATAGAGGTTGTTCAGGATGTACAATCCCCCCGGTCAATATATGTGTGTGTGTGTGTGTGTGTGTGTACACTGAATCATACTAAAATAATGCATATTAGAATTACGAAAACTTTATTTAAATAATTTATTAGAACTAAGAAATGCTTCATAGAAAGTAAATTTCGAAAAATTAACGCGGTCTGTCTACAAGGAATAGAATGGATATCATACTTACAACTTAACTTAACTTTAGTAACTTCTATCTTAAAACGAACTTTTCTTTAACTAACATCTTGGTCTACTGTTTGATTTTACATTTAATATTTCAACTCCTTTTCAAAGAAACGAAGCCTGATTATGCAAATTATATGAAAATAAGAAATGTAATGAATTTAATTTAGTATAGTGAGATATATAAGCAAAATACATTTGAAAGGAAAAGGGGATGAATAGTAAGAAGAAACCGATACATTTTAGTAAGCAAGAAGTAGGAATGAATTTCTGTGATTGTTAGCGGTCATTAAAATCGGTTAGAAATAATTTCTGGTCAGAGTGAGTGGTAATATAAGCCGAATCGTCAGTATTCGAGAAGTGGCTCATTCAAGCTTGTACTTTACAAGCTTGTTGGCAGGCTTGTACTTAATAGTTTGATTCTAAACTATGATTTAAACGTGTTTTGGGAGTCGTTTAAGAGAGAACAATTTTGAATAATCTGTACAGACACCTAATAAGCAGTATTTATATTTTTCTTACATGTCTTACATTGGAATTGCGACCTTATTGACTATTTTATTACGTTTCATGCTGTATGTATTTTTAAATAATAGAGAGGGAAAGAGTTACTAACTTACATTTAAAAAATTATTTTCATTTAATTCTTGTTTGTTCTTCCCTCTACTTGCAGTAATAAAACAGATTTTTAATTTATTATCACCTTGTAGAGTACCGAAGGTCGTCTCTCCAGAATCCCAACCTAAACTACAATCCTAATTTATGATTTAAATAAAAATTTATCTTACCAGTACACTCATTACCTTACCAGTTCATTTCACAACTTTCTTAGTCAGCAGCTACATATATTAATGCTATACATGAAATGCACTCCACGCCGCCAAACTAACAGAAGAATTTTAATCTGAATAATGGATCTCTACCAGTAAAAATGCTTATCTTCTATCTCCCTTTATTTCCCTTCATTTGCATATCATTTACATGTCCTTACATCTAATTCCCTTCATTTCATTTCTATTTTCATCTGATTTACCTAATCGGATTTCAAATTGGGTTGGGGAAAAATTGTTAATTCATGCAATTCAACTGGATAAAGTTCCCATGGAAAGCTTTAAAAAAATTCTCCAAGAGCTCACCATTACAAGCTGACGTATTTTTAGCAATTTTAATTGAAACATAAACATTACAACATGAAAAAATTAACAGTAGATTTTTTACAGCACATAATCATATAGCACTCCTTCAAGATTATTTCAAAGTTGTCAGTCCGGATTCACTTTCGATCTAATTCTCAGGAATTTACCCCATCTTCGTTAATTTTATTTCCTATTAAAGTTAGAAACAATTAAAAATCGTCTTCAAACTCTCTCTCTCTCTCCCGTGGATTTGTGGTATCGATTCATAGGTCTGCCAACTCCAGATTTCAGAGCTGATGACAACATTTTAAGACGACGCTATCTTCCAACTTTTAATTGATTAGGTACCATTCAGATTTCAGGATGCAATTTTATTCTCTTTATCTTTTCCTAATGGGTCTAATCTGGTGGTTAACATTTATTAACCACCCAGGGCCGTGCATCATTTCCCTCCCTTTCCCATCGACAGTGGGGGAGTCGTCATCCATCTTGTGGATATTGGACTGGGGAAAGGATTGAACTGTGTATCAGGTGCCGAGAGAGATCAAGGTGGGAATTTGGGCGATGAGAATACAAAGGAAAAGAAAATACAGGGTTATTCAAAATGAATCATCCCATTTCAAAAAGCTATATTTTCATAAATAAGCAAAACAGAGTGATAAGTAATACATGAATTCAAAGGGAAAATATGGAAGTTTTTTTTTATAAGTATTCGATGTAACTTCCTTTAGTTGCACGTTTAATGTCGATTCGATGTGTAAATTTCATCTGAACACAGTGTGTTAAGTGTCAGGAGTTATTGATTATACAACAGAAGAAATGCATTGCTTAAGTTTTCATAAACTTGTGGATAATGGGGGCGCATATTCTTTATCTCTTACACACTCCCAAGGAAGAAACTGCAAGGGGACATATTGGGTGACTTAGGTGGCCAGCTGTGTAACATAGAGTCATTAGGTCTACTGTGACCAATCCAACTGCGAGGTAGCTTCGTGAAAGCTTGTTTTGGAGATTTCGTGAAACGGCTACATGAAAAACACACGAGTACCATTTATTGTTCCTAATATAAAATTTGCACACAATTTTCCTTTGTATTCATGTATTACTTATCATTCTGTGTCGTTTATTTTTGAAAATATGAAATTTTGAAATCAGATTATTTATTTTGAATAACCCTGTGTATTGGATTAAAAATCGAAAACATTTGGTATTTAATTTACTTTAAAATGTCGAGGATAAGTTTTTAATGTTTAGTTAATCAAAATGGTAAAATATATTACTTAACCAATACATTCATGCAAGAAGTATTAATCAAAAATGTTACGTACCTCATTCAGAGGGAAACTATCAATATTTAGTCAGTAATTTTTTATAATGAGGCAAAATATTTATGAAGATATATTTTTCAACCTTAGTCAAAACAGTCCAATATTTTCTTGATTCATACTTTTTTATGAATTTTCATATTCAATCAAAAATTAGGTAAAAACATTTCGGAGGCTGTAAGACGGATTTCATTCATATTTCTCTTCAAATAACCTTTTGAAACTTTCATATGATATCATTGATTTAGGAGCAACCTCGCCTTGTAAATAAACTGTGAAATATGTAAAATAGATTGGAAATATTGAATTGTTGTGAATGGAGCTAATGTATAAGCATTTATAAACTGCGAATAATTTTATAAGGGGGTTAGTGGTAAAAGAAGGAGATTAGAAGTGTTGACTCAGCTATCAGTAAAATGTGATCAAAACTGAACAAATATCCGGTCGGATCTGGATTGCTCCTTTAGAACTGATTTGGATAGTCCAGTAGTAAGACAACGATGCATTTATTCATATTAACCTTTAGGTAACCTGTTTCATGTATATACTAATACAGATATTGAATTTCGTATATTGAGAAAGCCAATTTGCTTTCCATTAATGTCTGACTATTTAATTATTGAGCGAAATTTATTTATTGTGACGGTGCTAAAAATAAAATAAGTGAAATTTGTTCGCGCGCGCGCCTGTTGGAATAAATAATATTTTTAGTTAATTTGAGTTAGAGTGGTAAAAATGAAATATGCTGAACATGTTGGGAGAATTATAAAAAAAGAAATTAAAAACTTCTATGCAAAGAACAGATTTAGCCACCAAGGTGCGCTTTTTCTTAATTATTATTAAATTACTCAATTAAATATAATAATTAAACGATGAAATATCGAGAAGTGGACAGTAGAAAACTTTTCCGATATTAAAACTAAAGGAAACAATAAAATATTAATTGAATATATTTGAGCAAAATGTAATTAAAAGCAAAGCAAACGATAAATTATTAAATTGAATATTATATTAGCTACATGTTATTATAATTAAATCAAATGATAAATTATTAAATTGAATATTTTGAAACTAAATGTAATTAAAATTGAAACAAACGTGATAAAAAATTAAAAAAGGGATCTGGTATGCCAAAAGTGATCCACCTGAAATAATAGCCCCTTGGGTGACTAAAAAAATGGCTGCCTCACAGCTGTCTTAACATTCTGAATAGTGTTATTTATTTTCAGTCATATCTTGATTCCAGTTTACATAGGATTTAAGGCGATACATAAATAGACAAGTAAATAATATACTTAATTTTCATATTTGTTTCACTTCAATCCATTAAGAAATTGGGGGACATTTATTGTGACATATTTTTGAAAATTGAGTTTATTAGTTGTGAAAAAAGGTATCAAATACATATTACATATATATATTATTTCAATCCAATAAAAAATTCAGGAGAATTTTATTATGACGTATTTTTGAAAATTTTGTTCTTTACTGGCAAAAGCGGCATCAGAAATAGAAGCAAAAACAAGATAAATTTTTGAAAAGTGGTCAGGTACGACTTTTTTGAAATAAATAAAACAATAGTCCCTTGTTTGGCTGAAAGATTAAAGTATAACTTCTTTATTCAATATTTTCACTATTAAATCACAAAGAGAGAATTATATATTAATTATATTAGTTAAATAAAGTGTAAATAACTTAAAACAATAGAAACTCAATTAATCTCAGAGTATCAACTCAGTCAAAAGATTAATTTAGGTACAACCATGTATAAGATATCCGTGTACTGAGGCTGAAAATTAAAATGTTGACATTATACAGACAAATGAACTATATTTGCTTGAATTCTAGATCTCGTTATCTATATGTGTTACTAAAAAGTAAAGCTACACTCATCGTGTTCAAGAAATTGATTCTGAAACAACAGATATATGTCCCATAAAAAGTCAAAATAATATTCGTGAGCTTCGTTTCATTATTATCTTAGGTGAAGGAAGAATTGTTCTATTCCTCAGAAATCCTTTAATTTCATGTCGATCTCGATCACAGTAACACAAATTCATACGACCCAATTTTCTATGGATTTGATTGATATCTAGTACACTATTTGCTTCAGAAATCTTCGGTAAGAGTCTAGTACATTCAGACTAGTCCGGATGACCAACACCTCTAAGCTACATTGCAGTGGTGAGGTACCTGATACAATTAGCACAAAGTCTTCCAATATGTGGAGAGCTACGTGGTAACTGATACTGTGTGCAAAAGCTCCGATGTTGTCCAATAATCGCGGAACAATATTAAGATGATTTGATCTTAAAATATTCCGAGAAATAAGTCAAATTAAAAAGAAGCAGATGAAATTTTTGGGGCAAAAAATGGTTGCCTCAAAACTGTCTTAAAATGTTGAATAATTTTATCAATTTTCAGTCATTACCTGATTCCCAATTATATATGAATTAAGGTAATAAATCAATAGATAGGTATATAAAATACTATATATATTTAATTTAAATACAATAAAAAATTAGGATGAACTTATCATAACATGTTTTTGTAAATTAAGTTCATTATAGGAGAAAGAAGGCATTAAATATATACATGAAAACTGTTACGATAAAAAATTTTAAAGTGGTGTACTGTAACATTTTGAAAAGAAACTAGTTCCAATATTTTGTGGTTAACTAAAACAATAGTCTTTTTAGTTGCTGATATATTGGAATCACAAACATCAGATTTAACCATAATGATAATGTTGGCGCCCTTTTTTATTTATTACCATACTATTTCGATGTGAATACTTAATGCATTACAATTCTGTGGAGAATTTACAAATGAACATTTGTTTTTAGTAAATTCATAAATATCAATGAATTTTACACTGCTTTTAAATAACTTGAAGGTCAATAAGTTATTTCTAGGGAACCGTGAAAGGAGTTAATTTCGTCGTAACATCTTGAAATTTAAGCGAGTTTAAACTGGCTGTAAATTCTTCAAATTTAAACTGACTTGATCTTTACGCATATTTTATAAAAAATGAATTTTATTTAATATGTAAAATAATTAAAATACATTACTAAATTTTAAAATTATAAGTTCACGAAAATTACAAATTTTTTTTCAAAGGAACGTTAAGTACGTTCACAGCGCGTATGATATACTTTCTATAAAAACGGATCTAATTATTTGTGCAGTAAAATGATTTATAAAGTCAAATGTACCTTCTTTAATGCGAACCTCTTATAAATGAAATAAAACTGAAAATATTTTTTAATAATCAAAAAATTTTAAAACTTTACAAAAATTAAATTTTTTTCTTGTTTAAGTGACACATAAGGATAAAATACTAAATTTAACACATGGATCAATACGTTCCGAGACTAACCCAGAGATGGCGCTCGTAGTAAACCAGTAACCAGGTCTTTCTAGAGTACTAACCTTTGCTTGAAACGTGTCAAAATTTTAAGTCGATCGGACCAGAAACAGCTGAGTTATCGAGGTTGGAGTAAAGTCGATTTGTAGTTTGTTTAAAAAATGGAAAAAACCGAGTTTCGTGTTCTGATAAAACATTGTTTCTTAATGGATAAAAACACCGTGCAAGCGAAACAATGGATTGAAAAATGTTACCCGGACTCTTGTCCATCAAAAGCAACGATTTGTCGGTGGTTTGCCGAGTTTAAACGTGGTCGTACCGACACAAATGACGCGGAACGCTCGGGTAGACCTGTGGAAGCCGTTACACCGGAAAATGTGAGTGAAGTGACAAAAATTATAATGAAAGATCGTAAAGTGAAGCTCCGTGAGATTGCTGAGATGACACAGATATCATATGGAAGTGTATTTACTATCCTTCATGAAAAATTGAGCATGAAAAAGGTTTTTTCCAAGTGGGTGCCGCGATTGCTTTCGATGGAACAAAAACAGCAACGAGTCGATGATTCAGAAAGCTGTTTATCACTATTTACTCGCAACAAAAAAGATTTCTTGCGTCGTTACGTGACCATGGACGAAACATGGATACATCACTACACTCCAGAGTCGAAGCGGCAGTCATCCACAGCTGGCGAAAGCCGTCCGAAAACTCAGCAGTCAGCTGGCAAGGTCATGGCGTCAGTTTTTTGGGATACGCATGGCGTGATTTTCATTGA
>BMAW01130465.1:0-133761 GCA_019974015.1 Nephila pilipes | reverse complement strand
AATGGCAAAATTGAACGAATTGGGCTTTGATCTGCTTCCCCACCCCCCATACTCGCCAGATTTAGCCCCCAGTGACTACTGGCTCTTTGCTGATCTTAAAAAAATGCTCCAGGGAAAAAGATTTGGCTCAAATGAGGAGGTCATCGATGAAACTGAAGCTTATTTTGAAGCGAAAGATATTTTTTTTTATAAACATGGTATTGAAAAATTGGAAAAGCGTTGGAACGATTGTATCACCCTAAAAGGTGATTATGTTGATGAATAAAAAAAATTTTGCAAAAAAAATGTTGTTTTCAATGTTAGTCTCGGGACTTATTGATCCATGTGTTATAATCAGTTTAACGTGTACGGCATATTTCCCATTCCTGCAAATTTTTAAGGGTCAATTTTTTTATGTTAATATTATTTGAAATGTTCAGTGCGCAACTGCAAAATGCTTTTAAATTGAAAGAAACGCCCAAACACGTTTAGAGTTCACACACAAAAAATGATACGTATGTGCTAAAACTCTCCAGGATTATATAATTTCTCTCTTATTGTTTCAACATTGTTCTTTTTTAGTTCTTGTCATTGGTTTTGCCTCGCGATCCTTAAAAGTTGACACCAAACTCCTCCCTTTTGATCATTGAATACGAATTTTGTGGCATCCAACAATTAAGAAGCAAACGTTACTATCACTTTTTAAGCCAAATTTTCCTAAAACCATATCAAGTATTTGCCTTCCATTACTGAATATGCTGATGCAACCTCTACAATTTTAAGATCAGAGCCATTTGCTTTGGGCAAAATTTCCAAATTATCGAATTTAGACTTTTATTCGGATTCCACGTCTTGGTACCTTTACATTTTTTCAAGTCCTTTATATATTTGCGTGGTACCTTTACATTTGCATGGGATATATCAGCAATAAACTGCTTAAATGACATCTCGAATTGGCTTAGAAATGAGATGGTTGTAGTTTTATATATGACTGCAGGATGAGAGTCATATCTTGTATCTGGAAAGACAACAAATAAATGCACGGTTTCTTCAATGGTACTGTACGAATAACCCCAAACTACCCAAATGGCTTTCCTTATTTAGTTCAAACTAGAGGGATTTCTCCAAATGGTATTTCCAAAGCTAATGGTAAACTTATCAACTTAACTATTTGTCAACTTGCCCATACCACCTATCCTGTTTTACCGCAAATAAAATTTTTCCCTCATATAATCTACTTTTGTCTCGTGTCAATCCGCATTGGATGTATAAGAGGTGATGATCACCTTTTTACCAAGGTGGTCTACTCCATATGATTTATTTTCAAAAGGGCTCCTGAATATCTTTGCATCATCATCTCCGATGTAGTTAAAATACTGTAGGTTATAAAGCTTTTCTGATCGTTGGAAATTTCTTAACATAACGTCAACTTCTATATTCCCAATAAAGTCAGTTTAATTTTTTTCCTGCACGAAATCTTGCGTTATATGTGCCATTTCTTATATCCGAGTGCAAAGTCAACGTATTTGTAACTATCAAGTTCTCTGAAAAAAGCACTTCGATTAGACAATTGATGACAGATGACAGCACTTCGATTAGTTTAATTGTTTCTGTTTCTGTCGTTCCTTAGATTTTAAAGAATGAAAAACGTCCTCTTGTATTAATTGCATTGTATGCCTTTTGTTCTACAGCAGTGGTTCCTAAACTTTTTGACCCATGGACCCCTTTTTATAGTCAAAACTTGCCTACGGACCCCCAAGTGAAAAAGCTACATAAATTCACAGTATAAAAATTACAAAATTAATATATATATATATATATATATATATATATATATATATATATTGTTGAATAAGTATTTACTGAAATTGTAACTAATGTTTAAAATAAATTTTTTATAAAAAATTAATGACTTGATGAGACGTTATGAGTGTATTTATGTACTGCTTAATATCTGTGAGTAGCAACCGCAAATCTACACGCTCACTAATTTCTAGTCGGTTTCTTTTCTTTCTTTTTTTTTTTTTTTTTTTTATGAGGCTCATAATGGTACTGACTCCACATTATACCAAATAGAAAGACGGGAAAACAGTCAACAACTTCTGTACAATAACCCATAATGCAGAACGTAAAATTGGGATCTGTTCTTGTAACCAGAATTTGTGGTACTTTTGTTCAAACAATGATTCAAGTTCCTCATTTCTGGATATTTCAACAAACCTCTCCTGTATTAGCATGGATTCATCTATATTTGGGATCTTAGTTTGTCCACGCGCAAAAGGGCTTAATATCCATTCGGGAATATCCAAGTGTAAAATGTCTTCAAATCTTTGGTTCAGGTCTGCTTGAAGAGTCGTAAGGTGTTGACAGTAATCATGAAAATCTTCATATCTGTTTTGCAATTTTGACAGATTTGGAAAATGAGAACATTCTCCTCTTCCCAAGTTTTGTTTGTACAGAAAAAGCTTTGCAACAAACCCAGATATTATGATTTTAGTTTTGATTAAATTTGATTGCTCACCTTGTAGTTTCAAATCAGTTTCGCTAAATTTGGCAAATAAATCAGTTATATAGGCTATGTCATATTTTGAGTAAATTAAATTGTGTCGCAAATCATTCTTTTCTTTCCAGGAATTCCAGCATTAAATCAAAGAGCACATAAAATAGATTTAAACATGTACTTTTAGATAGCCAACGTACTTCTGATGGAAGTAGTGAACTATTTATATTCTTCAACATTTTCTAAATAAAGTTGAGCAAACAATCTCTCATTGAAGGCATTCTTTTTGATTTTATTAACTGGTCTAATGACATAATCTAGTGATCCATGCAAACGTTCACTAAGACTTTTGTGACTAAAATGCGCCAACTAGAACTATTAAATCATTGGCGTGTGTCAATGGATTTTTTTATTTTCATTTTTGAGGGATTATCTTAGTTTTCTTTTTTATTATTTCATTATTATTTTATTGTTGTTAGCATGTTGATGGAAACTGAAAGTTTAAATTTATTGAAATAAATTGAACAATAACTATATAAGTTTTAATAATAACATTAAAACAAGTTACACATACTATACACAAGTTATTACAAGTGACAAATGAGTGGAAATAAGTTTAGTCAATGTTCACTCACAAAAGGTATTACATAATGTTCAGTTTTTAAGTAATATACTGTATTTTAAGCACCCACCTATATTTATATTTTACTCAGTACGTAAAAATCGTTACTATTTAATTTATTGTTATTTCTTTAAATTTCCATAATAAAAAAAATGAATCACTGTTTTACAATTTTATATTAAACCTTGCGTGGACCTCCTGACGTTGTTCAGAGACTCCCAAATGAATTTTAATTTTCCATTAACCCCCTGAATCGTATCAGGGACCCCTGGGGGTCCATAGGAACCACTTTGGGAACCACTGTTCTACAGGATTACGAGGACTAATCATTGTACAAAAAGAGTTCAAGGCCTGTGGGTATTTACAAAGCAACTAATTACCACAAATATTTTGTTAAATTCTAGAACATTAACTTTGTCTCATTAATATTAATTTAATTAATGACTTGAAAAAGAACTGTCCGTACAATAGTTTTGCAATACGTTTGAAAACAAGAATACATACCTTGACCTTTCATAGGTTCATGGCACTTTGCACAATATGACACCGACATAATAAAAGATGATCAAATATTCTGTACCCTTTGAAACCTTTACCTAATTACTCTTATTATTAGAAGAAGATTTGCTTTCAATGACAACTAAACAGAAGACGATTTTTTTCAAGAAGCACATTCACCTCTCAATCATTCACTAAAAAAATACTTTCATTTGTTGAATGAAGAATTTCTTTTTTCACAAATTAGTTTCCATGGAATTTTCTTTTCTTTAGAGGCGTCCCAGATGATATTTCCAATTTGGATTGTTCCTTTTCTCAAATCATGAAAGGGTACGCAAAGTGATATCTAATTTCTCAAAAACGAGTACATACAATATGTAAAACTAAACAGAATGAAAAAAAAAACAAATGTCATCGTAAAGAATGCGCTGATTTGCAAGCTTCATGCTGATTCGTGCCAGATCTTAAAACCTTTTAATGAGAAATACAAAGCAGCAAGCTTAAGCTAAGCTTATCTCGTACTTCTGTAATTCATTGAATTATAGTTTAAATTTTTAATGTTGTATTAATATACAGGGGTTGGACAAAAATATGGAAACACCTTTTAAAAAACATGTTTCTTTGCTTAATATGGTGTAGGAAACCCGTTGGCATCCAAAACAGCTTGCAGTCTTCTCGGAATGGATAAATACAGTTCCTGTATGTGTGCCAAGGGAATATTATACCATTCTTCCTGCAAAACGGTGGCAAGTTCAGATAACGATGTTGGCGGTGGATAACGAGAACGCATTTTCCGTTCCAATGTAGACCACAAAGGTTCGATAATATTCAGGTCTGGTGACTGTGGTGGCCAGGGGAGATGGGACAAATCCTCCTCGTGCTCAGAAAACCAGTCCTGGACAATGTGAGCTGTGTGAACAGGGGCTTTGTCGTCTTGGAAGACACCATCACCATCGGGGAACAAAGTTTGTACCATGGGATGAACTTGATCTGCCAAAATGTTCACATAAGTCTTGGCAGTCATGTGCCCTGACACAGTTATCATGGGGCCAGCAGAGAACCACGATATGGCTGCCCAAACCATAACAGAACCCCCACCATGTTTCACTCTTGGCAACAAGCAGTCTGTATTATAGGCTTGAGATGGCGTTCTCCAGACGTAAACTCGGCCAGAAGTGGGAAACAATGTGAAAGAAGACTCGTCAGACCATATTACACGCTTCCACTGCCGTATAGTCCAGGCTTTATGACTTAAACACCACCTTTTCTTGTTACGGACATTAGCATCACTAATGAGTGGCTTCTCAATTGCAGCACGGCCAGAAATTCCCTGTTTATGAAGCTCCCTTCTAATTGTTTTGGTACTAACAGGGTTTTGTAACACAACATTCATTTCAGCAGTAACTTTTGCAGCTGTGGTCTTCTTATTTTTCGTCACAATTGCCCTTAATGATCGTCTGTCACGATCACTCAGCACACACTTTCGTCCGCGCTGTGATTTAGCAGATGATGTTTTTCCGCTTTTCAAATATGCGGAATAAATCTTCGATACAGTACCTCTTGAAACACTAAACACCTCGGCTACCTTGCTAACGGAAGCACCTACCATACGTGCTCCAACAATTTGCCCACGTTTGAAGTCTGTTAAATCTGACATAATGCAATGACAACCTCACATAACAGTACTCCGACAATAACTGAACTGTTTAGCACATTTACGAAGTTGTATAGGTGGCGTTAGTAGTCAAAAACGCCAGCGCCACCTACATATTTCATTAAAATCAATCTTTCTTTTCAAACATGCATTTTACAAGGTGTTTCCATATTTTTGTCCACCCCCTGTATGTTTTACTTCTTGTTTGCGACATGTCAAGAAAATACCTGGAAAATATAGATTTAAATATTTTTACAACTTAATTATTTTATGGTTAGTTGCTTCTAAAAATGAAATTCAATTAGGTATCAGAACGAGAAGAAAGTGGTTTTTGAAAAACTTATCACATCTGTATTTTTGTATTTTAATTTCGTTATAATCTATTTGGAATATATATTATGAACATTGTGTGAGCCTTAAAACTCTGAAAAAATATCTATGCTTTGGTATTTTAATAACTTTAACATCAGTTGGATTAGCTTATTAATTTCTGTAAATAAGCAACGCTTATTCTTCCTACGCAAAATTCAAATTACTTGTAAGAAATCTTTTCTAATTTATTCTCCTTTTCAAGAAAACTGGACAAAATGAGATTATAAAGATTCAACTAGAGTAAAATGTTTCGACAAACGGTTTCGTTTCTCTGAGATATTAGAATTAAAAACGTGATTCAAAACAAGCAGAAACTCTTGAACATTTTTCGCAGCTTTTAGTAAAGTAATAATTAAATCTTTTAGAAAACGTTTTCGTTTTTTAATCTCCTCCTTGGGAACAGCAAAATTAATTAGAAATGTGGAATGAAAAGATTACCGCAGCTGTTATCTGAATATGGAGACGTCATCAGAAAGTGTTTTCTCTGTATTAATTTCTCAGAATAAGTGAGTTTTAATATTTGTCAGTTTTATTTTCAATTGAATAATTATATTTTTTATTTAATCCAGGATGACACTTAAAAGAAATGAGCTATATAAATTGGTTTTTCAATATTCACTTTCCATTTGCTATATTAATTGGACATATCATCCGATTATATGGATAGAAAAGAAAGTATACGAGATATTCCTGACCTTGCATCATATAAGGTTTAAAGAAACGTTAATGAAGAACGTATTTCTTCAAAACGCGTTATTAGTGTGGCTTCTTGTAGTTTGTTATATCAGAATTTAATCATTTTAAAATGTTTGTGTTACATATAAACTGAAAGCTTTGATTAAATTTAATTCGCATTATTTAATATAAAATATGGGAATTGTAATATTTTAGTCATATCTTTGCTTAATGAGAGTATGATATCTTTAATTTCAAATTCGATTGATCTGTTATTTGAAAGTCTCATATACTGTACTTTAAAACTAATATATTTATATTTTTGCTCTGTATTTATAAAACAGTGTTTAATGAAAAGCAAGGAAAATTTTATTTTAAGGTTTGAAACAGTAGGTATTTGATATCAAATATTTGGACATAATAGGATTCAAATGAATTCATTAATATATATATATATATATATATATATATATATATATATATATATATAATTTTCTCCACATAAAGGAAACACATTTTTTATTTTCCCATTTTTGTCAATATATTTCATAATCCTTGATGAGTTAATGGGCATGCTCTCGTTAAATTAATAACAGAACTATTTAAAATTCAGGCTTAGTATTTTCAGCAAGAACCTACCACAATTTTTATTCATTAACTGTAAACAAGCATTTTTCAAATATATAGTTGTATATGCAGTAAAATACAGCATACTATTTTGTTCTAGCAAAATACAACAAATAATAATTTTTATAAAAAATGAAAAAAGTTAATTTATCAAACGACTTTTTTTTGTTTCTTTCCATGACAACTGTTAAGAAACAAATTATACAGTGAACGTACATTATTTGGAAAGCAAAATTCAGCTTATAATTAAACGTATATAGATCAAAATTGAAATATATATAAGATGCATGTTGCTACACTGTTTATTTTCCTGTATGATGTATCCAAAATCATTAAGAATAAACAATTGCAATAACATTATTAATAATAAAATTTTATTAAAATCACTGACTTTTATCCGAAAACAATCGAGATTAAAAAATTTTTTTCTCCCTTTCTTCTAAGATATTTTCTTTCTTAAATATATTTCAACGGAAATGCAATTTAGTATTCTTCTTTTCTAATTACAGTTGCTGAATGGAAATGAAAGAAATCGAATTAAAAACCACAAATGGATAAGAGGTGCATTTTTATATTTTTCAGTTCCTCGTGTTTTTCGTGTTTCGGCCTTTCAGTTTTATTCATTCTTATTTCTAAGATACTGCTGCTTAGATTTATCAATTTTGGGATGTTACTTAATGTTATTTCAGAATATTTCTTACTCTAACGTTTTTTTTTTTTTTTCTTTTGTAAAGATAACTGCACATGATTATTTCTTAAGCTTAAATCTGGCTGATTGAACGCAATATTTTTTTTAAACTTTTAAAGAAAATTTAAGACACATTTACGCATTAAACTTGTTATTTAGTGCGGTATAAAATTCAATTCGTTTAATAATTCTTCAAACACGTACTAGATAGTGGGTTTTAAGATGTACTCGTATGAAAAGTCTGTAAATAATTCAAAGTATATGGTTAGCTAAAAAAATATGTTTCATAATTTGGGATTGAGAACTACGATAATAATAGGGCCTTCATGTGATTATATGGTGTTCAGAAAGTTTGCTGCAAGTAAACAAAAAATTAGTATAATGAATATGCTTGTCTATGTCTGATGAATATGCTTGTCTAATGGTAGGGTATTGATTATGAATATCCTATCATTCTGAAAACTGAATAGATACACTGAATTAACAGAATATCTTAAGAAACTCCTAAAGTTAAGAAATTATTTTTCATTATCAAGTCAATAATTTCGAACGCAACATTAATAATGTTATTTATTCTTTAATGCATTACTTAGTATACAGCGTTATCCAAAATGAATCATCCGATTTTAAAAGGATATTTCGTATATTTCCATAAACAAAAGTCATTGAATGATTAGTAATTCATGAATACAAAATATAAAAATAGAAGTGTTGTTTCAAGTATTCGATATAACTTCTTTTATGCATTCATTTAATGCCCCTTACATATTTGAATTCCAGCCAAATACGTTGTTAAGTGTCATTGGTAATTAATTGTATAGTAGCACTTTGTTTAAGTTCACATAAGTTTGCAGTCAATGGTGGCGCGTACCCTTTATCTTTTATAAAGAAATTTTAATAAACCCCCAGAGGAAGGATTCGCATGTGGTCATACCAGGTAGCCTAGGTGGCCAGCTTTTAAATACTAATGTTTTTCCATATATATGCTCCAACGGGTGTTTAGTTAAAGAAACTTATTTGAGAAGAATTCCGATGATTGTTGATACCTACATTTTAAGGTCAGCCCCTCGAGCAAGAATGTAATGCTCCTTGAGTTTAGTTATATTCCACCTTTGTGAAGAGATGAAAATTAAAAAAGGCAAGATCGAGTTCAATGTCGCTACTTCAGCCCCATCTCCATTCCGTTACCATCTTCTTCAGATATTAGCAAACCAAAGATACATGTGCTCAAAGAAGACAATTGTAATACATATAAGACACATGTTGCTTTGAAAAAAGATTTAGAAAAATCGGGTGGTGAATAAGAAAGTTATGGCTGGGTAGGCTTTAAATTTAATCAAGACCCGTATAAAAATAAATTTTTAAAACTATTCAAGAATTATCTTGTTTACATTCTAAAAGTCTATGTTAAATAATACCTACTTAACTTTCAAACTTAAAATGATAAAATAATAAAGAAAGAGCTTTTTTCTGTGCTATTTGTATAATTGTATAATAATCTCTACAATAAGGGGGAGACTGCGTACAATAGAATGAAGATATTCCATCATAAATATTTACTTTTATCAATACACAAGAATAAACGGATTAAACGTCATATTCAAGTTAATGAAATAAATGATTGATTTTAATTCAAAAAAATATTTCATAAGAGAATTTTAATTAATACATAGGTAAAGCATATGCATAAGAAATGACAGTTGAAAATTTCAAACTCTTCTACTCTACCAAAAGTCATGACAGGTAGGAGTTTCAAAATTTCCGGAAGGATAAACATTTTTTTGTGCATCATTTTAGTTGTAATTTTGTCAAAGAGTAATTTTCAAAAAGAAGAAAAGTATTTTGAAAAGCAGCGTTTTTCACGAGACAAACGTCTTAATTTCGTCATTTTTAACAAATTCAACAAATCACCATGAAATCTTTTAAACAAAATTCAAGTTAGCTATTCATTTTTTAAAACACGTTGTAACTCTTCCATACAAACTAGAATTATGAGGTCCATCACCAATAGCTCTAGTGTTGATTCAAAGTGCGATTTTAATAAATGACCAATCTCTCTCAATCAATCCTTATACTTAACTGTTCCATCATCTTAAATCCCAATCTTAAGGTCTCTAACTAAAATTCTAAGCACAGATGTATCAAAGTTCAACCATTCAAAACACATTTACAGGTTATCAGACCACTTATTTATGCAACTAAGGGAAATGCTCTCTATCAGTTCATGGTCCCTCAACACGTTTACTAACAACTTTTACCAAATATTAAAGCTCACCTTGATTTTCGGGTCGGAGTATAAGGTTATGTAGTTAATGTAGGGGTTCAACTTCTACAAGGCCGAGCCGGATCCATGATTCAGGGATTGCAAGTAAATTCACTTACAAACAAATATATTCAGCACATCATACTAATTTGTAACGATTTCTTTCATTTGAATGGTTTGAAATTTTATTCTTCCTAAATCAAGAGTGTCTCCAAGGTATTTGATAAAATAACGCGAATAGTCCATCCTTACAATGTACATGATCGGAGTTTTTCAGTACAGTAAAGATTAATGAAAAAAAAAAAAAAATAACGACTCAACTTGACTCGGAGTTAGAGAACAACTCAACTTGACTCGGAGTTGGAGAACAACTCAACTTGACTCGGAGTTGGAGAACAACTCAACTTGACGGGCAGAGCAGGAAGAACGGAACGCTAGGCGAGCCAGTGAGGGAGAAAGCGAGGAACAGGAGAACAATGGCGGAAGAACTAGCAATGTCTGATAATTCTGTAGATGTGTAATATTATTGCAAATGTTGTGTATCGTGCTGCATCAATATTTAAATTAAAGTTTAGCAGTTAAGGAAAAAAGTCTGAAACGACTTATTAATTTTTTGTTACAATCACTCTCACCACCTTACAACAACTCGACCAAATGGAACGTGTTTTACCAGTACGAACGTAACATTTAAGATAAGTGTAATAGAAATAGATCAAGGACTAGAGAGTAAACATAAAGTCGTGTGTTCTTGGATGCAGACATGAAATGAGATTTCTTCTGGAAATGTAGACATTTTGGTCATTTAAAAAACTTTTTATCGGATTCTTTAAAGAATTTGTGCCAGTAGAATCGGCGGAAAAATTCCACAAAAGAGAAGAGCAATGGATCCCAATGAAGAAGTGAATTTGAAATTTAAATGCAAACATTTTTCTTTTCTGAGGGTCCTTTCTCAGGTGGTATAAAATCCCATTCAGCAAAAAATATTTTAGACTTGTTCACAAAAAAATATTGTAATGCGTTCTACCTGTCTCTTTTTGTTTCCATTATTTGTTCAATTCTTTTTGATCTTGAGTTTCTACTCTTAATAGTTTGGAAAAGAAGACGGAAAAGCATCCATTTACTTTGAGAAATATTTTTAAGTAACTGATTTCAAAATTTTAACAAGTTAGATAATCGTAGTTTTCCGTGATATTGCTCAATTTCTTAATTCGCAACATAAAATGTTGTCATTAATACTTTCTCGTAGTTTTTCCTGCTTATTTTTAGGTTACTAAAAATTATCAACCCAGTTTATGAACAGTATTTTTTATCTGTAAGGAAATACTTTAAGCGTGATTAAACTCATTGAAAATACTTTCTTCTAATAATTTGTTTTTTTAATTACTTTAATTTCCCCAATGTTTTGGAAGTATGATTGCAGGGAATATTAGAAGTTTTTATATGGGGTTTATATAAGACTTTAAAATTAAGGGAAGATTAATTAGGTTGGCTTAGAAAATATTATCAATATTTCTCTTTGTAACACAATTTTATTAAGATTATAAAATATTTCAATTCGAAACCTCTTTTAAACTATCGTTCCAATTCTAAATATAAACAAATTTTGTTATTGAACGTATGAATAAAACAATGTTAATTATAGAGTGAAAAGGGTTAAAAAAAGCAACATAAACTTAGATTTTATTGCTAGAAATGCTCTGCAAAATAGAATGCTTTTTAAGTTTAAGGTTAGGCTGGAATCATAAATTATATTCAAATGAAATTTATATTTTTTTTGTTTTCGTTAATATTTATGTTTTACATCAAAATTAAATTTAAATGTTGAATATAATTTTTTTTCTTACACTGTTAAAATTTATTTATCTGAGTAAGTACACGTGCTGAAACTAACATAACTATAAAAAAAACTTTACATATGATAGGAAAAAAACGGTTATAATTTTTGCACTTAGAAGTTCTTATACATTTTGTAAAACCAAAATTCCTAATGAGTCGTGTAATTTTATTGGAAATCTATGTTTATTTTAAATATACTTCAGTTACGCAAATAACCTGCAGCATTTTCGTTCCTTTCCCTTTAGCATAACGCTTAAATGTGTTCTCATATCTTCATACACATATATTAAACAATTATGATTTTTGTATTTTAAAGTAACCTACTATTTTCTTTTGTGAATTGTTCTGCTAACTAGATATCATTTTTACCCGAATAATCATAGTCACTAGTTCTGAGAAAGGGATTTGAAATTCGAGTTGTGTATTCGAGTCTTTATTCCGCTAATGATTCACGGAGTTACATAATCACTTTATGTATACTGAACATAATACTGAAATGGCAGGCTAAAAACAAGGAGATACGAAATTCATTTGAAAAGTAATACCTTTATATCCATATAATCTTTTTTTTATATTTCTTACCTTATTTCCAAATTGTTTTGCCGAAATTGAAAGATACATGTATCCTATAAGAAATGAATTATTGACCTTTTCCACATTCGAGGGTTGTCCATGATGTAAGATTATTACGCTTGTGGGGTTTAAAAGGGAAATTTTTCAACAAAAACGCTGCACTGCGTTTCAAATCCTAATCTCGATAACATAATCAGTGCTCTTATGTCTCAATCAATTGAAGAATTTTGTAGAAGTGCCGAGTTCAAATCAGTGTCTCGATTCCGCATCCTGCGAGTTGAGGAGCGCAAAAGGCTCCATCTGGAGAATGGGAACGCGCAGACGAAATAAAACTTGTTGATTGGAAGGGTGTAATAAGCTTCACTAATGCGTTGTCTCGGATCCAAAAATGATGGTGTCTGTTTGGGTCGTAAAGAGATTCTCCAGAATGATGTTTTGCTCCAGGGAAAAGCGATGAATGCCTAGCAGTACTGAGAAACCCACAGAATTTCGGATGACGATTCAGCACAGGTTTTAATTCGAGTGCAATCACATCATGCTGTTTCAATTTCATTTGCATGTGTGTCGTCATCTATTTCAATTTTCAATTCACTGATGACATCTGGGAGTGAAGAAAATAAATGTAATACATAGAAGATACTCTTAGTGTTTAGATACAAGAATATTTTGAAAATCGGAAGAAGATTTTGAACTTTCTAATCTAGCCTCGCTACAAAGACGATATTTATAAATTTTCAAGAGTTTCTTAGATTTAGGGTAATTGAATTAAATATGTGGACTACTAATTATCTTAAAAATATGTGTAGCTTTCAACTTTCAGCCAAAGTTTTAAAATTAGGTTACAAACAAGAGAAGTTATGAGCGAGGATGCACTACTTATCAATCCAGTCTCGTACTCACTAGAGTGTCTTCTTCGTCACTTGATTGTTAAATAGAACTACAAAGAAACTATCTAATAACTCTCAAATGGCCTGAGTGTTATTATATTCAATCTAAACTGAATTCTAATATGTTGATCACTAACTTTATGAAAAAATGAACCAATTATTCTTTCATTTCTTTCTTCGGATATTAGATATTAGCAATATTGTAAGGTTCCATAAGCCGATTGTTAATTAACGCCGGACGTTGAAGCGACACGAGGGCAATTGAAGACGAAACTCGAAATTTTGAGTCTTGGTCAAATCGCAGCGAGTTCTCACAACCCTTTAATTAAACTCTTAGGCCGCTATACTACGATATTTAATATGAGAACCTTGCTATATAAAGGAACTGGAATATATGTAAATGAGCCTTTCTATTGAAGAAGTGTAGCGAAATGGAATGAAGAGATATACAGAGGGAAGTCACAAGAAGGCTTTAGAAATTAGAGCAACTGTAACATGATATACTGAGCATAATTATATGGCTCTGATTAAGTTCTTAAAGGTCTGTTATTGCTTGTTATGTTTGACCGTTATTCAAATATTTGAATAAAGTGGCTTCAGATTTTGGTTAATCATTATGGAATAATTTGTTTGTTATTCATATCGAGAATAATTCGTCACGAAGTGACAAGGATGACATCTGAGCTGGCATCCCATCTCCAAGTTTCTACACCTTCCCAACGTGAGGATATTGAACCTTGAGATGCTTAATTTGCATTTACACGATTATACGACTATATTTTGTGGAATCAGGACTCAAGCCTACTTCTCGAATCAGAGAATCAATGATTCCTATTACCCAATACCTATTACTCAGTATTTCTTTTATCCAGTATCTCTATGGAAGTTCATGTGGGGCTACTGTTGAAAGTGGCATTTCAGTAAGAGAAAAGTTTTGCGTTCTGAAACGAAAAATAAATCTTTAATTTTAGTGAATTATACGTTTTGAATAAGTTTTGAAAAACATAATAGTTACACCAACAAAAGCATTCGTAAGTGATATAACTAATTTCAAAGAAACATACTACGTTTGTTAAAGTAAGGGCATGAGATGTCCATATGTTTATAACAAGAATTTTGAACTAGATTTTAATCTGGATATTCTCCGCGAGACCCGAGAAAGTAATATAAAACATTTTTATTGTAAATAAAACGAAAATGTTTGAGAGTTTCTTTATTTTAAACCTATTTATTTAGTGTAAGTTTAACAAGAAAAGTTTCTGATAGCATTTCAAAATACCATACATCATTTTGAAAAATCAAGTGTAAAGAAGAGTTTTGCGTTGTAAACAACTTTATTTTAAGATAATATTTAGGATTTTAAAGATGCATGTATAAATTCTTGCTAATGTTTGCAAGTATTTTTGTAACTTTTTTTCAAAAAGACGACTAGAAATTCTTGCCATTGTAGTTACTAATTTATAGTTAGATGACTCGCATTTTGTATTTTATTGCATTAAAGGTCTTCGCTCAGATAAAGTAATTTCCTGGAAAATGTAAATTCAAACGCTTCAAAATTGCACAAAGTGTAATGTGGAAATTTATAGAAAGAAACACATGAGTACAAATATCAATTTTACTATCAAAGAGTAGCTCAAATAAATAATTTCCTATTTCTTATTTGATGCAACTGCGGCTTAATATTGATTAAATATAAATAAAAGATCTTCCGCAGGAAAAAAATATGTTTTAGAAGAGACGCAAAGAAAGCAAATTCAATAATTTTTATTTTAAGAGATGCGAGACATACTATTATTTGTTTCAATTTCCTCTCTGTTTATTATAAATTAGAGTATGGATAAAATAACATAATCTATTTCCATCAAAACTAAAAAACAAATGAAGCTATGTGAACTTTTAAAAGAAAAAGATTCGGAATTTGCTTCCAAACATTTCCCCCATATTTTCCATTCTCTTTTTTGCTATTTTCTTAAGTTTTAGTTCTCTGAAGGGATTTAGAACTAATTAAAAAATATCTTCCATTTCCCAATCTAACGTCTTATCGACCAGCGTTCTAGACGTTTCGAAAATCTCCAATAACACTCGGAATGGATTTTATCATGCTCTCCCAACGCATGATTAATTAGTTGAACGACGAATACTTCTGAATTATTTCACAATTATTTGAGTAGTATTCGTCCTCTTCGCGATATCTTGATTGCGACGTTAACATTTATAAGTCATCGGTGAGTAATTCATCATTTCTCTTTATTTCTAACCGACATAGGGGGAGGGGTTGTTCCCATCCATCTTGAGGGAAATGGACTGGAGGTACTTCAAAACTTTGTTTCACCTGCTGACACACACCTTCAGTTAGACGTAAGGGGTGCATTGGGGATAAAACACTAATAAATAAAGAAAGGCGTGAGCAGTGAATTAACGACTGAAAGAGTTTTTTCTTCAATTGCGTAAGAACGAAATTCTAATTCTTGAAGAATAAGATTCCAATGCATTAAACAAGTCGATTGTAAAAACAAAGGAAAACTATTAGTTCCGCTTCGTCTAATATATGCGTTGCCACACTTGAAATTGGGTACATTTGTCCTAATATTTTATAGTTGCTTATTGGAAGGTCAGCATTTACTCAATAAGGGTGTGATAAAAGAAATATGTCTTACTAATACTTACAAGACTATAAAGTTCTCACACGACCCTTCGATAAACCTCTTGGGGATTTTCATCTGATTATTTTTCATTTGAGAATCTCACCTTATGAATCAACTGTGACTAATGTAAATTAGAAATTAAATATTGATTTTAAGTGAATAAGTTTCATGTAACAATATTTATATGCAGAGAAAAGTTTAATAAGAGGGTTAGTGGTAAGAGAGTGTTGATTCTGCTATTAGAGTGTGAAGGGATCATAGCTGAATATATACTTAGTCGGATCTAGATTGCGCAATTATTACTGACTCAGATCCGGATAGTCTGGTATAACAATAAAATAGAATTTTACATTATTAATCTTTAGTTCCGGACGTGAATAAGGATTTGTTCCACGTACATAATAACAAGATATTTAATTCTGAATATTCTAAGATATGAATATGAACAATTTGATTTCTGTGCCATTGTGTACTTAATTATTTAATGGACTTTACTTAATAGTGATGGGGCATCATTAAATAAGATGGGAAACAAGCGGACGTTACTAGGTTAAAAATGTGTTTGTTTAAAGAAAAGTCCAATATGAAGAATCAGAAGTAGTTGATACGCAAGATAAAGAAATGGAAAAAAATCTCAAAAAATGACACCTATTAAGGAATAACATTTTATTCAGCATAACCGAGCTGATTAAATGGAAAAAAATATTGTCATAGCAGTATAAATAAGAAATTGAAAAGAAAAGAGAGAAGTGGGTTACTTTACACTCAAGGTATTATTTCATAGTATGTTTCACCAATCACAGAAAAGTAATGACACCTGAGTCACACAAGAAATTAGCTTAAAATAGATTCAATATTTATCGTTTACTTTAGTTTTTATTTCAATCAACTTAAATGGTATTAATTTTAATAATTGGTCATCCAAGAGGCTATTTTTTCAATTAAGTGTACATCCGAGCAATTTTCAAAATAAAGTTTATTCAGAGTATCTTTTCTAATGAACGAATAAGTGAATAAATGAATAAAGAAGTGAATGAATGAGTGAATAAAGAAAATGAACGGACGAGTGAATAAATGAAAGGATTAATCAGTCAATCGATCTATCAATTTTCCATTCCGTTATGATGCTATCGCTTGCTTTAATTCAAATATTTAATTTTAATAATTTAATAATTATTTTTTTAAAAAGTTAACATTAAACAGTTGGCTAAATCTGTTCTTTACAAATCATTTTATGGATAATTTTTTATTTATATTTTGTTTACATATATATATATATATATATAATGCTGTAATAATATACCACAAAATACATGAGAATAAAAAAATTCTAACATTATATTACAAGATGAAAAATGAATAATATATGAACTTAAAAAGTAATATAAAAAGCATTCTGGAAAGAAATGGAATCACTTTTAACAAGAGATATTTTACCTTCAACGTTTTTAGATTATTCTCCGAAATTCGTATAAGTTCCAGAATATATATATATATAAATATATATAACAATTATATCAGGATCGTGATGTATTTAATTGTGAAAGACGTTTGATAAATTTTCCCTGGAGAAGATCAATTATTTTCTCTGAATAATACATGATCCTATAAATCTGTTGACTAACCCACTTAAACAGTACTCATAATGCATAATTTTTAAAGTACAATCTTATCACTACTTTAAAAAAACGTTTCTTATTTATAATCTTAGCTGACAACTTAATTTCTTATTGATATCTGTAATTAATAAATTTATTCAAAATGTTCGAATTAATCAGAGAAACCTTTTTAATGTTTATACCAATTGTTGGAAAATTGGATTAACCAAATGAAAGATCCACTCCGAATTCCCTCTAAAGAATGCCTCCATGCCCTGAGGAATCGAAAAAAATAAACAAGATTAAAAGTGAGTGATTATTCTCATGCATTCGAAATTGTAACTTTTGAGAAAAAATTAATTTAATCCCTTCAGAGGACATCTTGGGTTTCAAAATTTCTCTTTGACTCGGTAAAATTAATTAATAATATCGCATAAAAACGTATCTGTGAATGCACCGCCGTCACAAAATACGTCTTTGGTCTTCATTAGAAGGAATGTGGGTGTATGTGTGCTTTCCTATTGTTGACTTTATTCATAATAGAATGTTTGCACATTTATCATAAGCCGAGAAGGAACCGTTGGGAAAATAAACTATAACTTAGATTTTGTAAACTCCACCTGCCTTCCGCTTAGTGAAGGTAAATATCATTATATAGTGTCAATAAGAAAGAAAATAATTGAGAAATCTGACTGCAATAGAAAGTTTGACAGAATTCTAAAAATTATATTTATCTTTAAAATATAAACCCAGTGTATGCAAATGTGTTCTAACTTTGAAAGATTTTAAATGTTTGTAAATGTTTTGCGATATTTTTCTTAATATTTGTGTTAAAAACGTTTTGAAAGGAATTAAAATATTTTCAATTTATTGTAGATTTATCACTAGAAGAAATTATTTCCACATTCATTTTGATTTCCACTTTGTTGATTTTAGATACATCAACAAATCATGGTCACGTGAAATGTATTTTATCAATAAATATCTGGCCTTTTTTGCACTATAGAAAACTGTTTGAACAAACACACTTATCAATACAAAAATTAGCTATACTTTAGCATATAGCTTATCGATGAACAAATTAAGCATTTTCAAAATATAGCGATACTGTACCTTCAAGTATTTCTTATAACCTCATGGTTTGATTAGAAAAATTCTTTTTTATTTAAAGAAGAAAAAAAAAGATAAAAACATTCCAATACTATTAACTTATATAATAGTTTGATAAGGATTCAGTTTGTTCGAATCAGGAAATTTGAGTCTCAAAATTCCTGATGATTATTTAGGTAAAATTTCATGCAATCATTTTGACTCATAAATGTTATACAACGTTAAATTCATGGTATTTAACAAATAAAATAAATTAAATGTTCTGAAACGGATAGAAAGATAAAGTAATATTTCCATAACTTATATTTATAGGAACATCGTGGATGATATGAAAACTGGAGTATGTGAAATCCATTTACAAAACAGTTATTTTTTTTCAAAGTGGGACACAAGTTTGTGCCTTCCTAACCTTCATAGTTGACGATTGAGTTTTTAAGTTCCGAATCATAGTATGTTATTTAAAATTCAAGATAGTTTAAAAATAAAGAGACAGTTTTGCAATTTCTTAAGAGATCACAAGATGAAAACAACAAGTAATTTCCGAAGAACCGCTACGACATAAAATAGCAGTAGTACCGATATGACGAGTTTTACTGTTAAGTAGAACTTGTTCTACTGTTATTAATACAAATTCTGCTAAATAATAGAACTCGATTGCAAAAATTCCAAAACACAATTTTCATTTGAAATCTCTGAGGCTGCACTATTACTTGATTTTAAAATAAGGTGTAATTAGTTCTCACTCGTATTTATCTTTCATTAACCTTTTAGACTTCTCTGAGATATTATTTGATACGAAATTTTTCTCTTTTGAATAAGTCATTCCTTATTTAAATCATCATTATTACATCTGTTTTCCAGATGTAAAGGGTATCGTGTCAATTTTTGTTTAAAATAGAGATCAATAAAAGTTTAAACTTTAAATAACCTATAAAAAGTATTATAATTTATATGAGTCAGTTGTCCAAAGAAGGAAATGTATAAGGTTTTAATGAAAAATATCTATTAACAAGAAAGTTATGAATTAAAAAAAACCCACACTTTTGCAGCTTTCCTGTAAACTTTCGAAAAAGGACATAGTACCCTTTTCCTCTGCCTTTCAAGTATATTGAAGGTAGTTAAAGGTAGTGAAATTAGGCAGCTTAGACAGTGAGAAATTGGACATGTTTATCTGTGGCGAGGAGTTTGAAGACGGGGACATTTTGATCAAACATTGGTGCCGGAAGATTAAATGGTTGTCATATAGCTAAAATCGGAATTGGATCCAATATATATTTTCTTAACTCGAATCTGCTTTTCCTGTTATCAGATAAGTAGAATTTTCTGATTATCTTCGGCTGAGGTCATGAGAAACTTTCCGCTACATAATCATAATACAAATATTATTTTTTGTCAATTCTTAGAAAAGAACAAAAATAATTTGAAGATTTGACATCTGATAATTTAATTTATTGATTACTCGATAAATTTTTATGGAAAAAGATATGAACTTTGAAACCTGGATGGCACAAGAGCGTATTTTTAATCGCCTTTGGTGATTTTTAGAATAGTAACACAGTTGTAAAAAAAATATTCTTTATTGAATTTCACAATTCAATTGTATTCAGATAAAAATATCAATGTTAATAACAAAAAGGGAAGTAAGTTATGTTGCAGATGGAAAATTTTATTTACTTAATTATCATAGGTAATTAAATTCCAACCCTTTCGCGACCCACAGTCAACGAGTCGCTCTCAAATAAGATGCTTTGTTGTGTGGGGAAGGGCAATTTGTGCTACTAAGCTTAACTTTAGAAAGAAATTAGTATAAATGACATTAATTTAAATTTAGTTTAAAAATTTAGTTCTCTTGAATTGAAAACTCAATAAATACAAATTTAATAAACGAAATATTAATAAATAAAAAAGTAATAAATAAAATACTAATAACTAAATATTACTAATAAATAATATTAAATAAACTGAATAATTAATTAAATAAATAAATAATAATACATTTAATAAAATAATAATAAATAAATAAAATAATTAAAGATAAAAAGTAAATAAAATAATGAATTAAAGGTAAATAAATAAATAAAATAATTAAAGATAAAGAAGTAAAATAAATTATAGTAAATAAATTGAATGAAATAATAATTAATAAATAAAAAAGTAATAACAAATTCAATAAATAAAAAATAAATAAGTAAATTAAATAGCTAATAATGAGATAAATAAATTAATAAATTGAAAAAAAAATTATAGCGATAACTAAATAAATTGAATAATAACGAATTCAATAAATGAATAAAAAAACAAATAAACTAATTAATAATAATTTAAATAAGTTAATAATAAATAAACTAAATCATAATAAATTGAATAAATTAATAATAAATTAAAAAATATAATTCACGTAACTTAACTCTATTTAAATGATCTATTCAAAAAATGTAGGTTGTACACCCGACAACAGAGTCAATTTAAATGCAGATTCACATTATACTCCGATCTAAAATAACGTTTGCTGTCGATACATATGTGACGCACCCATCAAGATAAGATCGAAATTAATTTTCGCATTATGGAACCCTATAGGTAGAAAACGTTCTAAATAGCGTATGTTTCAAATTAGGTTCGAAACCGATCATTAGTCCCAAAGATATACGGGAATATGGAAAGGGGACTTTACGTTAGAGGTTGTCCTAAACTTATCGCACGTACAATTCATAAATTTGTCACACAAAAACAACAAACATAAAAATTGCTTTTTTATGCTAATAGGGAGAAGCACTTTTAATACTCGTGAAAAAGAAAATTGAACAAACGATTACAATAAAATTTTAAAACGTCTTCATTTGTCTTACAGATAGAGCTGAATTCGTTAGCGCATATTTTGAGAAACGCTTTTCAAGTTTCAGGTATCATTGAGTAAAATTATAGTTTTCAGATCATCTACTATTTGGAAATTATTTTTATAAATTTTTTCTTTAAATATCCCGACAGAAAAAAGTCAGGTAATGGTGAGACCAGAGGAACAAGATGAACAAAGTGTTCGATAACCAAAAAATATTTTATAGCATGCCCTTATTTTCCTTACTCATATGACACATACACCGTTTTCTTCGAACTTCGTGCTCCTAATCCAAGCATTCCCTGATTTGTTTCTCTGATAAAATAGTATGTGAAAAAAAATCACCAAACAATAGATGATTTGAAAATTGCCATTACTCAAAGGATACAAGAAATTACTCCCTGCACTGTGCAACGCGCTTCTCAAAAAATATATAAATAAGCTCATCTTTGCCTTCAAGAAAGTGGCAGATATTTTGAGCAATTGTTGTAAATGTAACTTCGAAATCTTTTTCTCTAAAATGATAAAAGCATTTTTCACCACTGGTACAAAATTGTGTTTAATTTTTTTTTAATTTTGCGCAATAAATTCATGGACCGACCGTACGGAAACTTTTAAGACATTCTGTATATTATTTCTTTACGAGCGATTCATAATATTTTCTCCTTTTCTTAAAAAAACAGAATAATTGAATCTATAGTAATTATAGACCGATAATTATTGAACCATATATAGCTCCTTAAAGATGGCTATGTCGGATCGTTATTTCTAAATAGGATATTTCCTGAATGGAGGGCATTGTGTGGGCAAATAAAGTTGATTTTTCAGGGTTTTATGGAATTATAAATCTGAATCTTTTTTTTGTACAAACGTTTTTATATTTTAATGTATTTTTTAAAGTTGGTATTTAATAATTTACATCTTTCAAAATGATGAAACTTTTTCAAATCATTATTATCTAATGTTTAATGTAATACTCTTAGATAAAAGGTGAGTATATTTTTTCCCCGTCATCTAATTTTGAGAAAAGTTTTAACATTAAGAAATCTACTTTGAATCCTCTCAACTCGGAAAATTACGAAATTTTTTAACGAAATTTGAAAAGAGAAGAAAAGAAGAAGAAATCACTTACATAAAAAGAAATCGCTATCCATAATAGAAGAATTCTCTATTTTAATTAAGGTACTTAGCTTATTCATTAACACCATATAATTTAATTTCCTTTAAGTAATTAATGTTGACACTAATTTTGACCCAATGCCATGAAAATACAAAACCTATTAAGAATAATAATTTTTTTTTACATTTGTGCATATAGTTATGCATTGTATATTTCATTTTATCTAGATTTTTCTGATAATTATTTATATAAATAGGATCACCACAGATATTTTAATAATCTATTTTCGTCTTCGTTTGAAATGATGATTTCACATTTAACAAACGAAACTGAAAAACACCTAGATTTTACTAAAAATAATTGTGCTAATCTAAGAGGACTGCCAAAAGATGTATTGCCAAAGTATTTAACCATTTCGCTAAAATCTCTGGAATGATGTTTGGCCTAGCTAGACAAAACTAAAAGATATCTCTAAACACGAAAGCGGTAAATATGTGAGGTTGCATAGTGAAAAAAAGAATCCTAAATAATGAAGCAGGTAAAAAAAAACTTTTATTCTAAATAACTATGTTGATAAATTTTATAGAAAGTATAAAAGTATTTACCCTATAGCATAGCATAAAAACATTTGAAAGGAAAGGATTTATATCGGAGCAAAAGTTAATAACAAAAAAAAAATCTAATACGTAAATATCACAAAAATGATTTAACCAAGTACGCTGACGACTTCCGAGTTAGCTCGGAAATTAGCATAAACATCAATAGGATGAAAACTCATTAGCATATCGGGTGCATTTAAGTTTTGGATAGGAACATTATAGGAAGTAATGAAATATTTATATACGTTCAAAATACATACACCTGATATCATTCAAGGCATTTGGTTACAATTTACTTAAAAGATTTATGTACATGTGCTAATGGATCTTAATAACAGGATTCGTAACTTACAATTATTTTAATTTTTTAGAATAATTCATTCGGAAAAAAAAAAGTGTAAGATATCGATGATAATGTTAGTTAAAATTTAAAATTGTGTGTACTTTTAAACTTATACGAATACATTTACATTAATGGATAATTTTATAATTACTCATTTGAAGTGTATGAAAACGATATAACTTTGAGAAATTTCTTACGCACAGATGCATTACACTTAATGTCCCCTTTATGAAATAGAGATAGACAGAATCTTAATAAAAACATCATTTTTATGAAGCAATGCAACGACTCATTCAACAGCTAATACAATATACATATTACAAGATCTGAGGCAATTAAGACACGAATCAAGTTTTTTGGAATTACTTATTTATCAAAAAATATATTACAATATATATTCTATGATCCTTTTTTTAAAAAAGAGTGTATGCTGGCTTAATATATAATTGGTAAAATTTTCTCTTAAAAATAATTACATAGTACACTGGAATACAGTTACTTTAATAAGAGAACTGTCGTATTTCAAGAAAAATGAGAGAAGCATAGATATATTATATTTCAAAAATAAATTCACAACTTTTCGCTCTCTCTAATCTGTTATTAATCTGGTGTATATTATACACAATGCATTCAAAAAGTTCTAGTATTTATCTGACACAGAGACTATATAACTTAGAGGATAAACTTATATTTGATATTAAGCTTCTACATAGCCTCTTCTCATTTAAACACAACACATGGACCGAGTGTAAGGTGCGTAAAAGTTTTCTGATAAACTCAGTATTGAGTATTGAGTATCAACAGTAATGAGTTCCGAATAGACTTATGAGACGATACAATGTCGGGCAAGAGGCATCACAAAATCAAACAAATCGGACCTCACAAACCTCATTCAATTCTAAAACCAAACATCTTTGTAGAATACCATAATCACAGTGGAATTCGACAACGAAATTCTCGATGAATGATGCTTCGATTCTTAACAAGGATAAACAGCTTAATTTTGGTTTTTAATTCAGAAACTTTAATTTCCGCCTCTTCTTTGGCCTTATCCATTCAATACTAAAGCATTTTGCCTCCAGATTGTACTAGAGACTACACCCATGTTTTGTGACAACTTGTTGCAGAAAGCTTTGGATCCTGATAGTCCAAATCTCAAATATTTAGAGTATGACACATGTTTAAAATGTTATATAAAATAAAAATCTAAGATATTCTACTTTACTTATTGTTTTTTCTTTTCTCAAAATAATTTCTCCAATGTTTTACCCGATCAAAGCAATTGCAAATGCTTAAGGAATGAAAATGAGTCCCGTGTTTACATGCAGCATTTTTGTGGAAATATTTCTATAAAAAGTTTTTTCTCATTAAGCATTAATACATACGTCTTTTAAAAAACAAGTTTTATAAAAATGTTCCGTTAAAATGTTTTTAAACACGTTATTTCATTCTAAGAATGTATTTTAAAACACATTTTATCCCCCTAGCTAAACATCAATGTAAAGCTTTCTATTGAACGTGTAATTTATTGAGGATGAAACAGAATTAATTAAAAGTGTTTGGGGAAATTCAAAATTTTTCTCTTTCCTTCTTTTTTTAATTTGCTGTATTCCACAATTAAATATTTATTCTCGTTCTTTTGCTCTGCTTTAGCTTTTGTGTACTGGGCCTTGAAAAATTAAGAGATTAAATGAAAAAAGCTTTATTTCATCTCGCTTACTTCTGCGTGAATAATGTTTGAGATTAATAATTCTTTTTCTATTTGGAAACCGGATAAAAGTGTTTTACATGCTTTGTTCGTCTATGAATTTAGTTTCGTTTTTTTTTTAATATCATCCGTTTGCCTGATTGTGGCTGTTAGAAAATGGCAGGAAATCGTATTTAAAGTTGCGGGAGAGATAAATGGTTCTGACCTCTACTTTAAAATCCTGGGAAAGTTCTTGTGAAATAAATATAAATCACATATTTATTTACAACATAATACCTATAAGTAGCGCCTTTTTTTATTTTCTTTTATTTGAACAATCGACTTTCACGAATATTTATTAATTTAACTTTTTAAATAGTGAATCTGCAAAGAAATTTTAACATGATATATTGAAACGAATAAAACATTATAAATAAAAACTATTGCTCTCAAAAACGGGTTTTTACTAAAAGCAAAAGAACCTTGATAACTGACACAATGAGAATGGTACTTGAATATTTCGATATTTCAGTAAATGTTCATTGAAGGAATATTTTCTTTCATATAAATTCCTTTTTACAACTTACAAATATGTGGAAAAGCAAATGGAAAAAGAAATTAAGAATATATATATATATATATATATATATATATATATATATATATATATATATATATATATAAATGATTACCTTTTGTTTTGATAAATTTCAGCAGTTTGAGAACAAACACTAATTACCTTTAATGATATGATTAGAATATTTCATAAATGAATCCCATGTTAATCTACTTCGAAAGGCTTAACCTATTCACTTTTGACTATTAGTTAGTTAAACTAAATTAACTAGTGGTAATTCAGCTAAATTTGTAAGACGAAATATCTCAGCCCATAAAAAGGATGTGTTTTTTTCTTTTTCTTTATATATTTTTATTCATGTGGTTTCTTGCATTTGAAATCGACTTCAAGTCCATGAAATGTATAATCATTTCTAGATGAATTTTCATGACCGCGCACATCTTTTCAAATATTCATATGCAAACAATATATATCAGCATAAATGATCATCCTTTTTTCTTTTTTTTATTGACGAAATTTTAATTTTTTGATGGATAAAGGTTTGAAATGTAAATGTATAGAGAAACACTGGATGGTTACGTTTGAGTGCTAACACTAGGTTGAGTTTCAAAGTTATTTCACTTTCATTTCAAGGAATATGAGGGAAAGATGATTGACTACATCTTCTGAGCCATGATTCAAAATAACGAGGCCGACTACTGTCGCTGTCCTAAATATACCCTTATTCAAGTATTTTATTCTTATACAGTACAAACGAAATAATTGTAGAAAGAAATGGCTTGTTTTTGTCTCGTTCGTTATTACATTTACTAAATGAGATTGATACATTTGAATGTCTTATTATAAGAATAAATACAAAATTTTCGATTATCAAAAGTGGGTAAATAAGAAATATTTGGAATTATAAAAATATGAATTTGAATGAAAAGTTAAGTAGTTTTAGAATAACAATTTTAATGAAGAATATATGTTTGCATATATATATATATATATATATATATATAAATAAACATCTTGGCGTATGCTTCGCAGTCAAATTTTGAAAAAGGCAAACATACCACTGAATGTTCTTTTCTTGAGTTTATTGTTGTTAGTCCTCCAGTGTACTACGACCCGAAAATTGGCAGTTAACGTTACAGTGACACAAATGGAATACTTTCAAACATGGCGCGTTGAGCGACGCAATTTCGCGATGCAAGTGAAAGACAGAAAATAACGCAAAGAACATTCAATCAGTTTTCATACCGAACTGAGGTCAAGGTAAGAGCTACCGTTAAAACACATAAAGTTGGTTAGCAGACGTATTTAAGTGGAGTAATAAAATAGAATTGACATAAAGTAAAATGCGTTTGTGAGAATATAGACATGCAGTGAGAGAGAGAGAGGTCACATCACACACACAATGATATATATATATATATATATATATATATATATATATATATATATATATGGCAGCTGAGGCACTATTGTCGCCATTCCATGCAGGTGTACTAAGTATTCATATCTATTGGTTAGCCACAGACGGCAGCAAGGAAGCCTTAGACCATGTTTACGTTTGTTTTTGAGAATAAAAACGGCCCTTCACAATTGAAAATGACACCGATGATGAAAGTCGTGCCCTGATTCTTTGCAATAGGCGTAAAAGCAGCCGAAATTCATCTGGCTAATTAATGAAGTATCCGGGAAAAGCACTTTGAGAAACCAAATGGTACGAAAATGGATAAAATTCTTTAAAGATGAATGCATTAGTGTACAGATGAGGAACATAGTGGATGATTGTCTTCCATTGCTAAAGACGTTGCGCAGAAAGCTGATGCAAAAGATCGAGGAAACCGATCCCTTCTGATTTCGTTTTTATCTAATGAGTTTACTCAAGTTTCAAGGAGTGTTCTTTATGGGATTGTGGCAGAGTGCTTAAATTATTGAAAGAAGTACTCAAGATGGAGACCGAAAATGCTGACCGAAGAGTATAGCAAAATCATGTAGGCAGTCCTTAGATATAATCTAGTGCTTCGAATTATTGCTTTCGGGATAAGACTCGTAATAAGACATAAAAGAGCTGACATAAAATTTAGTTTTGAAATTCGTAAACATTTTTGGACAAAGGAAAAAGTTTCGTGATGGTCATAAATTTTTAGAGATAAAATAAATAATTTTTGCTACAGTAGAAGCAAAACTTTTTCTAATAATTTTTAAAATTTGTCTTAGTTTCTATTTTCAGATTTAAGGCAAAACAATTTTAAATGCTGTTATGTAAAAAAGTGTAAAATAGTACGTTTATTTTTAACAAGAATGATGGACAAGGAAATAACAATTAAAAGTTAATTCTCGTATTTTACAGAAAACAATATGTTAATTCCACCTATTTAAAGATAAAAAAAAAAGTCATGAATGGAAACAAATTAAGTAGTAAATAAAAAAAAAGAGAAAAATACTTCAAGGGAACATGAAATCAAATTTTTCCTGGACCATTTAATGTTTTGGAATATTTTTCTAGGATTCGTGAGAGAAATTCCTTGAGTTGTTTCGGCGGGAAAACCTTGACAAAAGAAAAACAGTGGATCCCGATGAAGAAGCAAATTTGAAATTCAAATGAAAAACTTTTTCCTTTTTTGTGCCTTTTTTTCCAAGGGCTTTGTTTCAGCTCGTATTTTTTTAAAACTATTTTTACCGGTATGTGTCTTCTTTGCTTGGAATTTCAGAAAGAAAGCCACTTAGACTAATGGGTTGTGGAAGTCGCGAGTTTATGGTGAGGAATCACTTAAGGTAATGATTTTCGAAAATGAGATCGAATGTTGAAGAAGAAAAGTGTCATTTTCTCTCGAACTTTTCAACACGATAATTGGCCGGGCCATTTTGAACTTTTACCTCGTTATTGTTTTGTAGAAAGCTTTTCTTAATTAGGAAGCCTGGCATGGCTATCAACAATAATTTTTGAAAGCTCTTCACGTAAAATTCTAAAAGACTCTACTTAGTAGAATCCTTTTACTATTGTTCATAAAATTTCTCATTTTTCAAAAATATTTTCTTAAATAAATAGATAATTAATTGAATATATACCATATTTTATGTTGGAAAATACTACAATCTCTAGAAGTGAAATTAAATAGAGTCAATTCAACTTTTATATTTTAGAAGCAAAAGCATTAGATATAATATGATCGATTACATTTTGTTTTTATTATTATTGAATGTTTTCAAAAACACCGATTTAGTTTACTTTTTCAGTTAAAAAGTCATTAAATTTATGACAATATACTCTAGTAATATGGATTAGATACCCTTATCATAAAGAAGGAAACTGTACTGCAATAAATAATCATTTTCTCCTTTAAGTAGCTTTAAATACGATTTCTTCGACTATAATCACTTAAAAAGAGGACAAAGTTAAAATAAATTAATCCTGACACACAGAAAATATGATGGAGTTTTTTTTTTTCCTCTTAACGAGTGGGAAAAGAATTATTAATCTCGATTACTACGCATGCAGAAAGAGGTGTGTGGAGGAGGAATTTTTTTCTTATTTAATCCTTTTCTGTTTCCGAATTCGGTTCACAAAGCAAAAGAAAAGAGAAACTATCGGGGAATAAATATTTAATGTACCACAAAGGAAGACACAGAATAGTGAAAAAAGACATTGGGTGTCCAGGTATCATTTTAATTGGGAGTGTTTCTCTTTTATCTCGACAAAAGGTATTCAAACGATTTTGTCGTATTTATAAACCTTGCCTTAGCCTTTTAAGAGATTTTTGAAACACTTGTTTTTGATTGATTTTAATAAAATAAACATTCGTCCGCTAAAAGTAAGCGTTTGTTGCAGTACAAAAGTTTAAATAGTATTTGAGCTTAAGGAATTGAGAGTAAAAAAGTAGTGTATTTTTTGCATTAAATATAATACAAGATATTAAATGAAGAGAACAATGAAATATTACAGAATGTTCTTAGTATTCAGAGTATTGTTGAAATACACATTTTAAAGCCGAGAAAGTTTCTAAATCAGTACATTTAGTTGTTATTTTATTTCACTCAGAAATCTTTCAATTTCAGTCAAAAATCATCTGTAAAAACTCATTAATGTGAATTAATTGAGCCCAGTGCTATTGCGGGATATCGAATATCCGGGATAATGGGAGAACGGGGGAAAACGAAATTAAATAATAGTTACTCACAAAAAAATTATCTTTATATTGAACACATTGAGAGCGAATTATATTTAAAAAAAAATAAAAACCAACATGCTGTAAACATTACAAAATATTGTTATATTTAAAAAATATTGCTGTACAGACAATGCTACATGGTGACTAGCATTATCGTGTCAAAAATATTGCCTGGTATCAAAAAGTCCCTTCCCAACTCGTCTTATACTCTTTCTTAAGCAAAAAACAGATTCCCTATAAAACCGATCAATTGATTTATTTTCAGGGATAAATTCAAAGTGAATAAATCTTTTGTAATCAGAAATATGCAAACAGTATCATCCCAGCCTTTGGTTTTTAGGCTCGAGCTTTTTTGTTTGGGAGAAGACGGCCTATCTAATTGAGCACTTTGTCTTTTTTTTCCCGGGTTGTATTGCAGGCATCAGTTCTATTCTTCCGCAATGATACAATTTAAGAAATTGTTGTCTTGTCTAGAAGTAGTCAAAAATTCTTTAGATGGTAGACACACAAATCAAGAACAAACTCTCCACATTTTCAGATTTTCTTGAAATTAAAATTGATCTACTACTTTTCGTACTTTTTCTAAGCATCTCTTAATGTTGCTGAGTTATTATATATCCATTAGCTCCTGAAAGAATGAATTATTTTCTGCACACTTTTACCATTCTTGGAAGTTGAAGGCCCCCCAACCTTTGATTAATCTCCAAAAGTTCTCATTTAAAGCTGTTGTATGCAACTCATACACGTGTTCTTAATATCGAATCATCTCCACATGCTGTTCGAATAATCTCTAATGTTTCGTTAGCAAACTTACATAATTTGTAACAAAATATAATGTTATAATGCTCCAAGAGCATTTTTTGTATAATGTCTTCTCATGAAATGAAAATGACCCCAACTTTTTGATTTACAAGAGTTGAGATGTAAGTCTTTCCAAATATACATTTATACTTTCATTTTTCTTATCGTTTGATATTTTAATTTGTCCAGTTACTATACGTGAATACCTTATAATTTGACAATGTTAGTGGGAACCCAACAAATGTTAAGCAATTAAAAATGTTTTTTATTACATCAGAACAATTCTTGCCTAGGTTGGTTTGAAATAATTCCTATGAATAGATATTCTTTGATGGGACCTCTACCTAAATGTTATACTTTTACATAGGATTCAAGAGCGTGTCCTCTGTTTATGTGTGGTTGGATACTGTGAATTATTTCTTTATTGGTCTATACTTGTTAACGAGTCCACTCGACGGCACGATACGTCACATATTTCTAGAAGAGGTATTAGCAGAATTATTTGATAATATTCCACTTGCTGATCTAAATGTCAGTTTCGTTCTTAATTCCATTTTCCTCGCGTGATGAGGTCGCCGCGGTAGTCTTGTGGTCATGGTCGAGGACTCACAGCTGGATTTGTTTTTGTCGAGACCTAAGTGTGAGCCCTGATGCCACTGAAGACCCACCAGGTAGTGGTATTGATGCATATTAAATAATATCGAAGCACAAAGTACTCCTTTTGGCATGGTATGAACGTTTCAAAAGATAGATTCCAGTTTGTTTAAGTATCGCCTTCGTCACTTGACCGAGGTTCCCAATTACGAGATCCATCACCAACAGCACTCAGTGCTGCTCAGTCCTCAGTGTGACGTTAATAAGCAATCACAATCACATTCAGCACGTAGGAACTTAAAATCCAATCATATATTAATGCGCGCAATTACCTGAATGGAGCGTTTGGCATTTATTAGACTGGACAAGTCGCTTTTTCAGAACTTTCAGCTGATTTATCAAATATCTATTATTTCCAAAGGTAGCATCTGAACTCAATCATCTGCAAAACTTCAATTCACTCTAATGAAGATCTCTTTTCGAAACTTTCAATCGCTCTGCAATAGTTCACGAAATACCTGGCATCTTCGAATGAGTACTCTAATAGCTACACGCAACTCGACCTATATCAATGCTGGTGGAGGTAGATTTGAGTATGTACTGTAAATATTAATGTAAATATAAAGCGTTTTTGTTTTCAGTTTATTAGCATTTGTTTTCAAACCAAGGTTTTCAATTCAGATATTATGTTGCTGCATAAATATGATACTGTAAGTGTATTTTATCTTCCACCTCTCTTAAGGTCTTAAAGTTTATTTCAAGAGATCAGGTACAACATATATATATAATTACAGGCTTTTATTTTTATTTTTTTTATTTAAGGCTCTTGCAATAACTAAATGTTTTGTGGCATTCATACAACTAAACAAGTTAAAAAAAATAATTCAAGTACAATTAATGTCTACACTCTGCAAGTCTTACACTGTAAGCGTTCATATGTCAGTTTGCTTAGAAATGTAAGAAATGTTCAAGCAATTCGGCAGGTATCAAGATTTCAATCTGATGCGAAAAGGCAAAAATCTTTCTTTGACATTTTTCAGTGAAAGCATAATGAGTAATATAATAGAGATTAGTAAACATATTATAATGCATCTAATGCATAATGCCTTTTTATAATAATATCGGTAGAAAAGTTTAGTAGTGTTTCCTCAAATGTAATATATAGTCTGTTGTGAAAGTAACATTTAAAGTAATGAACCGTGGACTGATACTAATACCAATTTCCGTGACAGTTTTAAATAAATAATGCTATGGGTCACCCTTTAAGAAGCACATTTGTTTTATTTATATAAAATTTTACATTTGTTACAAATGAAATAAATTGTGGAAAATTTAATAAATGCATTAAATGTTACAAATATAATTTTTTTAGTATGTTACAACATTTCAAGTAAAATATCAATATTTAAAACAACACGTAATATCTTGAGGAAAAATGTAATAATTATTACTCATTACGTATTAATAATTTAGCATGTCTTTGGAAAAATGCCAATTCAAAATATCGACACCCAACAGAAAAGAAAATAAACAATCTTGTACGCTTCCTAAAAATTAAAAATTATCTAATGATAATCAAAACTTTTATATTTGCAGTGGAACTTCAACACTGTTCTACCTCAATGGACACAAAGCACATTTATTTCTATGGAATGGGTTCATTTATTTTTATATTTTATTTAACAAGTGACACGCGCTAAGTAAGAATAGTTTAGTGACGCAGTTTTAATGCGTAAGGGTAAAAAATATTTCTCTCTTCTTTGATGTTTCCCCTTTATTCAACCACTTTTAATTTTATCTTTTTTAACAACGCAACACTCGTCTTAAAAGGATATTGAAATCGACTCAAGAAATCACCTCCAGGCAACGCTTAGATTTCAAGATAATTTAACCCTTTTGTTTGACTATAGAAAAGTTTTAATTAGATACTTTTAATCCATTCCTTTAAATGAAAGACTAGAATTCCACATATTGAAATCAAGAGGTATCGAGTATATGTCTGTTTCCAGGTTTTGGCTTATATTAGGTGTATAGTTTTTTTTTTTTTTTTTTTTTACTTTAGCAGTCTCATTTGAAACACATTTGTAAAGAAAGTAAGGACCTTTACGAAAAAGACGAAGATACATCATGAGAAAAACATTGAAAATCCTTTTTAAGGTGAATAAAAATACTTTCGTTCATGGTAGTAAAAAATTATAGTTTTGTTTTGTTAGTTCGTGTAATATGAAATGTAAAATTATTAACCTATTAGCCTTCACAGCCGCTTGGCAGCAAGTCACACATTTCTAGTCTATTTATTACATTGCCGTAACGTCATTCCGGCATTATGTCTAGCTACAATTTTGCGCACAGCATTTTTCACAGAATTCCAAGGGGAACTATTATTCCAAATATTTCCCTCTTTCCATTTTTAAAAACCTGATGTTTCGTTTGGTTGTATTAACAGAAAATAAGATAGCTGAAACATTTGACCGGAAGTCTTAGAATTTTGTATTTTCTTCTATGTTTGGTTACATTTTCTATAATTGCTCGGATTAGTCGTATATATTTTCTACTTTTTTGAACTAACTAAAAATAACTTCAGGTTTTATGAGACATCTAAATATTTCACAAGATTTAAACAGAAATGTATGTCTTTTAAAAATCGCATATGGTGAAATGACATTTTATTTGGAACGAGGTTCAAAAATGTGTTCTTTTTAACTCGTAATAAAAGTATTATAATTAAATCTGTACGCACGCTCTTGTTATCAAAAGAGAATTGAAATAATTTGAATTAATTATAAAGCAAGTTGTGAAATTTTAAATCTTTTCTCGTACTGAATCTTTATCTACATTAGAATCTTATTCACTGTGTTTCCTTTATGTAAATGCAATACTTTATTCTTTCAATAGTTAACGTTCTATTCATTCCACCCTTTTACATAGTTCTTTTCTTTTCCAGTTCACACCCAGATAATTCTCAGCTCCTTAAATAAAGTTCTGTCCTTTCTGCAATCCAATTCCAGAAGATGGATGACGACCAACCCTTCTACACTGTCGATAAGAAAGAGAGAAAGATGATGCATTGCCCCGGCAGGTTAATAAATGTTAACCACTCAATAGTTGAAAAAGAAAAACCATTAGGATTTGGTAAGGAGAGCAAAATAACATTCAAACATCTGCGCCGTAACTAATCAATTAAATGTAGGAGATCGGATGTGGACACTCCGAATATTTGTAAGGCCACACGTTGGAAGGAATAAGAAGACGATTTTAATTATTCAAAAGCATGGTTAGAAGAATCATTTAAGAAAACAAAAAAATGTGTGATTAAAGTATGAGAAAAACCTTGAAATCGAATTTAGATTATCAACGTTAGGATTTACAAAAACTAAGACGTAAAATGCTTCAAAGTTTGCATTTTTTGATTTTATTATTAAAAAAAAGGTGGTTCACTAATATCAGAAATGTCTTAATTACGAGAATTTTAGAAATGGAACGCAGTAAAATAGAATTTTAAAATTGTAAATAAATGTGACAAATCCTAGAGAAAAATATATGTATTTACGGGGTTTCTTCCAAGAAAAAATGTTTCTTTTTTTTTCCGAATCCTGTACAATTTCGGCAAAATTTACTTTATTCATAACACTTACAGCTTCCGCATTTTATAATAAGATGATTTCCTACACAGTGAGTGTAATTTTTTTATGACAAGCATGCGAAAAATTTAGGTTTGCATAATATTTATATAAAAATAAAAAAAATTGTGCGATAAAATTTAAATACAAAAAGCATTTTGTAACATTGTTTTATTATATTAATATATTGTACTATATTTTATAAAATTTTTCGTACACTATAAATACAGAAAATAATTTGCAAGATGTACCTAAAAGTAAGTACTTGATTTACTGAGCTTTAATTGCCCTTACATAATTATTTATGTATTTCATTTACAAAAGCAGATATATAAGTATAGAAGTATAATATGGCAAAGTTAAAATATGATTTACACTGCTTTTAATTTTAAAAAAGGAAGAATAATTAAACTTGCCATATAAAATTTACTTTTCATTATTTTTTTTCTCATTAACACCTCAATTACCTTAATAAATGAGCATTTTTATTGGATTCCATCAGAATGGGAATGTTGTCGATTTAAACATGTATTTATCGATTTAAATCTGTTTGGAAAAACTTCAAATATACGAATACATTAGTTTTATTCTATTTACGATGTTATGTCAGAGTGAATACTCCAATGAATGAATTAAAAATATTCCCAAGTAAAGTGATTATACTTACAATGTTTACATTTATTGGCACCATCTGTATAATTAAAATCATGAGTGCCCTTTCAGAGAGTCTAAGTTTCTGACTGAGGCTCTCGGCATATTTATACCTGTTTCTTCCAGGAATGACGTCATATTCAATGAATTGAAAATTCATGAAAAGACTGTTAACTTTCTTTACAATCGATTGTTCACCATTGGTTCCAGCACTTTCGGGAACTTTCCATTTGCCACCAAAGGTGCAAAGTTTCTCGCCGTGTCACCAAAATGGTCTCCAAATCCGGAACCAAGTTAAGAGAAGAGGTGATCATTGCTAAAACTTCCCTCGGCTGACTGATGATATGTCCGTAAATGTTTCTTTTCCTTCATAAGATAAACGTTGCAGGTAAGCGTCATCTCATGTTCGTAACAATATTTTTCATAGAAGACAAACACAGTAATTACAGATAGAGGGGAATTAACGCTATTGATTTAAGTTACGTTTTACAAAAGTGAGTTTGTTAAGAGTTTTAATGTTCCATTGATCCTGCGAATTGTCAAAGTAGATGATTTAAAGTATTTTTAGATGTTGCAGTATGGAATAGTAGGAGATACTGAACTAGATGTAGATTTAGAAGCACCTTTTCGTTGCCCGCAATTCCAATAAGAGAATGTATCCAACAAAACTGTATTTAAGTTATAATTCAGACTTTAAGTTATAAATATTTTTTAAGGAATCGAAGATCAAAATAAGAGGACATATTAGAGGGGATTTGACCTTCTGCGTTTAGTTATCACTCACAACGTTCCATAAATCTAATGATGATGGTTATATATTTGCTGGATAACATTTTATGAGTTCTACAAAAGTATTTGTTTGGAACTAAACTGTATAAGAATTAATATACCGAATCCAACATTAATTCTTAAAGGTGGATCTTAATTGAATTATATTTCAAACCTATTAGTCTCCAATATAAAGCTGTAAGCGTATGATAAGATATCGATATCTTTACTGAAAATGAAATACAGATAAACGAAATACTTCAGAAATGAAAAGAAATAAGTAATACACTGAAAGAAGCAAGAGAAAAAAAAATTGACTGGTATAGTAAAATAAAATGTCGCTAATATCTGAACTCTTCTCTCATTATATAATAAATTCAACCATATTGTATGTTTCTAAATTTCAGCAAAGTATTTTTTATCATAGGTACTTGCTTATATAAAAACAAAAGATAAAATTTACTAAACATATACTAATGAAAATCCTAGAAGTAATTTAGAGAAACTATATAAGAATGAAGATATTTAGAATCAGTTTTCAGTAGGAGGGTTATGCGGAAATTTTTGCACAAAATCCTCATTGGATATATGGGGGCCAAATACAAGGTGAAGGGCTTACCATTTTATCAGATAGAACAATTTAAAATTCAACTTTAGTATAAATATGTAAAATAATAGCGTATTTTAATTAAATTATATGTATAGAGTAAAACCAATACCCTATAAAAAAAACTAAATAAATTAAGTAGGGGAAATCCAAAGAGCATTTTCTGAACTGTATAAATATTTTTAACTTTTAATATTACAAGCTTATGCAATTTTATATTTTTTATTAAAAAATCTTCAATCTTCTGCAAGTTCCGTATGCGCATAACCTCATTAATAAAAGTTATCTAAATAATTCACTCCTTCTAAGGAAGAGTAAACACAGGATTCATGTGAATAAATGGTGCTTTTTTTCATATTTATAAAAGCATTTTAAAGTAATATTTACTCACAGAGTGAGGTATATTACTATTTTTCTAAAGAATTTGAGAATTATATATTATTATATTTGGACTTCTATTTACTCGTAGGGAATGACAGAATAGCCCCACTGCAGCTCATGTATATCGTAAGAGGCGACTAAAATGGATACCCAGCGTCTGGGGGTATAGCTGGGCAGCTTGTCCCTGGGAATTATATCAGGGACATCGGGAACTTGCCTTCTTTAGGTAAGTAAGGGTATCATGACACCGAGGCACCCTAATGATCTTTTTCTTTCCCATGGGTATTAATGTCTTTGATAAATACGTGTGACGCACCCCAGGTTTACCCAAGCGATCCTTCTTTATTTTCGACCGTCCTTCTTGCCAAACAATTTTTGTCTTTTTTTCAATTTATTTACGTCTAGACCACAGTTGTTAAATCTTCTTTGGTGTAGCATAGCCATATCTGGCTCTTGTGTGAATAAACTTTACATTCACGCACTCACTCTATTTACTCGTATTATTTATTAGTATGATGTAACGCATGAAAAGTGTATAATACTTGTCTATTTTTATTCCATAGTATTGATTCCTCAATTAAAAGATTCTGCATTTAAAATACATCTAGGTTTTAGTTCACAAATTTCGTAGTACTTTTTAGGGCAAATCGGCATTTAGAAAAACATGAAAAAGAAAAAATGTGTAACAATTTTATCTTTGTAATAAAATTCATGTAAACGTCCAATTGTCATAACATATTTTAAATTTTGAATAATGTTTTATTAAACATTTATAAATTTGAAACACAAATGAGGGCACTATTTTAATTTTTTTACCAGAGTATATATTTTTGGTAAACTTAAATGACAAAAGGTGATATGGTGTTTAATTTGACATCATTTGTAATTTAAAATGTTTTCTACCAAACAGTTAAGTGTGAACTTCCCTTGGAAAATTCAATAGTGAATTGCCTTACTTAAAAATTTGTGGAAAATTAAGTAAAATGACCGATTTTTCTAACTGGTCAAATTCTTGTTTCATTTACAAAGATTACTTAAATATACATTTGTGTCTTTGAATACTCATTAATCTAAGTGATTTTCATTTTGAAGTCGCAAATGAAGAATCTCTAGATCACTAAAATGGAATAAATCAAAGTAAGAGAGGTGCTTGGTCAAAAGAATCGTAGAATTTGAAGAAAACGGGTCCACTTGCTGCGGGCTCACAATCCGCCGGTGAAAAGAACCCGAGGAAAAGAGGGAAAAAATTCTCATTTGAATTTCGAATTCATTTCTTCCTGTGGATCCGTTGCTCTTCTTTGTGGCGGTTTTACCTGCCAAGATCATTCATGGGATTTCTCCGAGGAATTTGAGAAAAGTTTTCCGCCCATCAAGACGATTATAGTTTCAGGGAAAATTTGATTCAGTGTATCTGCATTTTACGAAGACATTTTTATTCTATTTTTATTCTTTATACTTTTTCGTGCTTTTTACTTCCTTGGTGAACATATTTAATGTTTTGTGTGGGCATTTGCCAAGTTCTTTACCAGAGAAATGAATAAAAAATGACGACTTTTGAATGCATGAAGAATGATCTCGTATCTCACGGGGAAAACTTGTTTCACATAAAATAAAAGGAGAGCTACGTTTCGAAGTAATAAAGATTGAGGATAAGGAATTTACAGCCACAGAGAATATGCAAGTTCTCTGAACATAACATTGATTTTGTATGTTATAATTTTCGAGCCCTTTAAGAAAAAAATGCTAAGCTATATAACTGTGCAAGAATTAGAATCTTCAAAATCCATACTCCAATCAGTTCATTCTAAGATTTCAGTTTTGATTATTATTTAACCCATCATTAGTCAAATTAACATATCCCCGTAACTTTCTAAAAATATTTTTAAGTACATTTTTAAGCATTCAATAACAATAACTAAAGTTAATTAAGTATAACCTACACAAAATACAATGTTTAAGATAAAACACATAAGCCTCAACCAACAAAAGAATCCTATATAATTGTAACGTAATATTTTAGATGCTTACACTTCTGGAAGTCAGTATTTCAAATTTTAAAAGAAAAAAAATTAAGCAAATCATTACTAGTTTGGAAAATTTCAGAAGAATCTGGGTGAAGATGCTCTTTCACTTTTTACGAAAACTAAATTGTGTTACTTTTGTAATATCGACAGTTTTGCCTGCATTATTAAAATATCTGGGTATAATATGGTATAAATAATGGAATCGAGCTTTATATATCTCGTTTGAACTCTTTTGGAACATTATCCGTAAATCGAACGTGGACTTTTAATATTTTTGGAAACATCAATAACATCTAGTATTACTCCTCTAAACTTTAATAAGGCAAGGAGTAATTGCGATCGAAATGGAATTTGAGAAACTTTAGATTCCTTTGCTGCGCTCTAAATTTTCTTACTTCTTACAATCATACTGACGATCATGTTGATATGCAACAGCCACCACCACTCGTTGCCTTATTCTAATACAGCAATTCACATGCCGTAATTGCAGGGTTCCATTCCTCCAATGTATTTGTTATATTGGCGAATACTATTCGGCTGATTAAGAAAAAAGTTCTATATACTATTTCCTGTAGTAGCGCTAGAGGGGCTGCATTAGGGGAAAAACTCAACATTTATTTGTCGTCACGGTTACTGCGGAATTATCATTTAAACATAACACCGAAATTGAGAACGAAGACACTGATGGAAGAACCTCTTTCCCTTTCTGACACTGCTTTATTACCTTAAGTTCATTTTTTTCCTAACAGTTTATGTAGAAAAGTCAATTTCCTCTCAAATTTCCAAATATGGTGTGGTAATTTTTGCATTCATTTCCTCTGAAATTTTCTTACTTGCGTATTCCTTTCATAAGACCTGTTATTTTTTATTCCGAAGTTAATCATTTGTACAAAATCTCATTTAATATAAACTTTACAAGTCAATAAAATTCCCAATCCCCAACCCAAGCCACGATAATGCTTGTAATAAAACAAAATTTACATTCCAAGAATTTACACTCCTGTACAGTTGGAGTTTAATATGATACCTGATTTTGGTCAAAGATGAGAATACGCATCGATTACATTCAGGTGTAATTCTGAAGATTAATTTAAAAATATAAATAATAAAATAAATATAAATATTTGAATAAAAATAAATATTTCCTGAATAACGTGCATGTAATTGTTGATGTAAAAAACGATTGATTAAATTTTTGCATTTTCATAAATTTTTCACACATGGATTAATAATTATTTTTAGTGCAAAACAATGACTCCCGTAATGTAAGCTCTTAAAATAAGCAATGTTATAAGTTCAGAAGTGCTAAATATTTCCTGTGGCCTCAAGAAAAAAAATGCTTTATGAAATTAGCGTTTACGCTCCTTTGGCCTATGATATTTAAGTATTGTGAAGTGATTGTTTATAAACGTCGTACTGAGAAACGACACGAGGGTTATTTGCAACGGACCTCGAAATTTTGAATCTTGGTCTAGACACGAGCATGATACCTGAGTCGACGCCTGTCTCCAAACTTCTTCACCAAACAAGTGGGAGGACTTGGAACCTCCATTAGATTTATCGCGCATCTTCCCTGGCTTCACTATGCATCTTTAGTGGCATCAGGATTCGAGCCCGCGACTCGATGAAAACCGCCGAACGGAAATCCGCTAGTAAAACTCGATTAAAATCAATCTAAGTTTCGAAATTGAGATTAGGGAACCAAAAACGGTTCGAAAATTCCATTGTCCTTTAGGCAAATCGCTGTTCCGTAGGACCACATAAACGCTGATTAAATCAAAGGTGTACTACGATTAAACTGTGTTAAAAGATTAAACTGTTCTTTTCATACCGAAAATAATAGATATCTGTATCCTTTTACTTTGGGATCAAATGGTCATATACAGATTTTACCAATGTTCTAGTCAAAAAAATATTACCTCAAAGTTTAAGGAGTCGCTAAAAAGAAGAGGACTCTTTGCTAATTCTGTAGATGTAGTATTTATGAGAATTTGATAAAAAGAGCTTACTAAAATTCAATTTAAGAATTATACTCACACATACCACATCACAGAGAAACATAATTGCATATGTATTTTCCTCAATGGTGGTTTCTTGGTATTCTGGTGAACTTTGAGAAACTGATCCTGAACGAATTTGTAGGGTTTTCTATGAAGAGGAATCAATTTATGTGTTGCGTTTGTGATAAACCGGCTGCGTTAGACTTGATGTGATCCATAAATTTCCCTTAACGTTCAACAAGTAAATAATCAAATGCATAAGAAGTCAAATATTTTACTTAATTTTATTATTCTCTTATAAGAATTATCAAATTCAAAATATGCATTACAAATTTTGAGCAAACCCATTCACATGTTAGCACTTAAGGTTAATATTTTAAATGTTACCTATTTTGCAACTGACTAACCAGATTCGAGACAGTTCTAAAACGTATAAGCTGGATCATATTAAATTTCCATTCTCATATTCTTGCTTAACATTAAGTATCGAGTAAAATAATCTCTTTCATCTCCTCTTGTGCTAACATTTAATCTCGTTGAAATCGTCCAATCTCTCTCGCTCCTTTTATTATTAGAATATTAAACTCTTAGCAACTTATAAATTGTATGCAATCAGTCTAATTCATTACACTTCAATATATCTGTTCTGATTTGCATAAAAAATGGTTCATTTACCTGCAGAGTTTCTCTAATCAAATAGCATTGTATGAAATATGAAAGCCCAAAAAATTAGTCGAAAGGAAATAATCGTGAAAATCTATTAACACTCAGAGAAAATATAATTTAGTTTTATAATAGTAAAGTTTTTAACTATCAAACTAAGATATTGTGAAAATTAATTAGCTTTAATTTATCAAGACCTTATCTTGTGACAAAATGAAACCGGTTTTCCACACTAATCGTATCTGTAACTTGTTTTTAAAAATTTAAATAATACAATGTTATTCAAAATGATTCATTCGATTTCAAAATTTTATATTTTCAAAAATAAATGATACGGAATGACAAGTAATGTATAAATACAAAGAACAAATGTGAACGTTTTATACTGTGAACAGATGACCCTCGCTTATTCTTCTTGAAGCTATTTCACGGAAGCTGTTTTAGAAGCTTTCATGGACTTCGCAGTTGTATCGGTTTTTACTTCGAAGTTGTATCGGTGTTAGTTAACCAGGTGAGTTAATGTTACACTGCTGGACACCTAAGTCATTTGCCCATACGATTTCTTCCTTTGGAGGCTTGTAAAAGGTAAAGTGCGTGCGCCACCATTACCCTCAAATTTATGTGAAGTTAAACAACGGATTTCAGCTGATGCACTATCAATTACCGCTGACACCTTACAACGTGTCTGGCAAGATCGTACTTAGAGAATTCATATTTTACTTGTAACTAATGTGAGTTATATCAAATACTTGTAAAAAAATTTCTATAGTTTCCCTTTGCATTTATGTATTATTTACCATTATGTGTCGTTTATTTATGAAAATATGTAATTTTTTAATCGGGTAAAACATTTTTAATAACCCTCTATAGCAAGATTTCATTTAATGGTGTAATAAATTGAACAATTTTTAGAATACGTAATTTTACTTTACGTTCAATATGACATTTCCTTCAGTATTGCAGTATTCCTCAAAAATATAGTAGTGTTATTTTTAAAGTACAATATCTATCGAATCAGTAATTCTAAATTCTTTAAGCTGCCGATTCAAGGTCGAATTTATATTTCATCTCCAAAAGAAGTTAGAAACGAATCAATTTATGTTGGAGTTGGTTGACTCGTTCCATCTTCCTCTCAAGAAATATTCTAGAAATTAGAAACAAGTCAAAAATTTCCACTTTCGATTATTGCAATTAACAAGCTGAGAATTATGGAAGAAAAATTACGTATCATTTCGAAATTCAATATTTTAATTGATTATTTAGAGTAATATCAGTTCTCTTAATACACATTAATCAATATAGCTTTATGAAATTACAATCGAGAGATATTAAAGATCAAAAGAAAGGAATTAAAAGAAGAAAATATAGTGTTTTACGAAGAATTGCAAGAGAGGCCCAAAATTTAACGAAATAATACTGCCTTGGGCAGAGCTTGAATAAAACGTATTTCTTTCTCTAGGGCTTGAGACTTCAGTACATCAGTATCGTCCGAGATGATGAAGTCAACCCATAGGAAATTTTTCGCTACGTATGTTTTGCACTCTCTTCTTTTGTTTATTTTCCTCATATTCAAATGAACAACGCGCGGCTGATAAAGTTTGCTTTTTGCCGAGAAAAAGCTCCGCAGAAACTGTTCTGATAATAAAAACCGTTTAGAAAAATGATGCTTTGGGAAATACTCATGTAACAAGTAATTTTCTGGTTTAAAAAAATGGCAACATGTCGATTGGTGTCAAACCTCTGAAGGCGTTATTAAATACGTGAACGTATACCCAATTCAACTTAATCATATAAGTAAGCTAGAAATCATCCAGAACAATGGAATATTTAAAACATCTTTAATTTTGTCATTTAATATATTATAGTGTGATGAAAATATCACTGCTTCAAACAGAACAATAATGTTGTTAGTTTAAATAATAACAAAATTACTATAGCTAATGATAACTGAAAGAGATACATCTTCTATTACACAGTTATCAAGTTAACGTAGAACATAGAGATGAAAAACTATCGAATAACCTTGTAGGCAGGATTGCAAGTAAAACTATTATTCAGTAAACACCACAGAGAATTGTGGTTAGTTACGTAGAGAGAACTATGAATCTAATGGTGCAAGATATCTTCTACTGATCCAAAAAGAACTCGACATGCTTGGGCCATCGATAGAATGAAGGGAATCCTGATAAGTTCAGGAGAAGAAGACAGTTGACGAATCCCCAAGAGAGCATTCGGATTGCCAATGCAAGAACTCGTTTTTCCTCTTCTGCTGTGTACTTCCTATAACTACACAGATAGGAATACTAGGGATGTTCCTAAAGTAAGTTTCGTTATTTTTAAAGGGCACATGGTACATTAAATGGAACAATGAAATGTCACAAGAATCTACATCCGTTGCTGGATGAATGACGGAAGTAGCGTCAGAGGAGAAGGAATGACGCATGCTCAGATCAAATTGATGGTAGCAGCAGATCAGCTTGGCCAATACATTACTGACAACATGGTTCGCAATCGAAGTGCCTGTTGTTATCCGGTAGGAATGGACACGTGGGACAAGTCATCCATGAACGCTTATAGACCGTGTATGGTGAACATGTTATGTCTCGTCAAATGGTTGAACACTGGTATTGTTCAGTGGAGGAAGGCAGAGAGTGGCGGATGAAGATCGAAAAGGGTATCCCTCTGATCCACGAATGAAAACAACACTGCTCAAGTACAGGACATGGTGTTAGCAGATAGACATTTAAAAGTGTCAGATATAGAGTTCACATTGCGTATTGTGGTCGTGCTCCTTTCCATACAAAACAATACTGAAGTGGAGTAGGCTATGTGATAATTCCTTGTAACGTATGGCACTGAGATTTAGCAGAGGCGTTCTTCATATTTATTGCATGCTACGACAAATGTCCCAATGGCAATTACGACTGTGTCAAAAAATAGTGCAAGGTATATATAGTTCATAATGACATGGTTTATTTTTATGCAATAAATTTTCCTTGTGAAATAAAATGATCTCATTGACGTTCGAAACATTCCTCGTACTAAATTTGGCAGAAAATTTCTATTTGCAAGCAGAAATTAGTTGTTCCAGCGCCATCTCATGGCAATGTGGAAAGGTATAAGAGAGTATTGCCGCCTCATGGCATAGTGAGAAGGTGGTAAAAAGGAACGTCACATCTCGTTCTGGTCTTGCGTCAACTGCCCGAAAACCCAAAAGTGACGATAAAATTCGGAAGCTTGTGTTTGAAGACTGACAGAGGAGTTAACTAGAATGTTTTGGGCTTAGATTCGGCGAATTTTAACTGAAGACTTTTGAATCAGAAGGGTTACGACCAAATTTGTGCCTCGGGCTTTAAATGACCAGTAAAAAAGAGCCAAAGCATTGCACCAATGTTTGAATAAAAAACGGTATCGCCATTATTGCAGGAGAATATAAAAAAATATTTCTACCAATGAAATCACCGGTTAAATAAATATATTAAATACACTGGGCAATGCTTTTAAAACGATAAGGAGATTTTGTGAAAAAAGATGAAAAAAAAATATATTAAGAAACATTCTGGTTTGGGAGGTACCCACACTCGTATTTATTGCGAATAATCTTTTTACCGCATGGTTCTAAAATCTGTCGGTAAAAAACGAACCGTTACGGTATGGAAAGGATTTCTTTTGATTTCCAAATGCCTTTCTCCTTTCGATCTGCTGCTTTTCTTTGCGGCAGTTTTTCTCTCCAAAATCACTCGCCCGATTTTTTTTTCGGATAAGAGAAAAAAATTTTACCGGTCAAGGTGGTTATGGTTTTATTGAAAATATGACTTCGTTTCTTCTAACTGAATTTTTCTTCATTCCTATAGCTTTTATAATCTTTGTTTCTTTCTCTTTTTATGCGTACTTTCTCTTTCGTGAAACATATTTCTCGTTTTGCGTGGCTTCATTAGTTAAATACTTTTCAGGAAAACAAATAAAAATATTTAACGATTTCATTATTTCAAAACGAAAATTTGGATTTGTTATAATAAAGGAAGGATGAAGCAGTTTCTCGAACAAGTTGCACGTTAAAATAATCGTATTTCAAATCTGAAAATAACAATTTACCAAAAAAACTAAAATATATGTTTTTTTTTTTTTTTTTTTTTTTTTTTTCTTTACTATTGCCTCATTTCTATCAAATCTAATATATTTTAATAAATTTGATTTTCAGTTTATCAATGTATGTATTTGGTATTTTAAATCACAGCAGTAATCTAAATAATTCAGAATTAAAAGTAAAATAATAATCTTTTAAAATTCACTTTGCATGAAATAAATTTATAAGTGATGTAAATCTTCCGGGTGCTTAACTTCCATGATCCTTTTATTTTGATAATTTTTAAGGTTTAGTTATGAAAAAGTATTTTAATTATCAGCTTCGATTTTATTAACTAAAGTAAGGTAAGAGAGTAAATAAATTTTAAAATTAATAAAGATCCTCGTAATTTTGGCTGTTTCCGCAAAGTCTGTAATATTCAATATTATATTGGATCTTATTTGTATTATATTAAATCAATGGATCTTAGTTATATTTTATATACTAGCATTTTTTTTACTTGAATAATAATAGAAGATGTGGCAACCTGGTTGTATTACAACATAGAAGGAATTATTAGTAAGCAAATTGGGTCGCTTAGCGAAGACCATGCACGTTTAAATTTCTCTGAGCTCAAAGTGTTCAAGTTGCCTTACAGTAAATACAGAAATATGAATCCCAACTCTGGTGTCGAACTTGTCATCCGACCTTTATTCAGAATCACGAGGTTAGTCATTTATAGCCCATGTGTAGCTTATATTGAAACATTAATGTAACCACTCCAAGCTAAGCTTGAAAGGTCTACATCACTTTGTGTAACATAAAACTCTCATAGAAATATATTATCTAAGCCGAACTTGTCAGATCATATAATATCATAAAAATTTAGTTGGGTGTTAGAAATGAAACTGCTATTAATAGTTACAATTTGCGTATTTTCTTATGAATTTCAGAATATTTGCTTTGGTTTCCAAACAACATTCAGGCTATTAATGGGAGGGTATGTACCTGTAAATAGCTAGATATTTTTAAAATTGAATTTAATGAGTATCCATTCAAATTTACAATTACTTCTTACAAAGGTAGATAATATCTCCGAGGTCATGAGTTTACGCAGAACACGTGCAGGAATCCATCTTTACCTTCCCTGCTAATCGACTCAAAGCGTCCATATGTCTCGGGCCTAGAAATCGCATGGTTGAATATTTTTCCTTTGTCGAGCATGATGGATTTGAAAGATGGGAACATACTTCCGAGCCTTCCGATCGTCTCAACTCAAAATGTTCTCTGACTCTCGAAGGAGATGGAAAAGAGACCTCAATGTGGTCGCACTTTGTCCACTCTTGGGAAATTTCTCTATTCAAACTAATATTAAAATCATTTTACAATTATCTCCATTATTTAAATGTAATATGAAATATCGATTTTAGCTCCTTTTTCGGCGCTTCCCTTCGAGGGTCGAAAATAGAGAAGGATCTCTAGGATAACCCGGGGGTGTGGCACTCGTGTTCACCGAAGACAGTAAACCCCATGATCAAGAAAGAGATCACTAGGGTGCCTCGGGGTCAATGCAAATGGGTGGACTTGGTACCTCGATCAGATTCAACGGGCATCAGCCCCGCTACACGGAGGGTATGACAGATGGTAAAAGTAATATTCCTCTACATCCTCTGACATCAGGGCACGAACCCCGAACCCCACTTGATGAAAACTACGCTTATCGCAAGTCTGCGACCTTCACTACTAGACTACCAAGAGCGACATTTTATTAATTAAAAGTAACTAGTATATTTATAAATTTTTTTATAAATAATATGTAATATGTACATTTTCTTTATGGAACTTTTCTACTCTTTTCTGATGATAAAAATTTCTAAAATGGGATGAGCTCTGTAATGGATGAAAAATTGAGGCTTGTATTTATTTATTTAAATATTTCATCATTCTCCGATCGACAGCAGCATATGAACTGTGATTTCACCCTAAATTAGAAGGTCAACGAATGGAGTGTAGGGTGCAAGCAAAAATATTCTCACAAAATCAGGATTTCACTTGATGGCTAACCGTCTTTTTTTTTTTGTGGCTGTTGAAGAATACCGGCCACATTTAAATAACAATAGTACAGGAGGAGGGTTCTTGACTTTTACGTCGAACCGAAGAAATGGAAATGAAATCTTCCTCTTCCCCACTTCTATTAATCGAGGAATATGATCAGCAAACGACACGAAAAGGCGAACCGCAAGGAATGGCCATCAATAGAATAAAATGCCTGGTCAAAGGCGGTAGCTTTTTTCTTAGGGGGCTCTACAAAAATTTAGCACAGGGGTGTATTGTGGTTCATTACACATGGGCATGTGGAAGTTTATAAGAACGCTTTTACATACAGAATATTTAGTTACGGATTGCTATTCTCTCCCCCCAAACTGTAATTCGTTATTAATATTTATCCATTTGAAGGTTCGTCTAATATCAAAATACATCTTACAAAACAATATATTTAATTATTTTGTAAGATGTATTTTGTTATGTCTGACTCTTAATGGTATGTTATTTTATCAACATTTGTATTTTACCTAATTAACTGACTCACTTTGAATTTGAACTGTTTGTTACATTGCATCTATAATTTGTCCAATTATGTCCCATTAAATCTTAGTCTTTGTGAATAATCATGTCTCATCATTTATGCTCCTCTAGACAAACCTCACAAGTAGCAATCTCTCTCTCTCTCTCTCTCAATATATATATATAAATATATATATGGGGGATTACTGATTAGAAATAAGGAGAGAGAGAAAATAATTATTACATGTGTGCTTTTCATATTTATATTCAATGAAATTTGTTTGTCTGTGTGAAAATATATATTTTAATATCAAGCAGTCGAATCTTAAGTTCTTTTAAAGGAAATCAGTTTCAACATAAATTACGTGTTTAATATTTATAAGATTGAGACAACAATGCTGGGAAGATTTCGTCAGACTCGTGCATCATACTTAATCATTTGATATCTTTTAATCTTTAAAAGTTCATTACGATACAAGTCCAGCAGAAACGACCAGAAATAAGTAAAAAACAAAATAGGAAATTTTTAAAAACATTGTTTAAAAATTGTCTGTTTCTGGCAAAAACTGGCATTGTTAATGCAAGCTGATGTTATTATTTTGTGCTGCTATCTATTAAACGGCACCAAACCGAATGTGACCCTCATTATGAAGTTAGTTTAGATCGGTTTCTTGTCGAGTTGCCATTGTCGATGAGATTTAAAGTTATCATTATGCTCCCAGAAATCAAGTTACAATAAAAACAATGGGTTGTTTCAAAAGAATCCCCTCTAAAGAGGGCGAAGACTGTCTCATCGACGAAAAAAGTTAGAGCGACACTTTTGGAGATGTGAAGAACATTATATTCCCTGACTTTTGAGTAAAAGTTAACCCGGTCAATTTTTAATGCTTCCCATGTTAGGAATGAGGAATTGGAATTAAGTAAATATATATTCCAATGCCCATCCATATTCCTAACGTGGCTACTTTTTGGGCCTCTCTCGTATTATTAATACATTCGCATAAGGATCTCGACAACACCAATATAGATTTAAGTTTTAATGAAGGTATATTGTAAGTTTTGAAAGAAGGACTTTAGAATGTATTATTAAAAACTGCTCAATTTTTAGGATGAAATTAGCTGCAAACACTTGAAATATACAGCAAAATTTTTGAAAATCTTACTTCACTTTAGATACAGTCCTTATTAATAGACGGTGGTTTTAAATTGCAATAGGATACTTTGTGTGACTCTCAAAGTAAAAAAGGGCATATCAAAAATTATCCTAATGCACGTTTTGAATATGCGCATAGATATAACATAGAAACAATCTTAATTAATTTTTAGACAAACACCCTTTGAAAAGAAAAGCAAATTTCGAATAACATATATTTCGTAAATATTAAATTTGGCAGTTCTAATGAAGTATTTTACATTTCTAAATATCATTTATATATAACTTATATTGCTTGATAAACTTAACAATATCTGTTTTTTTCCTTCTGTTTTCATTTGGTTACACGAACTTCTGGTGGTATGAAGATGCTGCCAATAAAAATAGTTAAACTATACTAAATAGATTTTGTAGGTTAAAAAAGAATTTGTCTACATAACAGTACATTCAAGAATCGGAGTTAAAAACAAATTTGTGGATTGAAACATTTAGAATAAAATGCAGAAAGGAAAAAAAAATCATTCTATTTAATTTTTCAAAACAAGCACTCACTTTTACTCAAAGTAGATTTACGTCATAAAACTTTATATAAGCTGAGTTGTTCAAAAGTACAATCTTTTATTCTCTTCAAATTGTATATCACTTTCCGTTTCTCAAGGCAATTTTATCACACGAGGTAGTCCGTATTATGCGTCTTACATTTATGATCTTTACTTGAAAGGTTGAAACTTTTCTAAGAAAAATGAAATAATTTTCGTATTCATATGATCTTTGCAAAAGAAAAATATTTGCAAAGCCAACGTAAATGGGTTTTAAACATTTTAAAGAATTTTACTCTTTCGAGAGGAAGACAGAGAGAGATTTTCATCCTGAATCCCTATAGACTATTGGTTTTAGTAAAATGCCGCTCTTTGTTTTCATTACTATTTACTTATATTCCTCACTTTGAAATAAAATTACAATTGTAATATTTGAAGAAACAATACAAAAGTTTTTTACTATTTCACTTTTTCGATAGATAAGGGTCCCATAAATTATATGGTATTCTTAGATAAAATTTTCAACTGTTATTCCAGATACTTCGAAACCATTTCAAGAAAAAATACTTTTTTAGTGTGACCATATTTGAAAATCTGCATGCCTTCTGTTCTCTTTTTTTCTAAGGTCAAACATCAAAGAACATTACTGGAGGGGATGATTGATGAGACTTGGAGTAAGCTGCGAAAAAGAACTTTGCACCCCTTAGAGTCCAAGTTCAGAATCAAATGATCCAGTCATTCGATTTGCATTGTGAATCGTTTTCTTTTCTTGGGTTTCCGGGAATGGACGCCAAGGGAGAATAAAAAGGCGTATCTGGCTTATGAATCAGGTTCGTGTCTCAGTTGTTAATATTAGACAAATACATATGAGATAAACACGGAAACTGTATTGTGATAAAACAGATATTTAGTAAGTTAACACATTACCTCTCAAAAGGAATAAAAATATACAATAAAATATCCATTACTTTATTTTAACCGTATAACTTTTCTAAATATAAGTGTGAAATTTCATAGCTCTATATGATTGATTTATCGAATTATTTAAATATTCTTTAGCAGTGTGCCAAGTCATTTCATTGACGTTCGGAACATGAAATTGCTTTCATCGGGTTTTCATTTTTCATGATGATCAAGTACTTAAGATGTTACGGCCTCTTTTGTAATCAATATAAAGTTTTGAAATTTTTTGTTTATTTTGTTTGAAAAGTTCGATAATTCACATAGAGATAAATAGTCGAATTTTTAAAAATCCTCAAAATTAGATATAGCTTTTTTAACTATTTTCTCTAGTATCTGATCGGGAAAAAATTGTAAAACTCTAATATCTCTATAAGGGGATTCTATCGCATTCTTCTCTTCAACCAACCCTTGGACGTTTTAATAAGATGTTTTTTGAATTGAAAATCTCTTTTGTATAAATGCACCTAGACCTATGGGAATTGGAAATGAACTGTTGAAGTGTTGCGAATAGGATAAAGGAGATGAGTTTATAAGAAGCGAAGCACTTAATGCCAGACGTTGAGAAAGGGAGAGTGAGCGAATGTTATCTCGAAAATATCATAATTGTACCCACTCTGAGAGAAGTGATATAGGAGCTAATATAGTGAGGATCTGTGTTGGTTTAGTGGATCCGGTCCTCATTTCAAGTTGTTTTACCGGCTCGGACCCGATTGGTCTACTGCAATTAAGTATCACTAATAAAGTAACCTTAATCCATAGATTCGAACAAGTGTAGGGATCAATACACAGATTTCTTTATAAACATCTTATGCTCTGATTCCTTCGAGATGAAAATAAAGTTGAATCACTCGTGAGTTTCACTTTAGGAGTTACTGTACTGATGTGTGATATTTAATAAATAGTCACAAATCATTTTCTATTATAAATAATAATAATAGAAAAAGAAAGATACAATCCCAGGTGTCATGACATTAGTACAACTAAACACGTGTATAGAATTTTAAGAAAAACTACTAAAAATTCAAGGTGGTTGCAGTAGCTTAGTAGTTATGATCACAAATTCGGGACCTGTGCTCTTTCAGTAGAATTGTGGGTTCGAACCTGATGACATTGAAGACCCGCCGTGTAGAGCGGTTAAATTTATTGAGTTTCCAAGTCCTCCTGTGAGTGTGGTGAGGAAGTTTGGAAGGGAGTTACCCGCTCAGGTGTCGCCCTCGTCCCTTGACCGAGGTTCAAAATGACGAGTTCCGTCACCAACATCCCTCGAGTTACTTCTAACTGCGACGGTAGCAAACAATCAAAAAATATAAAAAATTAAGATTAAAAGTTGTGTACAAACATTAAAACTCTTTATTGACGGACGTGTCAAATATGCATCGGCTACAAACGGTATCTCACGGTCGGGTGTGTTGTATATGAATCACCATTTAAATTAACTCTGTAACCTCATATGATTTTGAAACAGATCTTTTAAAATAAAATTAATTTATGTGAATTAACTTTTTTACTTGTTCAATTTATTTTATTACTTTAATTTATTCAAAATTACTTTAATCACTTTAATATTAATTAATTTACTATTTATTTATTCCTTATATTATTTATTATTTAATTTACATACTTATTATTAATTTATTTAATGTATCACTAATTTATTTATTAAATTTCGTGTGTTTCATTTTTTTTTATTAAATTTTAATTTACGCGAATTAAATTTTTATACGAAATCAAAATAAATTTAATCTGTACGAATTTCTTTCCAAAGTTAGGCTTAGCAGCTCGATTTACCAGACTTTACAAAGTAATTCATTCTGTTAGAGCGCGGAAAGAGGGATTCGGTCACCGAGGTGCTCGTCGTGAAAGTGTTAAAATTTGTAGATGTAGAAAATTTCTTAAAATATTGAAATACTTTGAAAAAAAATAACATCTCAAATAGTTATTTAAATAAAAAATGAATGAATGAATGAGAAAATAATTCTTTTCTCGAAATACATACTTATGTGTGTTAAAATAAAGTGAATAAAAACATTTTCGAATAAATATTGATTTTTAAAAAATGTTATTCACTGTACACAGAATGTATTTTATAGAAAAGAATTTTTGGTGCATTTATATTATTCAAGAAAATCCATTATGAACAGTTTTAAAACTGCAGATTAACAAAATTTAAAGATTAATATTTAAAAAAAAAAAAACTACGAGAAATTCAAAGAAATTCAAACATTATAAATAAATGTTTAACAATTACAAGAACAAGAAAGGTTAAAAGTAAAAATGTCAGAAGCCTTATCTCCCTTTTCAAAACATTAAATTGAATTTCATCGTTTTCTTTCAAGAATAACTTAATGGAGACAACAATGTAGAGATTATTTCCAACGGAGATAAAAGCAGAAGAAGCTCTTTTTTGGTTCCTGAGTTCAAAAGAGATTATTAATCTCGTTGGTTATCCGTGCAGAAGTAAGTAAATTGAAGGAGTGGTCACTATTAATTTAAGATCTTTTATTTTCAGATGCGGTCCAAAATTTAGAAGGATTATTAAATCCAGGCATCTTACAAAAGCAGCAATGATAAGGATAAGAAAAGTTTTAACTTTTTGTTCCTAAAATTGACCGATTTAATTTACATATAACAGAGATAAATGCATATATTACATGCCAAATACTTACACAAATTCTGTTTGTTATCAATTAAAGACTAAACTAACAAGTTTTTTTTTTCAATTTTAACTGATATATATATATATATATAAAAAAACATGCATACATGTGTGTGCGTGCGTGTGTGTATATATATAGTTACATATGTATGCATGTATATATACATGCATGTGTGTGTGTGTTTATCCCTCTTAGGTTCATGACAATCAAAAAATTCATTGCGTCTTTATTTAAGAGATTTTTTTAAAAATTGTATCCGTAAAAATGCTTCAAGCAAATACAGTGATTATCTCAAATATCCAAATATATATTTGAAATTTCTAAACTTATAATCAACCAGGAAAAAATTAGCTTCGATTACATTTCTGAACGCATTACAAATCTAGTATTCTATTTAACAATTGATTTAAATTTTTCAAAATCAGAATTTTCTGATGTATAAACATTGTAGTCAAGCTAAAGTTTACTATAATTTGTATAAATCAAATAACATCTATTTAAAATAATTCTGAGAAATATCTTGAGTTTGGCTCAATTCCCTTAACATATCTGGATCAAAGCACGAAAAGGAATATATTTTGTTACAATATCACAGGTTTACTAAAATATTCGTGATGTTCTTAATACGATTGATCAAGTGCATCTTTTCAATCACGTGCATCAATAAGATCTTTTAATAATTCAACTCAGATGAAAGAAGATTAGAAAGAATATCCTTCGAAGAAAGTCTGGATGCAGCGGAAACAATTAATGGGTGGCTCACTAAAATTGATAAAAAATAATAATTATACAGGAATGATAAGTACTGCTTTTCATTGACAACTGTACCACACACAATATTATTCCGCCATTGAAAGCAGTGAAGGTTCAATTTATGCCACCCACAATATATTATATAAGCTACAGCCCTTAGATAAAGGAATAATAAAACACTTAAAATTATTGTTCAGGTAGAAAATTATTAAATTAATGTGAAAAACTGATACAAAAAACAGACTTTTCCCTAAGAATGCATTGCAAGAAATCAGAATTACATACAAGCCTTGGAGAAATATATATAAAACTAATAAAACTACAATATCCAAATATTTCAAAAGGGATAGATTTTTGAGGCCGCAAGAAGAAACTTCGAAAAAATATTTTGATCTAGACATGAATTTGAAGTCACTTCCAATAAACATCATAATGAAGTTTTTTAATTTAAAGATTATGTTACATGTGTTGATGGACTAACTACAACTGTAACATTAATTGATGCTGAAATCATTGACATACTTAATCAAAATATAGATAACGATGGTATTATTTCCCTTTCTCCAAAAATAAAGATAAAGATATTTTCTTTAGAATATGTATAAATTTTTGTGTATATTAAGAAGGGCAACAAAACTTCCATATAAGCTCAGTAAGTTGCGCTAAAATCTTGCTGGTTTGGTGACGTTTTTTAAAGTTCTATAATCTATGCATAATTGTAATCTCCCATCTCTCTGGCAAACACAAACTATAGGATATGAAGTGTCTGTATCATTCTCCCCCTATCAATCCAGCAAATAACAACTCTTCTACCTATTCTTCCACTTCTTTCTTAAAGGCTTCCAGAATTCTTTATATAAAAGACTACTTTCTCTACATATTAGATATAAAATGAATCCTGTGTTCTAGGACCTTCGCTGTCGTCAGTTTGATGGTAAGCTGTGATTGATGTTTGAAAATAATCGTAATTATTTTTCCTCAGTGGAGCTCCCTTAAATAATCTAAGTTAATCTCGTCATTTATTTTTGTTTCCATCTCCTCTAACTATTGTCTCAAATTTTCGGATTTTGTTCACTGTAATATGTTTTTTCAGTCTATCAGATAACTTGACTAAATAGGAGTATGGTGGGTAATGCTTGATATTTCCCCAGGTAAAATAAAAAGATGCATACCTTCAGATAAAAGGAGATTAAATTTATTTGTCATGATATTTAATTTTAAGCTCATAAACATCTAAAGAAGATGATGTTTCTCTTATTTCATGATGACATTAATTTCATTTCTCCATTTGAATAAAATTAAACAATTTTCAAAAAAATATAATTACAAAGATAATTTAACATATTCCGATTAACAATACAAATTCGAAGAATATTTTTCTCAAATAAATTTCCTAACCGTTAAACTATAGGAGTTACCCAAATGAAAATTTGACACGTCTGATAATGTCATATGTAAAGTAGAGAAAGCAATTCCACATTCATGTTAATAAGAGAACGTTCGAAGGGTGTATCAAAGTTCGCATACAGCAGATTAATCTGCATGTGCGAGAGAATTTAAAGTGAATATTTACTGGCATTGTCATGATGGATGCGTTATGAACAGAACAACGCTTAGTTACAAGAAGGTGAACGTAATGCGGACATTTATTATCGAATGATGGCTGTTTATAGAGAGCCCAGTTTAGGATAAACAGCTGTGAACAAACGATGTAAACGGTTTATTGAATATATCGACATCAATATCGGATCTGCCAAGACCACAGAAAGCAAACAAAATTGTTTGCAATGAATCTAATGCTCCTTTTGATGAAATGATTAGACATAAACGCAGTGCTATGAATCGGGACATCTGTACAGCACTGAGTCTGAGCAAAGCATTGACGCAATCAGTTGTCAACCAACATCTGCTGTACTGTAATGTCTGAGCACAATATATACCGAAACATCTTACTCCTGCTCACAAGACACAAAGATTGGGCCTTAGTCTGCATGATTTAACAAGGATTCCGCATTTGTGAAACGCATTGTAGCCGGTGACGAGACATAGTTTCATCGTAACATACCCGAATCAAAGAGAATGTAAATACAAATAAAAAATCTTCATCTCCTCGCCCCCCCCCCCAAAAAAAAATCAAAAGCAATGCTGGCTGCAAGTAAAATGATGTTAAAGCTTTGACCTGGCTTCTTTTCACAGCAAGTGTTCTCTCTCCATGAAGATTCTCGATCACACGTCGCCCATGAAGCTTAGACAAGTATAATAAATTCCGCTGAGAAGTGTTGAAACATCCAACATACAGTCCAACATAATAATCGGGTGATTTTCACATTTTTCGATAAATTAAAATTTAGTTGTAAAAGAAACATTTGAATTCGGAGGACGAGGTGATCGAAATGTTACAAGATTTCTTCAAAAGCAAACCACAGTCATTCTTCTCTAAGGGCATTGACATGCTGCCGAAATGATGAGACCACTGTTTCAACAATTACTCCGATGTCTTTTAAATTTATAAAAAAGTTATTAATTTTAACAATTTATCCACTTTTCATTTGAGCAATCCTTATATAAATGAAAAAAAAGCCTTTATTTTAATCACATTTGGAGATTTTTTTTTTTCATAGAACTAATATGACATAATGGGATCCGTGATGTATTTTTATTTTTACTAGTAGGTTATAAAGTCACTCGAATATAATTAATCTGACACGTGAAAAAATTTAAAACTAGAATCAAATGCATTTTATCCTGAAAATGCCAAGGGCTGGAGATTGACACTCGACGTCTTTTGATTCCAAAAAATATTAATATCCTTAAGAGATGGGAGAATATCCAATTAAAATGTCATCCGTGGTGAAGTAAAATGATTAAATTGTGTTTTATCTGTATCGTTGCTCTAGGGTGAGTTCAGGAGTTACCTTCCAGATCCAATTAAAATACGCTAATTATTATTTAAAGCAGTTCGTTTTCCAAGACACTTTACGGCAAAAGAAAGATTAAAAAATACAAGATAGATTGTAAAAGGGATTCCGTTCAGGACCTATTAAGACTCTATTTTTGCTAGAGTGATTCTTTTGAAAATAATTGCACTTGTACAATACAATACGGTGAATGCACTTGTAGAAGTTAAAGAAAAATGATAGCATTTACTTTCTTGCAGATTCAGTTTCTTCTACGAGAGAAAGCATATGTTCTTCCATCTTGAGCCCGGTGATCTGTTTCAATGTTTCAATTTCTTTTTATTTTCTCACTATTTTATTCAGTCTAGAAGTCATATATGTTTATATGTTTTTTAATATACTTCTGTTTGCTTTCTATTTGTTAGTCCTTTCTTTCATTTTTGTGGTCGAAGATCATTTTATATTTTTTCTCTATTTTCTACTTTTCGTGTTTTCTAATCAATTCTTACCTTTTTGTGGTCATAGATCTTTTTCTATTTTTCATTTATTTATATTTTATAACCATTTCTTTCTTCCTTGAGGTCATAAAGGTTCTTTTCTACTTTTTAATTCATTGTGTGCAGCGTATACATATATAATCTCGATTTCCTTATTCGAAAAACACTGTACATGATACCCATACTATATTCTGGGTAGTATATACTATTTTTCTTACTTTTTTTTAAAGTTATAATTTATTGAAAAATACAACACTATTTTACATAGAATGCTAAAAGAAAGTCTGTATGACATCGCCACGCGTTCCAGCACGCCGATGGAGTGTCATGAGAGCAAGAAACGCATTCTTCGCAAGGACGTTGTCGGAAATTTTATGTGTTCGTTTTATAGCGGGTTCAACCACATGTGAAAGTTCTATCGAAGTGTAGCAATATCACACTCAATAGACATATTATTGGGACTTGTAAATTCTCTCTCATGTAATAGAGCTTCTTTGTGAGAGCCCAAAAGTAAATGCTTTAGTTGAGCATATTACACGACCAAATTATCAGCCTCTTCTCTAAGGAAAAAAATAGCAGGAGAAATTGATCTCGATTCCAAAGCAGGAAATATTTGACTTTCCACAACTTCATCGTCTATATCTATGTCTATATCTATATCTATATCTTCCATCCGATTGTGCTCCTCTTTACAGAAGTTCACACGTCAGGGAAGCATTGAATGTTGTTTTCCCAAACGTGTAGATTGGACGTGGGGGTCCAGTACATGGCCAGGTGTTATTCCTCTTGACTTTCTTATAGAGTTATGTCAAACATAAAGCTTTTGCCATAAATTTAATCCTGTAAGCGAATTGAAAACCAGAATTATAGCAAATATTTCATCAATAGTTCTATAAAACGTTTGGCTTGAAACTATTTATTGCCTAGACAGTCTCAGTGCTACCCTGTGACATTGGGCTATTCGCGGTTTCTCTTCACTAACCTTGGGGACTTTCAGTTGATATTGATTGCTTTCACTAAACAACCTTTGCCCAACCAAAAATGAAACGTGATGAAGAATGTTAATATGTAAAGCAGTTAGGAATGAAGTGAAGCGGTCGAATTAAGAATTATATAAACTCCGTCTGAAGGAGTGGAGTATCTGAAGGAGGATCAGAGAGGCGTTGTAGTGAGAGGAGGTGAAGTCTAAGTGCTATATAAGAGGAAGGTGGAATTAAAGACTAGTATTGAGGCTTCGAGTAAAGATTACTCGGAAGAGGATTCGATCTTGTATTTTCAGCAGTTGTTCCAGATTCGGAGTTGCAGTCGATAAAAGATATTGGTAAGAGTCTGTTAGATTATTATTGGTGGGTTGAACTAAGGTGTTAAAAAACTTAACCTGGAGAGCGAAATTATTGGTGTCATAGTAAATATATACTAATAAATTGTGAAAGTTGTTTTGGTGATTCTGTAATTATTTGTGTCGCAGTATTTAATATTTGAAATTAGTGATGGCACAAGAGGACGCCCGGGTCGGTCGGGTGTTACAACCCAAGGATCATATGTAGAAGTGTATTACTGTACACTATACAATTCCTTCTCACTCTTGCTTTTTTTTCGAATATCTTTAATATAGCTTATATATTCTTTTTTCACTATCATTTTTTACACTTCTTTAATCCAACTGATTTGTTAGAATCCTGTTCCAATCAATTGGGTCAAAAAATTATAATTTTTCGTAATTTAAATTATAAAGAATACCCAAGATAATAAATAGAAAATCGTGAACAACTCAACGATACGACTTCGTACTAGAATATTGAAATATCATATCAAATGTGCCCTTATCTTACAGTATAAAAAGAAAGTGATAAATGAATAACAAATGTCACAGCACACAATGTTTGTGTAGTAAATACGCTCATTTTGTAAAAAAAAGCCAAATTTACATGATAAAACATGGACATTTTATAAAAAAAAAAAAATAACGAATAATTTAAAAATTAATAAATGAGCTGTAAAAATAGAACATTTTTTATTACTTAAGATTTCAAGCCCATTCAATTTGGAAAAAAAAATATTACATAATTTCAATAAATTGTTTTTTGATGATCAATAGTTATTTAATCTTTAAGACTTTCAAACAATCTAATATTTAAAGTAAAAATGTAATACTTTTAATTATATTGCTCTTTGTTAAGAGTTAACACTTTTTGTATGATTTTTAACCTGATCAATATCTATTTAACTGTTATATTAAATAATATAATTTTCTTGTATATCTTTTATGATAAAGAAATTATTAAATAATTTTCTTGAATAATTTAAAGAATTACGGGTTAAATATTGATAAACTGTCTTCATTTCATTTTTGAAAGAAGGTCTTACGAATAAATTTGATTCAGTTCCTGCTATTTTGATAGGACATTTTTGCCTAGTGAAATTGCAGAAAGAAACGTAATTTCCGAATGTTTAAAAGTATAATTACTTGAAAGAATACGTCCTTAAAATCTAGATATGTTTTTTCGAATTTTATTTGGAAATAATGCCTACAATTGCTATCATTTTTATTTACGCATTTTCGAAGTGTTTGCTTGGAAAACATAATTTTTCACATTGAAATAGATGTGTCACTTTTTGCACATTTGTAAAAACTCAAAAAAGTTCTTTTTTTATATTGTCAAAATGACTTGCACAAATTAGATTCTTTGATTATCATAGCGATAATATTACAGAGCTAGCACAAAGCTGTTCGATGTTGGTGTCGAAGATGTCTAAATTATCGTCTTCCTTGTTGTATCATAAATAGTACCACTACATTTATCATGTGTATAAATATATGCTTCTAACTATACGAGAAATTTGGATACTGTATAATGTTATTAAATTTCGTGTATTTACTTCATACCGGTAGTCACTGAAATGGATATAAAAAGTGTTCGTTAAATTAATTTTTCCATTCTCCATGAAGAATGTAAACAATTATTTTTTGTTCGAAGAAATTCGTCAGCTTTATGTTATTGCATATATAGCTGTACCTGTATAAAAACAATTTTTATTAAAGAATAAAAATTGTTCCAGATTCTCGTTGAAATGTTTAAGAATCCTATGTCTCTTATTTTTAATTCAAATACGATTTAAATTCCTTCCGTCTTTATTTGCTTAAAATAGAGAGTGGAAGACATGAGTTTTAAAAAAAATTAAGATTTTCATTCCTAAATAGTTTTCTATCTACTTATTTAAAATGTACAAATATTCAGTTATGAATAATATAAAATAACACTGCACGTATTTAATGCCAGAGTTATATTTCGCCTCTACCAAAGTATCCGTAAGCATCTGCAGATTTTTTTTTTTTTTTTTTACATTTTTAATTAATTCTTTTCGCTTCAAAAAACTTTTTGAAAAACCTGGATTGAATTTTCTCTTTGAAAACGGTGTGTAAATATTTCTCGTTTGCTGACGACTTGAATTTCTGAAAAAATTTACTTGTATTCAATCTCATTCATAATCCTAACTTTCCTTGGAAAGAGAGATACATCTCTTACTACGAATTATCTTGTTTTCCAAAGAAAAAGTGAATTTTAAATTACTTTATTCAAAAAATTCAGTAATAGCATTGAAAGGAATTTCCTCATTGAAATACATAGATTCAAAAGCAGTTCAGATCGATGTCAACATGATTAAATTAAGAGAATTTTTTTGTAAATAAAATTATATGGAATTCAAAAGAGTTTCTCAGAATGTCTTTATATTTATGGGAAAAGATGGAATCTAGAGACTTAAACACGATTTAAAAGATAACTTTGTATGTGTGTTTTCAAGGAAGCCAAATGTCTGTATAAAAAAATTCTTCGAAAATCTATTTATATGCCAGGATTTTCTGTGATTTCATTTCTAAAGAAATGGAATTGTAAATAAATACTCGTAATGTAACTTGTCATTTATTGGCGTTAAAAATGCATAAAATTACAACAACACTGGTTACAACAACAAAAATAAAGAATCAGACGATAAGTCCAGCAATCGATTCAATGAAAGTCATTATCATTGCCACCATTCATTGTCATTATCTAAATATTTTATTACTTCGTTCTTAATGTTTAACATATTGCTGGAGAGTGGCGAAAATGATTGGCTGGTAATAGCCATCTAAGCTCAAATAAAACATCTACTTTTTCACTGTCCACATCTAGTATAAGCAACTCAATTGAAAATAAATTGTACACGAGCTGTGCATTTTTATATTAATCAGTGAAATGCTACGGTCATATCCACGAGTGCTGGAAAAATGTACTTAATTGAGAAATATGTTAAACTTCTTTTTATATCTTTTATATCTATCTGTTAAATGTAATTCATTTATCGACTTTTATCAAGCGATCGCTAGTCTCGATGTGTTAGTTGAAGGGAAGATGGAATCGAGCCCTAGTTATAAAACAGATCAATCTAATAAATAACAACATAATAAGTTGGGCTTTTTATAAACAAGGAATTTTATTGCTCAACGGAAAAATATTTTTTCACAAAACGGAAAAGAAAGTTAATATCAGAGTAGGTTCGGAAATCATACTCGAGGTAGGGAAAAATATTAAAGAGTTTTTCTTGAAATACTTAATGTAATATAAAACCTTGAGTTATTCCCTCTTGACGTGATACCGCCCAGCATTCTGTAAATTCTACATTAATTGAAGAAAGATTGTGACGTGCCGATGATTAAAAGATAAAATGCCTATATTCAATTTAGATGTTTTCTAAGTAAACAATATAAGTTTCATCAGCAAAGATTAGATGGTTTATATAAGTCTCACTGAAAAGTTTTACTCTCATGATGTTTACGCGCATCTTTCCTCCCTACACTTACTTTTTCTATTAAATGTAGGACTAAACAGAAGTGATTATCTAATTTTAAGTACAATATTCTCTATAATTCTGAGGACGCCAACATGATTGAGGACTCGATGTTGATAATTTTTGTCGAGTCGTAGGTTCGTGCTCTGATACCAATAAAGATCCGCCAGTGTAGCCGAGCTGATACATGTTAAATCTGTCCCACGTCCCATGTCCTCCCTTTGCTCATTGTTGAAGTTTAGAGGGGAAGAGGCCGGCTCAGATACCATCCTCGTCACTTCACCGATATTCAAGATTGCGAGGTCCTATGACAATAGCCTTCGTGTTGCTTCTCAGTGCGACATTATAAAGAATCACAATCACCATTTATATTCCAGCACTTCGTCTATCAGGTCTGCTAGTAATCCGGCATATTTACACAGGTGGAGAAGTCACAGCTTCTTTAGCTCCTTTTTCAGATTCCCTAAAATTTGTATTCTTTTTTATTTTGGTTTTTGCTATCAACTTTGTTGGGGGGAATTTTTTGAAGGCTCTTATGGTAATTTTCGGGTTTGTATCAAAATAACTTTTAGTTTATTTATCGTTTAAAACATTTTTTCAATGTTTTTATTGAAAAAGGGAGAGAGGGAGAAATGATAGAAAGTAAAAACTTTTTTTTTCTGAAGCAGCTTTTTTTTTTATTTTGCTTAATTTTTCAATAATTTTGTTTACTTGTTTACATGTTCCCCCTTTAAAAACTTTTTTTCAACTTATTGACTATGATTTGTGTTATAGTTACTCTGTCCTACCGAATATAAATAATTGAATAATGTAAGAAATAGAATAATATTAAATATATTAATCGAAATAAAGTGGATATACAAGATATATACAACTAGTATTTAGGGAAATCCTATGATAACACAGACCATGCAGGGATGCTTATGATTTTATCACGTGATTCAAGGAATTTAGTCCATTCTTTAAAAGTTTTTGTTTCATTATTTAGTACGCCTTCTATAATCCGGCAATTGGCAAGTAATCCGGACTATTTACACAGTGTGATCAGTCATAACAATTTATTTTATTCCTTGTATTTCAAAGAAATAACATAGCTTATCAATAAAGAGATGCTCTTTTTGTAGTTTTAGTTCCATCCTGAGTTTGATTCTTTATTTTCATGTAGTGTATTAAATGTTATGCAAAAATACATAGTTTATGATTTTTTAATCAATTAGTGATTTTCTGGTTATCGGGCATTTTCGTTCCGATATCTGCCGGATTACCGAGAGAGTCCAGCAATCGAAAAACTCGTGTCCACGCCCACAAACATTTTTTCGACTACTTTATCACAAAATTATGTAACAAAAAATTATACGCCATGTTCATGATCCCGAAATGAAATTTCTTAAGCGATAGTGTGATTTACTCTCATGCCTTTTCAACCAAACGAAAGCGGATTGAAACATGTTTATCCGGCGAATAAACTTCGTGATTTTCAGCTTTACTCTTAAACTAAAGGAATATTGAAAACAATGGAAAAATATTTCTCATTTATTGACAATCGAAAGAAGAATTATCTGATAATTTTAGCTAGTTATTTTGAAAAGGATGAGTAAACAAATCCACTATTAACCCGTTCATTCCTTCTTTGTCAATTTTTTTTATTATATAAAGGTTTCAAAGTACCCTTGAATACTTTTTTTAATTAGATATTTATAAGAAAAAGTGTGGCCACGGTAGTCTAGTGGTCATGGTTTCGGATTCGTAGCAGGCGGTTTTCGTTCAGTCGCGGGTTCGATTCTTGTCCGCTTAAGACCCACCGTGTAGTAGGGGAACATGCCCGTTTCATATGTCAAGGCTCAAAGTCCTCCCGTTGGCGTGGTGTGGAAGTTGGGAAAGAGGGGTGCCAGCTTAGGTGTCGTCCTCGTCGCTTGACCGTGGTTCAAAATTACGAGGTGCGATGTTAAGAAAAATTAAAAAACTACAAGAAAAAGTTTTTATTCGCCATATTTCTACACACATAAAATATGCATTTCGAAGAAAAGCAACTTCATTTTCAGACAAACAATCGCTTAAAGTTTTTTTACAATATATTTCAATATTTTGAAATTCCTATTACTTCTGTAAATTTTAATGTTTTTGAAAACTTTTTGCTCTTAATTTTTAGTTGGGTTTCTACCAATTCAGCTTATGGATTTGGTTGTACTAGTGTTATTTAAAGTTTAATGACTTTTTTTTTATCCGGCACTACAAAAAAACAGTAAAATAATAACTATTTTTAAGATAGATTGAATGTTTTGGTACACTAATAAAGAAAATTTAAATAACTCGGTATGTATGTTTGGTAGAGTTATGAAGTTGAAATTTTGTGCATCGGTTTGAAACAGTTATATAATTAAAATTAGGTAATATAAAGTAGTGTTGAAAGTAGGACGTAAGAGCAGGACAGAAGCACTGAGCTATTTATCAAAGAATTCGCAATATCGCTCCCTCTCTCTCTCTCTCTCTCTCTCTCTCTCTCTCGAATCCGTCTTAACACGGTTAATCCTAGACTACATTTTAATAATAAAATTTTATCATACCAAATCACTTATTCTAATTCGAGCACTTATATATTATAGCAGATTCGACTCCTATTATTTTGATCAGGAGTCACTCCCATCTATAATTAATATAAATTCTTAATTCAGATGATTCCCTCCAATCTATCATATCAACCAGCTTATCGTTATCCTCTATTTCCCTTCCTTTTCTTTCCGAATTCTACTTCGCTTGTATATCGCTATCTTTAATTCAATTCACCATGCTTCTTATCTTCATCTAAGTCAACTAATAAGGCATCATTTGGTTAGAAAGGTGCTGTAACTGTATGCAAATCAAATTACCAAAACATCCCCGGAGATAAGTGAAGAGAAAATTGCGAATAGACCAACGTCTCCGTGTGTACCCTTATTCATGATTTCGAGTACATACCACTGATATCTCTATGAAGTGTTTGAGAGCAGGTGAAATAAAGAACTCCTATTTTGTTTTTCTCCTATTCGAATCCCTAGAGATAAATGACGGCTACCATTCCACCATTGTCTTTCAAAAAAAGAAATATGATGGATTGCCCACTGCGGTTTACGAACATAGACTCGGCCATTAGGAAGTGATAAGAGGAACGAAACAGCACTTAAATAATTAAAAGTATCTGATGCTCGGACTAATTAATTAAAAGTTGGGAGAGGAGGGTTATTCAGTTTTTAGGTGTTATTGGGGAAATTTGTAGCGTCAACAGCCCCGATCGATCAGAAAATCCGATCCCACTGGTGAGAGGAACAGAAGACGATTTTTAATTGCCTGACTGGCTCTAAATTCGATCGGAAACAGAACTTAGGAAATTGGTGAACAGGCGCAAAGTGATGGCGAACAGCCGGAAAATGAATTTCGATATTTCTCTTTCATCACTTAGTAAAGACGGGTTACTGCGCTTCGCTGTGTCTGGAAATGAGTGCTTGGAGTTTAATCAGATTCTAACTTTTAATTTTAAGCTCTAACTCAAAGAGAGAGAGACTGTTGTTTTAAAATTCCCGATTCCAGTCAATAACTTACAATTTCATTGATTTTTACTTATGAAAGGGAAAAAAAATAATTAAGCTGAATCGATCGTTGGAATATTAAATTAATGATTTGTTTCCTTTGAAAAAAGAAAAAAGTGGTTTCCGCTTTATTAATCTTATCAATATTCTGCTTTAATTCTTTTTCGGAAACAACTCTCTTTATTTTGCTTGATTACGATTACGATCATCATAAAATACCAAGATCGGATGGACTAATATTTTCATACGTAAATTAAATTTATAGCATTTAGAAGTATTTCCCTCTTACAAAATTCCAAATTTTTCTTCTGTTGTAGAATTTTTCTATAAAACTTGTAAAATTAAAACATTTGCTTATTCTAAAAACAAATTTAAACATCAAACACACGTGCCTGTATCCTGAAAGAAACAGGCACTTGTGTCTTGTACATTTGGGAAAAAAATTACAAAGTAATTATTAATACGTTAGTTTTTCATTTGGATTCAAATAATGAATTTCACAATAAACATTTGTATTTTATAGCCACATAAGGAAATTTACAACAAGGTGCTTAAATTTAAAATATATCAAAATAAAGTGAGAAAGTAGTTAGATATTTTTAATAACAGAAATGCTTTCCATATGCATAGAGGAAGAGCAGATTATTCCTCATAATAGTATTATTTGATCACGATATATTTTTCTTGTTAAATTGTAGTTTTTTTTCTATAAAATTTCTCTATTATTAACATACTTTGATCTTACGTTTTTAGTCTTACGATTACCGCCATGATGTGGATAAAACCGTAAGGCTACAATACATATATTATTTTTATATTTTAACAATGGAGAAAATAAATTACTTTGCGTCACAATTAAACTAAGCATTAAGTCTAAGCATAGGTGCCTTAAAAATGTTCGCATGTAAAATGTCTATCGTGGAAAAAGTAAAAATATAAAAGAAAAGGGTTTCGGATACTGATACGAAATCAAATTTTCCCCTGTCCAAAAGTAGATGATTCTTGACGTCTGTAAATATTATTATATATTTAACACGTGTGTCTATGTGTATTCGAGCAAGTGTCTTAAACTTTTAATTGTTCTAAAAATAACCAAGACATCTCGATGAAATTTACTCTACATATTAAGAGATTCTTATGTATATTATGTTGTAAACTGCTACGATCCTTATATATGGTTTCAGGAAGCCTTAGATGGAAGTTACTCATATTATCGTAAAATATTTAATTATTATACTGTGATATCGTAAAGACTTAGTAATTATTAAAAGATAATTCGGACAGAAGCTAAATTTTTCTTTATTACTTTTAATAACTCTTTTATAGTTAGCTTCCAGATTAAAATATACATGTCTTAGCATTTTTTGTCCTTTCAACGGGCGTCATTGTAGAAATAAGCAGATTGAATTGTCTTCTAAGTACTGCGAGTTACTTCAATTCATGGCACTTCATGAAATTAAACAAATCAACCTGAATAACTGAAATTTACAACATGCATGAAAATCAATTAATATGCAGAATAAATTAAATTTTCCCCAAACATTTTGATTATTTCTTAGAAATAATTAAAACTTTAAGATACCTGATCACACACACACATAACCTCCAGGACATATTTATTATATTAGATTAGGAAGACGAAATATAGATTTATAGCATTACATAAGAAAATTGGTATTAATATTGCCAATATTAAATTATCTCACATTTTAATACCAAAATTACTTAAAACTGCTAATAAATTTAGAACCGTTACTAATGGATCGAATACTTACATAACTTTTATGCGTGTGTGAGATGGTTTCATTACAACTTTTATAAAAAAAAACTTGCATAGTACAGCTATTATTCAAAATAGTGTTGATTTAGTTAGATATATTAATAATAAAATAATTTGTTTCTTATAGTTATAATTATGAAGATCTTTTTAATTCTCTAGACATAAATGATCTTATTAAAGTTCTAAAAGAGATTCATAAGAAATATATGTGTGTGTAATATTAATAAGGTTATTATATATGAAAAATTCTGGTTAGTTTTGAAAGAAAATTAATCATTAATCATACAATGTGTAAGCATTTTAAAAGTATATAACAAGGTGAGGCTGCAAATAATTGTTCTGATTATATTTACTTACATTTTTATGAATATATAATTATATAGAATGTAATAGTTTTAAATTGCTAGATATATTGATTTTATTATAATATTTTAAAAGAGTAATAATAAAGATGTTGATAATAATATAAATGTTAAACATTTCTCATTTTTTAAGCAAGATATTTAAAATTATAGTAACTAAAGAAAATATTTGAATGAAGATTGGAATATTTAAATATTTTTTTGAAAATAGAAGATAATAAAATGTATAGTGATATATATGAAAAGAGAAATAAATTTAAATTTAGTATTCAAAAGTATCGTTAAGGATTCATTCCTTAATAAAAATTATCGAAATTATAAATTAAGTAAAGAGAATACCATGATAAATATACATATTATGAACAACATGTTTTTGCCTGCATTATTTTTATTTATATTATAATTATTATTTACATTATAGTTATTATTTACGTCAACTTTGTCAGCAAGCCTATTTTATCCTCACTAAGATTAATATAAAACGTACTAATTATGAAATAGAATAATAGATAACTTTTGTTTTTATAAGTTTTAGTTTAATTTTCAATTTTTTACCCTAATTTTTATTTATTTATTCTTTTTCATTTTAAATTAACTTTTTATCACTTTTGACCTTGCATATAGTTGTGCCTCCATCTCTCTCCGATAGATGGTACTACTCTCCATTTCCTATTATCAATATTAATCTTCGTTTGGTCTTCTAATGGTGTCTTTTTTTCTAATATTTGTTGTATGCGACTCGAAAGATTTTTTCTCTCATTAAATCTATTACTTAATAATTGATGTTAATATTTTTCATGTAATGTGTGCGTGTGCTTGTGTGTGTCTACATACTTCCTTTACTTAAGTTCTCTTTTTTTTTTTTTTTTTTTTTTTTTTTTTTTTTAATATTTTGAACTCTGGATTTATACAATTTCATTTTATGGTATTTTTCTGTTTGAAAATGGTGAGTCGATAAAACGTGTTTAATCTGTAAAACGTGTTTACATACTTGTATTAAACCACATAAAGTAATTAAAAACGGTAAATTTTATTTTTCTTTGTGGTTTTTCTTTCTATTTTCATACTATCTTTCACTCTCGGGTTTGTATTTTCTGATGTTCTTATATTTTTTTCATTACCACCCTTTATGTCGAATATTTTTCCGGTAAATTTTTATCTTACATAACATTTTAACGTTTTGCAATCATGTTTCACTTTTACTTTTATTTACATTATTTATATTGTATCTGATTATCATTCATTTATTCTTCTATCCTGATAAAGGTATTTTAAGAACACTTTCTTTTGTAACTATTAATTATTTTAATTTGTTTTAATATTTGCTTCTGGCTAGTTATAATTCATTTATTTGAATTATTCTTCATATTAATCATTATAATTATTTGAATTATATATAATGTGTGCTTGCAGCCATAACTTCAGGAAGCTATATAATAGTTAAAATTAGAAATATGTGAATATGAAAATAATCAATGAACCAATGAGAAAGAAGACGTATAATAAACCATAAAAATAAACAACAAAACCCTGTTAAGAACAAAGAAAAGAAATAAAAGAAAATAATTATTTTTCAAAAACTGAATAATATAAGTCTCACAAAATTCACTTAAAATTTAAAGAAACTAAATTATATGAAAATATATTGATAAATGTCAGTTATATAAAAAGATGTAGTTATTGGAAAAGATGTAAAAACTTCTAAAATTAGAAGAAAGCAAAAGAAGTGAAAATTACATAATTTAAATTAAACAAGCCCTGACTGTTAAACTAGATTTTCCATATCTATTGATAACCATCCACATGAACAAAGTACATTTAAAAACCAGAAAACAATTGAAAAGAGAGTAATAGCAAAATTTAAAACATTTTAAAACAATTATGAAAACAAATCGAAAGAAGTCCGTAAGAATAACTATAGAGCAAAATATATTTAAATTATCATCCACAAAAACATTTAACCAATCTAAAAAGATTGTTTGAATATATCATTATGAGTAGAATATATGATGCATAAATACACAAGAAAACTAAACAAATAATAACTCATGAGCTTTTAAATAACATTTATTGATTTATTTGATGAAAACTTTGTGTACTCAAATATTGCAATTAAAACACAGATATGTGTGTGTGTGTGTGTGTGTGTGTGTGTGCGAGAGAGAGAGAGAAAGAGAGAGAAAAAAGGAGGAATAATAAGGAAGTTTTCGTAATAATTATTTTTATCTTCCCTAGGAATGATAATTTTTTAATGATTTTTAATATCAGTCTTTGTAGAATTCTTACAAGTATTTTAGGATATTTTTTCTAAGTTATTTATAACTCTTCATAGTGAAATAAACTTTATTTAATTACCAATTATCAATTCATTTTGAAGTCAACATTTATAAAACAAGAGAGCTGATTATATTTACAATTAGATTTCAGTTAGAGTGCTCAAGTTATTATTAAGACACATCTTTATAGAAAAAATATGAGTAATAAAAAATATAGAGAGAATTACTTGGTTTCAAAAGTAGATACTTTGATCTTGTTTCCTTTTTGATAAAAAAAATGTGCACAGTATTCGAAGGCAGATAAATAAATTTATCACGACTTTTACTGTAATAAAACATATGAACAAAACAATATATTATTTTCATCCAGTAGGAACCAAGTCCTTTTATGTATCTCACTTTTGTAAACTCATTAAGTTGTTATTAAGCTTTTATACTCTCTCCGTATTGAAAAGACAGTACAATTTATAAGTTTCTATCGTATCAATGAGATAAAAGCAGGGAGAGTTATGCATTTACAACGATGCGTTCCCATTTTTTTACATGGCGGGTCCCCAGTAGGCCTAAACCATGTAAAAATTACCACCATAAAAATAAATTTTTATATATATTTTTTTTTATTTTTGAAACCTATTTGAATCAATTTTTTGTGTGTATTACATTTCTATCGTGTTTATTTTTTATGCATGGCAATTTTTGAGAATGACAACTATATTTTTATTTTTTATTATATCATTTTATTTATCTTAATTATTACATTCATTATTATTTTATCTTATTGTAATTTTAGAAATAGTTAAATATAAGAAAAATATGAAATAATACGCCTACATTTCCCAAACTTTTCTGTTCGTTTTTCTGGTTCAAGGTTGATTAGATGTTCACGCAAACTAATTCTAGAACATGGGAAAAACAATCACTTTATAAATCTACACCAGCCAATTTTAAACTCGGCCCTTGTGTTTTATTGATAGTCATCGCAAAGCAAACTCTAACTGGAAGCTGCAAAAGCTTAAATTTAGAATGATAATCTGATGGAAATAGTGGTATTCTTGGAATGTTTTCGCCCTTATACTTTCCTGTAAAAATAGTCACTTCTATAACGTTTTTCCTTAGGGTTTTCACTCTGAGCCTGGTGCCATTACGTAATTTAGAAGGATTTAAATTACAAAACATGGGCGTACCAATCTTTAGATAAAGAATATGAGGCGGTATGCCTGGTGGATTGAGTGTGTGCAGAAACTCCACAGAATAATGATCAGTATCTTCTACCCCTATGACTGTATCTATAGACTCAAACTTTATCTCTGTTCAGTTATTAGATTCTCTAGCATAAATCTGTTAATTGTATCTGCTGATTCATTTGTTGGAGTTAGAATCGCTCTTTCTTTCAGCCTCGATAAGTTATCTAGTGTGGCATATTCAATATTTGGGTATATTCTGTCAGTCAAAGTAATCAAATCTCCCACAGTATCACATAGGTTATTCGGAATAGTTATTTTTCCATTTTGCTCTGTAATATTTCCATTACCTATGTCAATCAATAGTTCGGAAAACACTTTCGTGCTCAAGTCATTTTGAAGAGAGACCCCCGTATTAACTTTCAAGGATAAGTCTTTTATATGAGGCCATAAAATTGAAGATTTCAAACAAGTTTTAATTTTATCTGCGCATGTTCCTCGTGGTACAACAGGTAAAGTTTGTCTAAAGTCACCAGCTAAGAGAACAGTCAACCCACCCATTAGTCTATTACTTCCTCTAATGTATTGCAGTGTCCGGATCAGAGCCTCAACTCCTTTTTTGTTGGCCGTAGTACACTCGTCCGATACTATAATTTTTGTTTCTCTGAGAACGTGCGCCATGTCACTTTGTTTGGATATATTACAAATGGTATTCTCAGAACGGTTCAAATTGAGAGGTAGTTTGAAAGCTGAGTGCACTGTCTTGCCTCCATCAATTAACGTTGCCGCAATCCCTGACGAAGCTACAGCGATAGCTATATTTGTTCTACTCCTAACTTTAGCAAGCAGAAGATTGATCAAGAATGTTTTCCCAGTTCCATCAGTAGCATCGAGAAAGAATAACTGCCCGGAATTAGAATCAACACTGTTCAAGACATCATCATAAACTTTCTTTCGATCATGATTAAATTTCGAAACACCTGCAGAGACTACTTGGATCAACTGAAATACATCGTCAGCCAATTCAATCTCACATACTGACAGTTGTTAATAATTATGCTTTGCTCTCTTATGGGCTCTGGAAGCCCAAAGTGTAACAATGACTTACCTGACATTGATGTAACAATGTCTTCTAGAAGGATAAGACATTGGTTGTAAGCAATATCAACGACCGGCTCAATATTTCTACTCTCTCTCTCCATTCGCCTTCAAATATCTTCTTGCAAACTTTCCTGGTATTTTTCCATAAATATATTGGATATCCTACATGACAACAAACTATCATAATCGCATATAACTCTCTAATTTTATATGGAGAATCAAAAATCGAAGCTTCCTCTAAAATACCATCCCAGGGAGTATCATCTTCCAATAAGGCCAGTGTTCTGAAAGCTGCCTGAAAAATTGGATGCACTACTCCTTCCACAGTTTTTAAGGCTTTAAATGACATCGGCTTTTAATTACCTTTTTTCATTGTATTTAATTACAGCTTGCCTCATTCACATGGGGGTTATTAGAAAAGTATTTTATTACAGCTGCTCTATGTACTTCAGGAAGTCTTTGAGTACATTTCTTAGCAGCTTTCATTTTTTTCAGCTTTTTCAACTACACTTTCACCAACCATGCGATTCCAAATTCATTTATTTCTATCGCTAAATATGTAAGTTTCCTATAAACTCTTCGCCAAAATCTTGCCAATCATCCATCAGCGCTTCAATATTAAATTATTTGGTAAGTTTCCATTTCGTATGCGCAAATCTCTCCAAGTAAACTTAAATTGGTGACAATACACAGTATACATATAAAAAAAATATATTCCGTTTCGCGTCGGTCATATCATTTTTGGCGACTTTATCGCCAAAAATTACATAACCGATAGATAAGAGTAGATTAACGGATGAAAATTACATTTTGGATCAGACTTCCGTAAAATCTGTTCTTAGTGAGCGTCTACATCGCAAAATGAGTAACTATGCTAAATTTTAAGTCACTCGGTTTTATATAGTCTTTGAGATCTCGTGATTCATCAGTCAGTGGTATTTCGCTTATATATATAGATAGATAAATTCTCGTTGTTTCCTAACATGTGGTATTACTAAGATCATCACATGTAATTTCAGATGGTAACGGATCTACAAGGAAATAATGTCGATAAGCTAAGAATTTCGGTGAATTTTTATGCACTACAGTATAAACAACTTTTTTTTCTTAATTCCAAAAAATGTCGAGTTTTGTGCCAAGTAAAGAGTATTTGCGAAGAATTTTACTGCACTATTTTATTCAAAACAATTCTGTAGCTGAAGCTCACAGAATTCTTGTTGAGACTTATGGTGCGCATGCTCTGTCGGAAACACCATACAGAGACTGACTTCGACGCTTCAAAAATCTGATTTTTATCTTGCAGATACAGAACGCTTTTTCTCTGCATTTGGTGGGATCAGCACAGTGAAATTTATTACCAATAGTTCAAACCGATCAAAACTATCACGTGAGATAGCTATCAACTGCAATTGGTACGTTTGAGTCAAGAGCTTAAGAGCAGAAACACGACAAGGTGATTTTGTTATATGACAACGCTCCACCACTTGTTGCAAAACCAGTGAAAGTCTACTTGGTAACGCTTAAATGTGAAATCTTGTCCTATCCACCGTATTCACCAGATTTAGTTCCTTCTGATTGTCACTTATTCCGTTCGATGGCACATGATCTGAGTGAGAAGAGGTTTGATTCCTGTAAAGATACAACACAATGGGTTGAATTTTGGATAACCTCAAAAGACATGTCGTGTTCTCGAAGTGGAACTCATATGCTGCCAGTAAGATGAGAAAAAGTAATTGCTAGTGATAGGCAATACCTTGAGAGACATATTTTTACCACATACACTCGTTACCATAAAAATTTGTGCACCAAGAGATAGTTGTCAGAATAAAACGAAATGTTACACACGTAAGTACAACATTATTGTTAGCACGTGAATACAAAATCAAAGCAAAATGATAATTTATTATAGAAAATATTACAGTTAAATGTAGGTTTTTGTATCCTGTTGGACACCTCTAGCAGGAATGCATGATGTTATACGGTCTGACATTGAGACATACAAATCCCGTATGTTGTCCTGTAACATCTCGTTCCACATTTCCTGTAAACACGCATTTAATTCAATCAAACTCGTAGGCTGTCCAACTTGCCGTCTAAGACAATCGAGGTTATGCTGTATTGTTGACAAATATGGGGATCGAGCAGGCCATGGAAGGATGGAAATATAGCGGTCGCAGAGTCCTGTCAAACACTAGCAGTGCGGGGGTGGGCATTCATCTGTTAAAAAAGGGGTCTTTGGAGCCCTGTAGAGAGTGGCAATACGTATGGCTGATAAATGTCACGAACGCGTACCTCTGGGCTATCATGGTGCCGTGAATCAATATTAAGGGTTACCGTATGTCGTACGCGATGTCATCCCATTCCATCATACCAGTTGTGGGAGCAGTATGTTGCTTTATAGCGAAGGCAAGATTGATACGTTTATCCTGGGGGCCCCATACATAAACACGATTTTCATCACCTCCCAAATTGTATCTGGATTCGTCGATAAAGACCACTTGATTCCATTCGGTGGCAGTCCAATCTCTTCGAGAGTGACACCACTCCAAACGGTGAGTGGGTCTCAATGGCAGTACACGCAATGGGCGCCGCGATAGCAACTGTCCTTCAGCCAGGCACCTTGCGAGGGTACAGACTGATACCGAAGCCCATAGGGAAGGTGCTGACTACGTATGGATGATGAACAATGATACCGTTGGTGCTATGCGTGCGTGTCGTATGATGTGCTTGGGAATTAAGCTGCTGTTGTACCTTAGTGTTATTTACCTTTCCCTTGGGGGCTTACTGTCTTTGGAAAACACGAATGACGTGCCCCCAGGATACCCTAGTAATCTTTCTCTATTTTCGAGTCTGTTTTTTGTCAACCGTTATTTTTTCTTCAATCTTTCTTCGAACCATATCACAGTTGAGCATGTTTTGGTGCAGAATATCCAGATTTCGTTTCTGCGCCATAAACCTTAGCTTTCACTCACTCACTCGCCAAGTCTATTTTAAAAAAATTAAATAATTAAGTAATGAGAGGTGATTAAGGAAAATTTTCTTTTTAACATATAAATCCTAAAGAAATGAAGAGGTAATCGATTGGAACTTCCTTTCAATCACTGTGTTAAAGAATTTTGGGAGGAAAAAACATTTTATTTTTTTATTCCATCTCATTTCCAAATATACTTCTTCATAAGTTAACGCTTTTCAACTATTGTTAATGGGGGTGTTTTTCTCTCCTGATTTCCAACTAATAAACACGCAAGAAAAGAAATAAATATTGAATAAAGAGTAAAAAGACCAGACCGAAAATTCTAGATATTTTATGCGAAGAGATCCACTTGCTAAACTGGACTAAACTCCGCCGGCGGAAAGAAGCGGAGGAAGGGAAAAGAACTTTTCATTTGAATTTCAAATTCGCTTCTTCATTGAGATCCTCCGCTCACTTTGCGGCGGTTTCTTCCCATCAAAATCATTCGTGGGATTTCTCAGAGGAGCTGGAGGAAGATTTCCACTGAAGAAGGAAGTTACGGTTCCAGGGAAAATTTGACTTCTTGTCTACAACCTAGGAGATGTTTTTTTTCCTTTCTAAAACTAGGATTCTATCGTTCTCAGTGGGTTTTTTTCCTATTTAGATAAATATATTTAATTTTTGGATGAATGTATGAATGAATTATATCATGAAAAAGGCGAACAAGAACAATAATTTTCGAAAGCTTAGAAATTCTTATCATTTCGCAATGAATATTTGTTTCAAAAAAGTAAAATAATGTTGTTATATGAAAGAAAGTTGAATGACAAACCTTATTATTAATAAAGGGTGCTGATAAATAAATAATTAACGAAAGAAGATTGTAACAATAATTTACCTGTTATTGGTCAGCTTAAAACCCTTTTTTTAAAATTTTACTGTATAATATATCACAGAAAATATTCGAAATTCTAAAATTTTCAATGACTATTTTACGCTACGTTACTGTATTGTATTTCTCTATGATTAAAAAAAAAGGAAATTAGATTTAAATATGAGGCACCTTTAAAGTATTTAGTTAAATGCAAAATTTTATACTATGATATAATTTTATACTAAGAAAGAGCTCTGATTAATATTACAGGAAAATCTTATACAATAGCCCCGTCAAAACATTCATAAGGTACAATGTGTAAATTTTAAGAGCGAGATACAAGGTCAGATATTGCATTCGTCATCTAACAAAAATTTAGAATTTTGAAGTCCGTCGGGAATAAATACCGTAAGGCTTCGTTTAGTGCTGCATTAATAAAACAACAATAAAACAATCAGTTTCAGTATAAATGTGTGTATGCGTACGCATACATAATAAAATAATTTATCCTGCGTTTTTATTAAGGTTTAAACAAAACATTATATGACAGTTTCTCGCTCTCCCTGTGCGTGTGGGTACAAGTGCGTTCGTAAACTAAAGATAAAAAACTAAACACGGGGTTTTTCACATATACATGCTTAGCAATTTTTAATATAAAATATTTCAGATTAAGAGAATGCATAAAGTGGAAAAATTCCTATTGCATATAAATTGTGGAAACTGTATAAACTTTTACAAAAAAAACTTTTCTTGTATACACACTTAACAACATTTTACGCTACTAAAATTACACTGTATTAAATTTGCCTCATCACGAAGCTCACTTATACGCACAAACATTATTCATATAATTACAAGCATTTATTATTATAATTATAAAAGAAAATTATGTACAACTCATCTGAAGTAAATTAAAAAAAATTCTAATAATAAAAAATGAAAATTTCTAGACCTTATTTCATTTAAAATGTTTCTTTAAGTTCTATCATTTTAAGCCTATATTTAATTACTAAAAAAAGATTAAGCTTATCTTTTCCAATAATTTTTTCTACCTTGTGAGTCCTATTTCTTTGAGCTAAAAGCTCATTAATTCAGTATTTACGAGTTGTTTCGGAATTTATTGTCATTAAAAGCCTTATTTATAACCGTCGAAAATCTTTTGCCCTTAAAAGCATAGTGGGTGGGTTTTTTTTTTTTAATCTTAACACGTTCAACTGAATTCAATTGGAGACGAAAAGAAACTGTACCGATTACCTAAAACTGATTTTCCTCGTTTTTTAATTTATCCTGTACGAGGAATAAGATTTTAATGTCGTTCTTTTGTTTTGAGCTAAGTCTAGAAATAAAGAGATTAAATCGGGTTTTTTTTTCACTCAACCCTCTTAATTCCTCAAGTTAAGTTATATAACTTTTTAACTTCTTCCTGTTCGAGGAAAAATTTCTTATAAATTGAGTGTGTTAGGATTAATTCAGACCTGAGTAATTATTTTAGCATGATAATAAAAGAAATTTTAGTTTAATTTTATAATTTTTATTCAAAATTTAATGGCTCTTAATCCGATTTTTAAAAAAAGATTTAATTTTCATAGATTAATGAGTACCAAGTGGTATTGATTTATTCTTGTTAAAAGATGTACTTAAACAACACACATTTAAGTTTAAGCTTTTAAAAGGAATTTTCTCATTATGAATAGGATATTTAAATTCTGTTTCGTACAAACTTTTATAAGACATTACATATATGTATGAGATATACCACAAAATAAACTAATTGTGAATTTAAATATCATTTAATACAACCGTTAATAATATTTTATCTTAGTTAATTCCTTATTAGAAGTCTTTACAAATACAGTTTAAATTTATTTGAGTATGTTTTACGATTGATATAATTCAAAAAGTGCGTAATTTTAAAAAGAATTCTATAAGTAATAACTTAAAGCAATATATTAATGGTTTCAATTTTTTTATTTGCAAAATAAAGTACTATCTTAATAGCAGACTATAAAAATAATGATTTAAAAGCATAAATTATGATGCCCAAAATTTCGATGATAAATTATGCATTGGGTGCAGTGTAGTTATAAATATTTACATTAAAATATTAAACTGATACTAATATTTTTTAGTTAATTATTATCAGAAACCGTAATTGAAGAATATAACCCCAGTTCAAATGATTCGCATTCCGGTACCTTCAACCACAAGGCATTTCGTGACTTTGTAAAAAGGAAAGTATGAACATGTATTAAAAACATGTACGAATTAATGGAAATTAAAATGTGAACTTCTCCAAAAGACTTGAAAGATATTATCTTATTAATTTAAAATTTTGTTAAATATATAATCTTCTTTAAATGCGTCAAGTTTGAGAAAAATAAACATCGGATCTTCTCCTTATAAGAATGCATTTTAAATAAGGTTCCGAGAGGGTAACACGTCCACTCTTTTTTGAAACTCAAGTTATGAAAGTTGTGGTAAAGTTGAAAGCAAAAGTGTACGGCTTTTATATATATTCTTTCTATTTAAGTTCTTAAAAGAAATATGGTATGGTTTTAATTTTAAATTTTTACTTTCAAATTTAATATTTTGCAAAATACTACTTTTGGCAGGTAACATGGATAGTGGGCGTAATGAGGCTTTTTTCTTATTTTTCTTTTTGTTAAAACTCCTACTAAGTTTCACTTCACTTAAGCAAAGGTGTTAATGATAAAAGTCATAATTTATTACTTTTATGAACACAATTTTAATTCTATTTGTAATGTTAATAAGAAAAAAAAAGGCGTTCCTAAAATATTGACTTCTATTCCCTGTAATCTTCTGTCTGTTAAGAGATAACGAGGTGGTGAAAAAAGATAGATATATAATAAAAAATATCAGAAGAAACATATTAAATTATAACATACGGTTAGAGAAAAACCCAGCATGTAAATATTACAGTCACTAGTGAAAGTAATAGTCATAAATGGCCATATTACCTGCAACTATATGTTTTCGAAAACACTTCGATTCAAGTATGATCCACAAACAATTTAAGGAAATTCATTATATATTATTGAAAAATATATTTATATAACAAACAGAACCAACACTACATTACATTTCGCCGATATCTTCACCAATTCCAAAACAGGTAAACTTATGAGATCAAAATAGCAGTGATTGTGTGGGGAAACCATACAAACAACAATAGCCTCGTTTCCGGGAAAGATCCTTCTCGTGGACTGCTGTAGCTTTTTCTTAACTTCCTTTTCAAAGAATACAGTCATCCGTTGGTAAACATGGAAATTAGCAATAAACTACAATGTAGCTGCATCACCTGCACTGGCCGTATTGTCGAACAAAATTTACTCCGGATATATATTAGATTTTCCTTAAATACGTAATCTTGTAAATTATAGTTATTCATATCGATTTATTTGCTTTGAGTAAGTGGTAGTTTGAAATAATCTGAAAATCGGAAAGTTCTAATAATTATCCCCGGTTATAGTAAAGTTTTAATTATTACTAGAAATAACAGCGACAGAAATTTAATACATTTCTTTCAGCGTTTCTTGATTTTTCGAAGGCTGTTGAGTGTGTGTGAATATATATATAAAGAGAGAGAACCCTATCTTCTCCGTACTGTGGGTTATTTCAGACTATGGCTTCCTGAAACCAAACGAATTAACATGAAGAGCTATAATTGATAAAATTATAGTCATAAGGATCAATTCTTATGTTGAATAAATTTTATCTGGGTTCATCGGTTATTTCTTAGTATGATAATTAAAACTTTTCGTTACCCCTATATATATGTAGAGAGATGATGTACAGCATATTCGTGTAAGAAAAAAATTATTTGTTTTTAAATATATATATATATATATATATAACACATCGATCAATAACTCCCGAGACTAACCCAGAGATGGCGCTCGTAGGAAACCAGTAACCAGGTCTTTCTAGAGTACTAACCTTTGCTTGAAACGTGTCAAAATTTTAAGTCGATCGGACCAGGAAAAAGGTTTTTTGAAGTGAAGTGAAAAAGGTTTTTTCCAAGTGGGTGCCGCGATTGCTTTCGATGGAACGATTGTATCACCCTAAAAGGTGATTAACAAAAGGTGTTATGTTGATGAATAAAAAAAAAATTTGCAAAAAAAATGTTGTTTTCAATGTTAGACTCGGGAGTTATTGATCGATGTGTTATAACTAAAGTAGCACAATATTCTGATTAGTGTCTATAATCTATTTTCTATTCACAAAACCGTTGAAATGCGATATTCATATCAAAACAATCTTGATCACAAAAATAAAATCTGTTGACTAATGTTCTTGCATTCATATTTACCTTTTTCTCCTCTTCATCATCGCGATACGGTTTTCAAATGAATCATAATTCTCAATCAATACCGAAAGTGGGTCCTGAATGCATTCCTAAGCAAATTTAGGTCTTAAGCGTAATTTACTCATCCATGAAAAATATGACGGTATTTCTATGTCAAGTAATTGTAACTCAAGTGATTGAGGATTGTTGATTTGATTATAACTAACTAAGAGACTGTAGTTTCCAACAAATTTTTATTAAAATAAAAATATGTCAAGAGAAACCTCTATTTTAAAAATTTTAGCTTAAACGACGATTTATCGTCTATGACGCGATTAAAAAAATATTTTATCTCTCGTTATAAGAATAAGAAAATCATTAATTGAGTAAATGTAGTATCGTATCAAAATTGTCCTTGAGGTGTTATATCTTTATCAGAAGATATGAATTTCACTTTCAGCAAAGAAGTGCAAAATTTTAAGAAATAGTATTTGTTATGAAAATTGGTCATATTATGCTATATTATTTTATTATGAGAAGGATTTAATGATTTTGAATTAAAAATAATTGAGCTTAAATGTGTTCTTTAAGTGATTGTATTTATTCATCACTTTAAACACACAACACTGAAGTTATATAAGTATTTAACACAACTACTGTTTTAGTAGGATAATAATATCAGAGAAACATTAAAATAATGTATTCGTGCAATACTTTTTGTTTTTATTACATATTAAAAAAGATTGTCATGAAGAAACTGTATCACTCCATGTGTCTAGTGTTCTAATAAGTATAAATAAAATTTTGTTCTCACATGTTCTCTCTCTATCTTTTTATGTGTGTATGTGAGGACGTATAGCGATTCTTGTGCTCGTCAAAACTGTAGAGACTCCAAGTGGTTGAAGCATGGTGTGGAAGTTTTGAGAGGAGGTGCAATCCTCAGTAAAGAGGTGTCCTCCTCATTAGTTAGCTGAAGCTCAGAATTATGAGGTCTGTTGGCAATAGCCCTCCTGTTGCTTCTCAGTACGACGTTAATAAACAAATAATCAAAAAAATCTACAAAAATGCAGTAGGTGTGCACGCGCCCACGTGCGAGCGTCATTAATTCTTCAAAACAACAAAAATAAAAAGAACAATCTTTTAAGTCTTTACATCCCGCAAAAATTGTTATTTCCTCCGACATATTTTCTTTCCTTATGGTTTTTACAAGATACCTTGCGAATTGAGATAGTAAAAATTATTAATTATAAAAGGTTCATAAGAAATTTGTACACAATCAAATATCTAACAATGATTATCATAATTGTAACAAGAAATTAATTTTTAATCATACTTATTAAACTAATACATGTTTATTAAGAATAATGATTCGAATATGAGCACAGAAATCGTAAGAATAGGCAAATAAAAGTAATAAATTAGTTTTGAAAATTCCGAAACTGTTAAAGAAATAGATTTAGACAGTTAATATAAAGTGAATTAATTTGCCGTTTCAGGTTTTGGAATGCTATTCGAGGTTAAACATGTATTATGGATCCAAGTCAACCCGCATATAAAAGATTACTTTATAATAAAATTATAAAAAATACTGTGAATAGAAATTTCCCAAAAATTTTTTAAACATTATTGGACGCAAGAATACAGAAAAAATATAAAAATAAAAATATCTAAATTATAGCTGCTCTAAATAAATTTACCAAAATAATTCAAACACACACACACTTATATATATATATATATATATATATATATATATATATATATATATATTTACAAAAAGATGCATTTACAGAGATACCATCAGTCAGCTAAGGAAAGTTTAAACAATGACCCCTTTACTTTGGTGATGGATTTGGTGACCATTTTGGCAACTTGGTCAGAAACTTGGTGACAAATGAAAAATTTCCGAAAGTGATGAAACCCAAGCGAAAAATCTACTACGAAAAAAGTTATGGCCTTCTCGTGGATTTTCGGTATGGCGTCACACCTGATCGGAACAGGTATAAATACGCTGAGAGAAGCATGATACAAGAGGGAGTCAATCAGTCTCTCTTTAGAATCTGCTTTTGAGAATTGATCGGGGAATCGATTAGAAGTGATTGAATGGATCTGACAAGGATAGCGTGCCCAAGTGAATCTGATAGAGATTCGGCCTGAATCTGTAAGAGCCTGCCTTGAGAATGCAGATTATTACAGCAAACATCTGTCCGTAACGTGAACTAGTAAGCTAGTGAGTTGAACGTTGCTGATACAATTGTAAATATGATTGCAAGTGTTGTTTTGTTTCTGTAACTGTCTCACTAATCTGTACAAGTACAACGTTTCTTAATTTTGTTCTGTTATTATCCAAGTTCTGCTACGTGAATATCATCCTGAATAATTGTGAATGAAGCATTATTTGTCATTTACCTCCTAATTGGACTTGAATTCACTATCTATCTATATATATATATATATATATATATATATATACTGAAAATTTAAGAAAGAATAATTTAAAATAATTAAAAAGACAAAAAACCAGAAAGAAATGTAACAATGAAAGAAAAATAAAAGAAAATATGGAACCCAGCAAGTCAAAAAGCAATATCGGGCTGAGGACCGATTAAGCGGGGTTAAACTAGTTTAATGGTACCAACCTTCCCCCTTTGCGACTTGGTAGGCTGAATTAGGAAATCCAAATTGCAAAAAAGTTCATGATTAAAAGATGCAAACAAATTCAGCGATAAAATCTACAAAAATAAAATCTATAATTCCTGGTAGGCTGAATTGGGAAATCCAAATTACAAAATAGTTCAATGATTAAAAAATGCAAAAAATTTCAACGATAAAATTTACAAAATAAAATCTATCATTCTAAAAATTATCAACACATCAAATTATAAAAATTACTTACAAAATTCAAAGAAATGAAGATTCAAATATGTGAGTAGTAAGACGGAATTTTCTTTAAGCTTCAAGATGTATATCACATACTCAAAATGAAAAAATATAACACATCATCACCATATAAATTGAAAAAAGATTTAAATCATTGTTTGATTGGTAATAAAATGTAAAAGGATGCAAACAGTTGGTTGGTAATAAGTTGTATGGTAAAGAAATATAACGGTCCAGAGAGTGAGTAAAAATGTAAGCTGTGTAAATGTAAATAAATAGATTCTTCACGGCTAGACCACTAACAAGCCGACTTTGTGGACTTATTGTTGTGTGGTGGATTTGAAATTGGATCACGATTCGCAAAGATGTTTAATATATTTCTGATGTATATAAGTATTTAAGAAATTTATTGGATAATCATGATCCAAACAGTTGTTGAAGAATTTTTTAATGTTATTAAATTTGTCTATTTTATGTGTGGTTAATATATATATATATATAATATATTGGTCATAGTATCTAAAAAATTAAATTAAGAAATTCCTTTATCTATTTTATTATTTTTATAAACTATTTCTTATTTATGTACTGTCTTTGTTTTTATGAAAGGACTTCGCCTCCAAGACCCAAATTGTTATGTGTTGTCACGGATGACGTGAGAATAAAAGTCTTCAACTGTCTGAACATGATTTTATCCTAATCGTTGTTTTTATTTGATATATCATTCCAGATTGCATGATAAACAAAATAAAATAAAAAATTTAATTGATTAGGTAAAGTTTTTTTTTCAAGATTTTTATCACGTTTCTCTCTTTCTTTTAGTCTTGGATATAATTTAAAGTAATTTTATTAAGGTATCCTTTTTGCATCATTTTTCGAAAGTTAGAAAATACGTTAACCACTTTCTTTCAGTTCATACGATGTAATTATATTTCATTTACAAAAGGAAATATGAGGAAAAAAATTAGAACAAATTCATATCTTGTATTCACGACGAAATATTAGTGCTTTCCTCTCGGCTGACTCAAGAAGTATAGCAGTATTGTAAATAAACTTTCGTGAATAAAGTCAACAAAGGGAAAACTCGCACACCTTGTGTAATTAAAGTCAAAAAGACCTTTTCAGAAAACCTAGTTTCCTGTATTCATCGTTAGAGATGTTTTTATCTCTCGTTTCTAATTAGATTCGCTGTTTGAAGGACAAATCTTGAATACAAAGATGACTGACGCGAAGAATTACATAAATGTTATTTTTCTTAGCTACGATTCTAATACAGAAGAAAATTACGTTGTTTTTAATCTTGCTTATTACTCTTATATCTTGAGACAGCATAGTCGTTTCGAAGCAGTGTTAAACATTTTTGTAAGTGATTCATTGTTTTTAATTTTCAATAAATCATTTTTTTTTTAATTTTTTATGGAACTTTCCAAACATACTTTTTTTTTTCATTTGTATGGGACTCTGTTTAAGAGAAAAGGCCTCGAATAGTTGCGTACATTACTGTATGATTTATACTAATGTTAGCATTAATAAAAACATAACGAAAATTTTATTTTTGCAAGTATGTCTAAGATGAAGTGTTCAGATATTTTTACCTCTCATAATTTTAACTTTCATTTAATTTATTATGTCCTTTTTTATGTGTGTATATAAGTATATCTTACCAGTTCAAAATTTGCACTAGAGTTTTTACTCACTTTCCATCATCCGATCAAACTAAAATTGTACATACACGATGACAATTCAGTTCTATGGTATGCTCAAGTAGTGATGGATTAAGGAAAGCTTGGACCTTGCACTTGAGGCTCCCGTCTACCTGACATTTTGATTTCATTGACGTAATGTTAATCCTATGGAATTTCGACTTTAATTCTCACATACTTACTATTTGATCTATTTATGTGCAATAAAGTGCAGCAGGAAAAGCAAAAAATAATGAATGCTTCTGAAAAATTACTTTAACCTTCCGATTTGAAAAATATATTACCCCTATTTTAATGATTCATTTGCGAGTTTTCCTGATCTTTAAAAAATATTTTTCAGAATTGGAAGAAAAAAAGTAATTTCGAAGAAGCCTTCTTTAATGTTTTGTTTTTTCAGATGCACTTTATTACATTCAAATAGATCAAATAGAAAAGATGTGAGAATTTAAGGTGAAATTCCATAGGATTAACTTTACGTCCACGAAATCAAAATGACGTATAGGGGTAGTCTTAATTTATCGGTAATTACTTAGGTATCTTAGTTAAGCGCCTCACGTTTTCATTAATTATATATTAATTTACATTTGAGAAAACATTTTTACACCTTTTAGTCCTTATATTTATTACCTTTTTTTTAAAAATAGATAGTTCCATTTCTCATTTATCTGTAAATGATTTGCATGTTATGTAAGCTTTTCTCTTTTCATTTTTATTCTAAGGTCTTCGTGAGCTCATATTTTCATTTTCAAAGCTAATCTTACGTGAATCAGAATTGTTTTTAATTCTGCTAATAATTTCTTTCTTTTTTTTTTTTTTTTTTTTTTTTTTTTTTGTCAAATTTTATAAAGGAAAAAAATGAAAGAAATGTTTAAACTGTGAAATTGAATATTTAACATAAAAAAAATATCTCATTAATGTGTTTCTTTTCCTGTCTAGTGGTTTTAATTTCTTAAATATCTTTATGTTATTGAAAGTCTGCTTGCTATATAGCACTCGGTTTCTTTGGAATTATTTAAAAAAAATTTACAGATATTTTATTTGAAACAGAACTAAGTACTCCTCATTCAAGACTTGGCTTAAATACTAGAATTTAAACATCACAATTTCTTCTTTAATATTTTGCAGAATTCTTCTCTTAGTTATTTAACTCTTTTTCATCTTCACTTTTTCAATATGTTAAGTTTTAATAGCCACCAAGAGGTCTATTGTTTTAGTTAACTACAAAAAGCAATAACCGACCAATTTTCCTAATTTTATCGTGCATTTTTGCATATGTATTATGCTTACTCTCACCGATAGTAAACTTGATTTTCAAAAATTTGTCATAATAAATTTCTCATAAATAGTTTTTGTGGACTGAAGTAAAATTTATAAGACAATCTAGTATTTTAGTTAGCTATCAATTGTAAATCTTATGTAATTAGGAATACCTTAACCTTTTCGGGACGAACGTAACAAATACGCATCACTCGCGATCGTCGTTCACGGCCGAACGTACCAAATACGCATCACTAGAGAGTGAGCTCAGGGGCCGAACGATACGTATTCGCATTCTACAGTGGAACGTTTTCTAAATATCTCCAGATGGCACCCTGTATCCATTACTTTTGAACTGAATAGTAATTTGAAGATCTTGACCTTCAGTTTGATCACAGTCTGTCTTAATTCAGTATTTATCTCACCAATTGTTGTGGGGGAAGAAGGAAAGCGTAATATGAACAAACTGAACTTGGCTCTTTGAAATTCCATATTTTGTGCATTCATGTTTCTGGTTTTTCACCCAATGCTTTCTATTGCTTTTTGCTATATGTTTCTTATTTCTTTCTTTTTAGAGCTGTACCGTCAGTACTATTTGACTTTGCGTTGCTTATGGATGTATTTCTTTTATTTCCCTTTTTATTTCAGAAAGCCTTGACACCTGTTTATAATTGCGAGAAAGCGTTGTTTATCGGAAGAATAGAATCACATGGTCGATGAGCTCATTAATGATGAGAGTGTGATTCGTTTTCTAAAAGGTTTGAAAAGAATACTTCTAATGATTCTGATGCGGACATTTTGTCAGAGATGGACAAAACAGGACTTTACATTTTCACGCGCTTCGAGAATTACCACGCTCGGTCTTCACATTAAGTTGTGTTACTTCTAGTAAATAATCTTTATTGTATATTTTTTTATTAATTTTAAAATTTATTGATGTTTTTGTCATGCTAATTTTATTACAGCTTGATTAATAAACTAAAAGATAACCAAAAATTATAACATTGAGACGAAAACTTTCAGGATGGGGGATTTTTTCCCCTAAAGTTTGGCGAAGTGAAGCAAAACCCCCAGGCCCGCACCACAGTTTTCTTCGATTTTCCTCCGACCCCAGGGAACGTCCTACACCAAAGCGTGCTGTCCCGAAAGGTTTAAATCGTATATAATTAGAAATACCTTAAGTCTTATGCAATTAGGAATTCCTCAAATCTTGTGTGATCAGGAATCAAGAAATGACTAAAAATGAATAAAATTATTTAGATATTTATGAAGTTGTGAGGCAGCCATATTTGACATAAGACTTTCGAACTATTTCTTTTAGGTCCAATGATTTTAATATACATTTACCGTAGTTAACAAATAAGGGGGCTTTTGTAATATATATATAAATATATATATTATAACAAACTATACAAAACTACAAATTACACAAACTACTAAAACTACAAATTACACAAACTACTAAAACTACAAATTACACAAACTACTAAAACTACAAATTAAATTATAACAAACTATATTTCATGCGTAGCAAATAAAAGAATCGCTTTATTGGTGAAATCTGTTTCTTCGCAACACATTCCAAATAACGATTTCTTTTTACAGTTCTCTTTAATTGTTATTTCTAGTCAAAATCTTACCACATACTTGAAGCGTGGGACAGCAGGTGAAATTAAGTTTCAGTTATTTCTCGCAAATTTGATTTCCTCAGCAATGATATTAACTCTCCCTCCCACATTGTCGTCTCAAAAGTAAGACGTGATTGAATGCTTCCCGGTAATTTATTAATATTAATTCACCCATTAGCAGTTGGTTGAGAGAACGAAATAGCATTCGTCTAATATTGAAGTCATCCAAAGTATGTGCTAATTAATTAAATGATGGGAACGGAAAATAAAATCGTTCAGAAGTGTTATTGATAAATTTCGTAGAACCGACATCTCTGAGTCGATAGCCTAACTCTAATCCTTCGTGGAAGGGGATTGAAGACGATATTTAATTGGTTTTAAATCCGATCAGAAATATATTTTAAGAAAATATTAAAGATGGTCAGGATTTGAAAATGACGGGATCATCCTGAAATTGAATATCGATATTTTCCTCTTTCGTCGCAATTAATTCGATTTTTTTCCATCTGTTTTGCTTGGGAATGAGAGTCCTTTGTTAAATCGTGATGAATGTCATAATTTGATTTTTTTTAACTGAACATAGTGTTAAATTGGATACGATTTACTTTTTTTCGTTTTAGGATTCTTTGATTGTTTACATTCGGAAGAGCAAACACAAATGAAGTAGAAGAATATAAAGTGGAAATATTTGATGCAAATTGCGTGCTGAGTCAGCATCTAACGAGTAGACAAATATGTCACCAGGCTTCTCAGACTCATTATTTAAAAAACGAGTTGAAAGATTTCCGAGTGAATGTGTATGATGCTGAACCTCTTGTCTTATTATATATTTATTTAACTAACCCTATTAGTTATTCTCATACATAATTTTCTTACCTGGGGTTCAGCTCAATTCGCGAAATAGAAATCTATGCAAAAGAATTCGCTGGCGAGATTCTTTCGAAAGACGTATACAGCCTGTTAGTAAATCTATTATTAGTCAATCTGCGACACACTTTTTGTCATCATAATGAAATATTACTATTAAATGTATGTGTAGTGGAATTTTAAATGTCTACACACTTTAAAACACAAAGCGATGCAAAAACAAGATGTGGTTGAAATTTCTGCACATTTGCCACAATTAATACCATTTAACTATGCTGCATACATATTTTATCTATTTATATGAAATAAGAATTCATTTTCCAACAATATCTGTAATCTGGAATATTTCCAATCAAATCACAACTTTCACCTGATTCGCTCAAAGGCTAGACAAGGATGCTCGTTCTTAAGGCATTTTAAATTATTCTTAGAAATTGAGCAATATTTCAGCTGTCAGACATTTATCCATACAATTTCATTAATCAAGATCGTAACTTCGATCTTCAAATGGGGTTATAATCGTTCTTTCACACGTACTTTTTCTCTTGTAAAATCAATGCATTACTTTGTAGCTATGTGATTTAGTTTATATTTAATAGCATCAAAAAGTATAGTACGAAAAACCAAGATTTTTTTCTTTCACCCTGCATTAATTGCTAACAAAATCGATATACATAACAGTAGGGGGAAATGGACTTCGTAATTTTGAGCCATGGTCTATTTGCGGTAACAACAACTGAATTCAAATAATCCTCGCTATTTACTTCTAAGTATGATTTTTTACTATTAAGTATTTAAATTCAATCCTTTTTTCCCTTATTCTTCATTTTATTATTTCAATGAATGTAATTAAATTATTTGTGCGAATAATCAATGTATATTCTTAAGGCTTCCGTCTACCAACCATTTTGATTTCGTGGAAGTAACATTAATCCACTGGAAATTTTATTCCCACCCCCAAATACTTACTATTTTATCTACTTAAATGCAAAAAAGTACATCCGAAAGAGCATAAAATAATAAAGACTTCTGTGAAATTACATTTTCCCTCCGAGTTTTGAAAATATTTTAGAATAGTTTTAAAGACTAGAAAACCCAAAAGCGAATAATTAAAATAAGAGTAAAATTATTTTTAAAATTTGGAGGGAAAATGTAGTTCCACTGAAGTCTTAATCATTGTTTGCTCTTTTGAATGCACTTTATTGCGTTTAAATAGATAAAATAGTAAAGATTTGGAAGCGGAAGTAGAAATTGCATAGGATTGACATTATGTTCAAGAAATCAAAATGCAGTAAATAGGAACGTTAACTTATGAAATACGAGTGATGTTCGTCTCCAAGTGGATCTTCAAAGCTTACGGATACCATGCAAGTATATGGAATATTCATCATGAAGTGTAATATACACATTTGAAAAATCTAACTTCTGATTTAATTTATAATATATCGGACACAGTTCACCTGAATCCAATGCCGAGGTATTTCGAAATTCAATACATTCAAAGACACTCTTTTGGTATTTAATACGCTAATTAAAATCTTCGTAAAACAATTTAGTACACATGCACGTATTTGGATTAAATAATAAAAATAACAAATATTTACAGGATTTAATTGCATTATTATTTAGTGATAAAACTTTTCATATGTTTGGAACTTTAAAGAGCTCTTCAACATCATCCATTAAAACTACGACCCGTAATATTCGAACGTGACAAGAAAGAAGAGTAATATATATTTATAATAATCTTTTGTTTTCAACAATTGTTCTTCTACTAAATAATTCGTTGTGCCTTGTTGGAGAACTTTAAAGAACTCTTCAACATCATCCATTAAAACTAAGACATATAATATTCGAACATGACAAAGAAAAAAGTATAATATATGTTTATAACAAAACTTTGCTTTCTATAATTGTACCGCGATTAAATAATTCGTTGCGCTTAGTTGAAGATAATGGATATATTTCGTGAAAGATTACAAAACACGTATGGAACAATAGAAATTATTTCAGTTGAGTAATTTTTATTCTTTAATAATTTTTGGTTTAATACTTAAACAATAAATTTTAATCTTCTACATTACTAATTTTATGCTCCGGAGACAGTAGCTTGTAAGAGTGAGTGAGTTTCAATTCTTACAGTTAGTGTAATAAGAACTAATGGAATGTTCATAATCGAAAACTGATGGATTATGAACAAAAACCGTAATAAAATAATATGTAGCCCGATTAGCTGATTAAATTGCCTAAAAACTGTAAAACTGAAATAAAACTGTTGGTATAAATAATCTATGAAAGCTCTATAAACTGTTAAAAAATCAATTAAAAATCTTTACAAACTACCACATGAAGGCCAGAAGTATTATGCGCATAAACAAATTAATAAATCAGTTTTAGAATGCTTACTTATCATTCCGGAGTATTGCAAATACCTATGTTTTTCTGAAAATGTTCTTGATACAAAGAATAAACTTCGATTAATTTTTATTATTGTTACACAGAAAACATAATTTTTAAAAAGGATCTAAATTATGTCAAATAATTAGAATAAATACGTGAATTCTAAAAATGCTTTTAAAATACATAAAAGTAATTTTTAATGTTTAAAGAGTGACAAAAATTACTGAATGAATATGTTCTTCGGAAAACAGGATCCGTTAATAAAATTAATGTATAAGTTAACCGTAACTGAGTCAATTGAAAGATGAACTGTTGTCAAATTACGGACTTGAACATTCGAGGGCATCAAGTATATTAAAGAAGTTTTGGTTAACTCTCTACGTTTTTTTATTCAAATTACGAAATTCATTGTGAATAATTTATTATGTAGCTCAGGTTATATATAAAAATTATAAATCAAAATGAATTTATGTATGATATTGTTACATAAAATACTTCTGAGTGTGTACAGCGTGGAAATGTTCCCGTTGTGATGGCTGGACGGGAACATTTCCACGCGTCCCGTTTTTTCGATATTCAAATTTAAAATGTGAGCTGCAAATGAAAATCCCGCCAGTTGTGAGGTGCTGTCTGTGATACGGTTTTTGTTCGCAAAAAAACCTAAAATCTATGGAAATTTATCGGCAAGTGTGTGAAGTGTAGGGAAACAACGTAATGAATGAAAGTTCAATCCGGTAACGGTGCATTCAGTTTAAAAATGGCCGAACTAACTTTCACGATGAAGAGAAGAGTGGACAGACAAACTGGCCGCATTGTGACTGACAAACTGGCCGCTAAAGTTGATGAAAAGATTCGTGAAAACCGCCGTTTCACAATAACGGAGCTTTCGCTTAGTTTTCCACAAGTTTCACCGACTTTGTTGTTTGAAATTGTCACATAAAAGCTAGGCTACCACGGCAGAATTCTATGACGAAGGAATTTCAAAGCTTATCCACCGCTATGATAAGTGCCTCAATTTGGTGACTATGTAGAAAAGTAGAATTTTAGTCGCTCTTTCTGATGTATATAATAATTTTTTTTTCCTTGTACTTAGTTTCTTCTTAATTCCAAAACGTTCTTTACTTTCTGAATAGCCTTCGTAGTATTACAAGAGAAAGGAGTGATTATAAATTTATAAGTGCTTGAGAGTGCTCAGGGAGCAGAGTTCAGTACCAAGAGTTCCCACCTCTATCAGCAATAACATATCTAAATCGGCTGGGCATCAAATCGAATTGAGATCGGATGATACGAACGAGGAATGCTCTGAAAGTGTTTTGTCGTTTTTTAAAAGATTACAAGGTACACTGATGAAACAAACAACTTCCATTTGAATCCACACTCACTGCTGGTTCAACGACGGAAGTAGCGTCAATGGAGGAGGAGTAGCGCATATGTAAAGAGAGGAATAAAAGAGAGTAGCATCAGATTGGTGTACCCTAAACGTAGCTGACAAATTGTTTTTTGCAATGGAAAAGCGTGATATTATCCGGTATGAATGAGAATGTGGGACTAGATATTCATGAACGCCTGCAGACCGTTAATGGTGAACAATGTCATATCTCAACAAGGACGTTTGTATTGCATGTTCAGTGAAGGAAAGCAGAGGGTGAAGGACGAAGATCAAAATGGGCGTACATCCACGAATGAAAATAACACTGCTAGAGCACAGAACATAGTGTTAGCAGATAGACGCACGTGTAGATGGACGTGGCGTCCATACTACATATTGGTCTTGCTCAGATCCATCCCAAACAATACTGAGGTGGAGCAGGCTATGCAACAATTCCTTGCATCGCAGGGCAGTTAAGTTTACCATAGTGGCTTCTTCAAATTTATTGCATGCTACGACAACTGTCTAAATGCCATTTGTGGCAATGTCGAAAAACAGTGCTATGTGTATAGTTCATGATGACGTGGTTTATTTTTTATGCTTTTGATTTTCCTTGTAGAAATTAACTAAACTTACTTTCGGAACATTAGCCGTACATCATTGGTTTTGGTTTAACCAATATGCCAGAATTCATAAATCGTATGACCGGAGAGTGGTGGTATGTCAATTTGACGACCATAAATGAACAGACGTTCTCATTGGATGGCAGATCTGGAAAACATAGGCTTTTAAGGGCAATAGTCGAAACTCCTCAGTTTCAAAGGAGGACATCACGGCCAAATGAAAGACACGCATTGTCATGTTAAAAAGCATCGTCACGCAAACGTCACACTACTATTGACGATAACGTTTGAAAAGTAAAGCTGGCTTTCCAAATCACTGGTTATGCGAGTAAGAAGGAATGGAAATGTATACCTAATGACACTCCATACCTTCACTCCAGGTGTTGGGCTGGTATGATGATGATTAATGTAAGTTGAAAACGTTTGTTCATTTCGGTAACTCCTTGCAAGGATACATACTTATATGAATTCTTACAAATATGAAATGCCCATTGTTGTAGAGAAACTAGTTACTATATATATATATAAATTTGTGTCACGTTGTTTATCCACGATGAGCTCCTAAATCAATGAATCGATTTTAATAAAATTTTGCACACTGTGTGCAGTTTGGTCCAACTTGAGAGATAGGGTAGTTTTATCTCATTATATAATCACAATATTTTTATTGCAAATTATTTGTATAATTTATTCTTTTAATATCTGCCATTTGGCAGTACCCAATTTCTTCAAAACGTTTGGCTACAATATTGTGTTTACAACGTTTAAATGATTTTTACAATAGTACTTATTCCAAATGTTGGGATTGATTTTGATAGAAATTAATTTCAGTTAGATATTTTTGATTTCATTAGTTTTATTAGTTATTATTAGTTTTAGCATTAGTATTTTGTTAAAATTCATGGCTAATAGGAAAAATCGATGTTCTATTAGAAAATATAAGTTTAAGGGAAACCGTTACACCAAGAATATGGATAAGAATAACACTGATAGATGTATTACAACAACAGTAAGTGAATCAAAATTTCAGTCACATTCAAAACCAATTTATAATTTAGAAAATAAATATCATAACATAGTATCTAATTTTAAAATTTTAAATGATTTTATTTCCTCATTGAATTGTCCAGAGTGTTTTCAAATTGGTATAAAGCTTTTCGAATCATCGGTATTTGGCTTAGCATCTAATTTGTTACTAAAATGATAGAAAATGTAAGAAGCGTTTCCCAAAGTAGTATACGAATGATACTATCACGGATATTGATGGTTATCCGTTGTATCGAAGCAGAAATGCTGAGAGTGATGGCCACACATTCACAATGCGACGGTGAAATTCTACAAATCAATTTGAAATTGACAATCAGTGGGTGGTACCGTACTCATCATTGCTTTCAAAAATGTATATATAAACTGCATTCCAACCATACGAGCCATATGGTTGGAATGCAATTTAGCCCAATCACCCTTGACGACAGGAATTATTTGGCGGAATTTTGCTAAGTGTGGCTACCCTGGTCCACTTCGAGGACTCCACTTTCAGCCTAGAAAATCGCCAAATTTGGGTATTTTTGAAATGGTGCCAAGTGGTTGGGCTAATCTCAAATTAATGTCGGCTCACATTAATGTTGAACTTTGCAGTTTCGTAAAATCGATTAAATACATTTGTAAATATGTTAATAAAGGCAGTGATTTGGCCGCGTATTTGAAGTACAAAGTATAAATAAAAATGACGAAATAACATGATACCAAATGGGTATATACATCAGCAGCAACGAAGCTATCTGGCATATTCTTAGTTTTCTTATACTAGAAAGAGACCCTTCTGTCCAGCATTTAGTAAAACATCTTGCAAACGGTGAAAGTGCGTACTTCACTGAAGAAAAAGCTCTCCAGAAAGCACTTGAGCCTCCAAAAACGACACTAACTGAATTTTTTACATTGCGTCAGAAACCTGATGTTTTCAGCAAATTCGCAAAAAACCTAACTGTACACTAATGTTCCACGTTATTAAACATGAAACAAATCAATTGAAAAAAGGGAGCCACGAAAACAAGGAAAACCACACCCTTCAATTATATATTCATAGTCAAGACATTGGGACAGTTTTACACACATCCAAAACAACGTGAATGCTTCTATTTACGTTTGTTGATGGTTAATGTTCCCGAACCAAATTCTTTCGAATTTTTGAGAATCATTAAAAGTCGACTTTTTTAATATTAATCCTTGCCAAGACACGGTCGCAACAGAAAATCGCATTGGCAGTTGCATCGTCAGGCATTGCTACCACTTTGCTAGGTGGTGGAAGAACGGCATATTCAGCATTCAAGCTGCCATTAGACATTATTAACAAACCAAATGTTATACGTAACATTAAAAAGAATAACGGAATAGCAGCAGTTTTGCGAAAAAGTTCAATCATAATCTGCGATGAGTGCACAATGGCTGAAAAACATTCACTCTAAATATTGCACAGAACTATGCAAGATTTGAAAGACAATGATAAACTTTTCGGTGGTGCTGTCTTACTACTGTTTGGTGATTTCCGACAGACCTTACCAGTAATTCCTCGCTCTACTTTCGCCGATGAGATTAGCGCATGTTTAAAATAATCGTTCTTATGGCGAAGTGTCGAAACACTTCGACTGACCATAAACATGCGCATACAATTGCAAAATGATCCATCGCCACAAATGCTTTCCGAACAATGGCTAGATATTGGAAACGGTAGAATAGAACTGCAACCAAATACGCATTACATTAAATTGCCAGACAATTTCTGCACTGTTGTTCAGGCAAAAAAAATGAATTAATTGAGAGTATCTTCCCTGACATACAGAATAATCACTTGGATCCTAACTGGCTCAGTAATCAGGCTATTTTGGCAGCCAAAATTGTTGATGCTGACAAAATTAACTTCCAGATAAAACAGTTGTTGTTTCAAGTAATCTGGTATCTTTTAAATCAATCGGCACTGTTGTTGATGAAAAAGAAAGTGTAAATTTTCCAATTGAATTTTTAAATTCTCTGAATATGCTCGGAATGCCACCACATAAGTTTTGGTTGAAGACTGGTTCACCTACTATTCTTATGCGTAATTTGTATCCACCTCGATTATGCAATGGTACACATTTGGTCATCAAACAGATCACCGGAAATATTCTTGAAGCAACTATTTTAACTGAAAAGTTTACAAATCCTGTTGACATGCATTCCAATTACACCGTCAGAATCTGCAATACTTTTCAAAAAAACTTCAGTTTCAATTCGTTTAGCTCTCGCCATGACTATAAAAAAGTCTCAAGCCCAAACAATGTCAATTTACTGCTTAAACTTGGAAAATCGATGCTTTTCTCATGAGCAATTATATGTTGCATACTCACGTGAGGGAATACCATCGAATCTATTTGTATTAGCAAGAGACAGGTTAACCAAAAATATTGCGCACCGATTAGCTTTGAATTAATTTCAAATTGAATATTTTCATGATTCAAAATGATGAATATAATTATTAAAAACAATACATAATCTACGCTACTTACCACATTTAAAAATTGCTATATGTTATCAACTAATAACTTTGTAAATTACTCATTTATTAAAAATTGTATTTGAATATGAGATGAATAAAATTTAAAATTCAAAATTTTGTGTTGATTTGTGTTTAATATTAAATCCTCGAAAATTTTCATCAATCGACTCTAAATTTTGACATAAGGTTCAAATTTCAATCCCATGGGATCTTACATCGGCTACAAAGTTTTAGTCTTTATTCCTAAATAACAATTTGATTATATTGAATAGTTTACTGCAATAAAATTCAATGTATAACTTAGCCACAGCAACGCGTAGCCGGGTCTGTTAGTATATATACATATATATATAGTGTGTGTGTGTGTGCGCGCGTGCACGTGTGGAAGAAAGAAGTGGAAGATGTACCATAACAGATTCCAATCCTACATTCTAAAGACTTCGAAGCAACAGGACTATTATTTAGTTCTTTTAAGCGTCAAGGATCTCGGATTAGGGCACACGAAATAAAATCTGCTATGCAAGAAATAAAGAAGAAACAAAATGCCAGTAAGAAAGCAATCATTTGCTTAGGATTGGCCTATAGCATCATAAAATCTCAATTCTCTTTAGCAATTTTTAAATGCTCTTTTATTTGATATTTTTATTATTTTCAAGACAGGCAATATTAAATAAAATATTGCATAAGAATTGCATGCATAAACGTAAATTTGTTTTCTCCCGCTAACCTATTAATTTTATAATTTAGCACAAAGTCTCATTGCACAGAAAGTTTGTATCCATTTTAGAACTTATTTATTATCACTCAGTTTGTATTAATACTGTAATTCGTAATTCTCTTACCCCGTGGATCCCGACTACCACGTGTTAAAGGGGTCAGGCGGTATACATTAATTCACCATTTATGCACAGTAGCAAATACTCTCATTTTCAAAAGTATCGATATTTTCCGCATTTGCCTCGCAGGAAAGTTTCCAAGAAAGCATTCCTGCACTATGCATTAACGAGGAAAATAGATGCGCACAAATTCGCTTCCGTTCTTAATGGAGACGGAGGTAAACAACGCCATTCATTCCCTCGCCCGATTTCAAAACATGTTGATACATTTTAGCATTTTTAACTCAAAAGCTTGGGTCTCAATATCCGTGTAGATATGTAATGAGAAAACTTTTCTACTATGTCAACAACTCGCCTCCAATGTTCTAGTCCTGATTGCCGATATCGAGGTTTCCATTAAACCTCTCCATTCACACGTAACTAGGTATTTCACTTATCACTAAATTGGGATTATATGTATTCTCCCAAAACTATATTACCGAGATGATTTAAGAGGTGCTGAAAACTTCGTGAGTTTAGTTTGATAAAACTGAAATTTGTTTTAGATAATTGGACTTTTTTTAAGGAATCTGACAAATACACACATTAAGAAAAAATTATCTTTTGATATAGTTTTAAAATAGTTTTTAATTTTAATAATATCGTTTAATAACAGAGTTTCATATTTTATACAGCTTTTTGGAAAGATTAAATGTTTTCTTCAATAAGAAAAATTAAAATACGAAGATCAAGTTTTTAGAAAAGTCGTTTGTTTCCGCTCTTAAAATCCTGAATGCAACAAATTTAGACTAAGTTAAAAGACATGCTATTGGATTCATTTCACAGATTAATGCCTTCCTCACTTTGATTAGTTTCTAAGCCTTATCAATTCATAGGTTGAATTTCTGAAATATTCTCTACCAAGTGCTGTTAACATATTTCATCCATATGAAGAGCTGAATGAGCTTAAAGAATAAACATCAAAATTTTATATTTTGATAAACAATACATCACCTACTGCGAGTGTGTATGTGTATGGGTATGTGATGAGTTCTTAATGTCATTATCTTTCAAGGACTTTCATCTATCTTGATCTTAAACTGTTCGGGGAATAGTTCCACTGACTCTTGTATTTATTTAGAACATTCCTGTCGAAAATATCAATCTTTACGTTCACTTTTTAATTATGTAACGTCACTTATATTGATGAGAAAATTAAATTAACCAATCAAGTAACAAGGAAGTTTCCAAAACATTAACGTTATGCAAGAATCAAACAATAATTTTCCGGAAAGTAGATTCACTTTTGACAATGCTGTTTATGGTTGCCTGCTTAAGATTTTATTTGGGATCACCTTCTTGTATGTGTACTTGTACATAAAATGAATAAAATGACCTAAACATTTATAAACACTTTACTATATATATATATATATATATATATATAATATGAAATCATAACTGCGACTGCGATGCAAATTAGTGTCACTAAACAATTAAAATTCTTTTGTTTAATACCAAATTTGAAAATTTGATAACATACCAATAACTACAATTCAATTCCATAACTAATCAAAAAAGACTGTTTTATTCAGGATTAGGAATTCTCGGAGAGAAAACACGATGCATTTCTGTTATCAATGACTCAGAGAACATCTTTTAATGTTTTGATTTTTAATGTTTTGCCCAGTACGTTAGAGTGCTTATTTCAAAAGTAATCATAATTTAGTATCTAATTCCGTACTTTTTGTTTCAGACAAAGACGAAAACATTCAATTAGCTTTACATTCCACCCCCTCTACCCGATCCCAGTAACCAAATGATAGTGTAAATTGCTTGTTCATTCGATAATTTATTCTTTGTCAATATTTTTAAGCTTCCCTATTTCTTAACTGCATCTGTTTCAGATATTATTACAATACTTACGAATTTACATTCTTATGGATATTTTGATTCTCCTCTCTATTCATCCTAACTTCTTTTTCTCTTTCACCCTCTCACCCTTTCTAACTAAAAGAAAAATACTGATTTGAAGGATAACTGGAATAAAGAACGTTCATGATTGGAGGGAGTTCAGAATCTTTTTTCATTTCGTGGAATAGAAGACCACCCTAATTTTTCTACAAGAAGAGTCGTGATTTCTCACAAAGATTCAAGCGAGTGTACCAGCTTTCGTTGATTCGCTTCCGATAATCCAAACGTTATCCGATTGATATGGCACCTTCGTCCTTTTACTTCAATTCTCCAAATGGACTAGGGATTTACCTCGGGGAATCATTTGAAGAACAATGGGTCGCTTAGAGAATAAAAAGGAAATGATGCATTGTGGATATATAGGATGATTTTAAAGATTTCAATCTTTGATCTTTTCGCATCTCAAGACTAAACTTTTTTCATTCGTCTATTTCATATAAAAAAATTTCTTTCTGAAATATTTTAATTTTTTGTAAACATTTGCGGAGTTCAATTGTAATAGAAATACGAAATGATTACTCTGATTAGAAAAAGTAAAATCGTAATATATATATATATATATATATATATATATATATATATATATATATACACGTTATGATTTCACTTAAAGATAATTTAAATTCCTAAATTTTTTCCTATTTAAATCGCAAAATAAGGAGTTAATTATTTCCTGATTTCATTCAAACTTAGCTTTTATTTTATGCAATTACGTGCTCGTAAAATCTGTCATGTCAGCTTTTCCTGCGGACTCAAACTTGTAGGGATAATTCTCACTGGACTATGTCTGCAACAAAATTCCCTAAAAATCCCGTCATCCGATTTCACATGATCTGTAGAAAATCTCTGCATATAAATTCGAAGCAAGGAAAAATTCTCCCTTTCGCTTCGCTCAGGAAAACCGAATCCACGCTGCTGATCTCCTCAAAATGTGTATGTGTATACTGAATCTAATGTAGCCTCTTTCTCATTCAAAAGTAATAAATAGACTTGTTGTGGATAATTAATGTGGCTTTTACAATTATGAGATACTTCTAATGACCGTTTTTTCTCTTCGATTAACAATATGAAATTAAAATTAAAAACAGAATTAACTTTGCCCAGCTGTTTGTTTGAAAATATTGTTAAGGTAACATACGTTTCCCATCAAAATTAATTGAGTATATATATTTGATTAAGAATAAATTGAGATATAAAGCTTATTGGAAGCCTCATTATATGAAAAGAATAATTTTCATGAAAGGAGACTTTAAATAGCTTTATAACTTTGCTTTTTTCGTATAAAAAATAAACATCAATAAAATTAAAAATTATATCAGACTTAAGGCTTTTCTCTTTTTACCTGCATATGCAGAATTTATAAGCAAATTGTAATTTCGTTAACTTAAAATTAATCCACTGAAGCCAGACTCAAATAATCACTCATGATCAAGACTCAGATGAGTAGTTTTTAAAGCTTAAAAACTATTTTTAACTCATCAGTGTATCCGCCTTGTGTTTGAACGCACTTCCTAGTGAGTGCCGAAGGAGCGATGGCTACTGGAGTGCTAATACCCAGCAATCTATGCGGAGGAGCAAACATGTAAACACGTTATTCAACACCAAGATTTATGTGGATCTGTAATGATATGTAACCCGCAAATGTTTGTCCAAAAACTATTGTATCCTTTAGTATAATATTTAAATAAACGGTAACTAAATCCAGGAAGGTATTCATTGCTTAGAAAATTATTTGGATTTGTTATTTTCATGAATCATACTTAAAAAATTAATGATCCATTGTTACCCCAATATCACTTCTAAGAAACTGAATTAATTAAAATTATATATATATCAGGGATAGTGTGAGTTATTTTTTGGAAAGAAGCAAATATCACCTGAATTGTAAAACTCATCTTTGTTACATAACAAAATTTAGAGTTTTCTTTTTAGAAGAGTTTTCTCATTTTGTTCTAATAAATTTTAGCTAAGGGAGACGAATTCATTTATTAAAGAAGCATATATGTACTAACTACTAATAATTAAAATTTCTGTTGTAAAATATTGAAAAATAGAAGTCGAGTTACCTCTGGATAGCAGACATAGAATGATAGATAATAACAATGAAATTTAATTTCATTGTCTTATTGGAAAATTGTGGAAATAAATGTTTTTCTAGATTGATTATTTGATGTGAAAGCTCGACTTGCGAATAAGCCATGACTTTTGCAAATTATTACTGTTATATAATAAAGTGTAGTAAATACGAAAGTAAGGAGATTGATCAAACAGGTATTTAAATGCTAAGAGATACTTAAAATTGAGAGAGAAATTTGTGCACACGACATTAGAGCCAGAAGATTAAAGATTAGCTGAGATTTGAATTCAATCCAATACACTTATTCCTGACTCGGATTCACCTTGTTCATCAGATGATTAGAATTCTTAGTTCAACTTTAATTGAGAAGATGAGAAATTTTCCGCTCCACATTTGCAATACAAACATCGATTATTCTTAAACAAGGAACAAAAATTAAATAAAGATTTAACTTTCAGACCGTTCGACTGACTGATTACCTGGTGAATTTAAATGTTTAGAATCCTTAGCAGAATACACATGTTATGAAATAAAATGACGCGCATTAAAAGTGTTATAAATTTAAAGTCTGCATTGAACCTATTCTTGGTTCTCTCCAAATAAAGAAACAAATGAAATCAAATCATGGTTTCCCTTTACAAAGGTGATATCAAAATACCTTCAATTTGTGATTGAAAAAATGGTTTTTTTTTTTATATATATATAACAGTAGTAAAACGTAAATGTGTAAATATAATATCCATATGATATCTTTTGCTTGTTAGAGCCAATGATCTATTCTCCAATACAGTACCGCCTCATTAATCTGGACTAATTGAGACTCTAGGTCATCCGGATTAAGGGAAATAACTTATAAAAGGAGCTGAGGTATATACGAGGAGGTATCGTTCAATTTTAATCATTATTTCAAATTATCGAGATATCTAGATAAAATTCATCCTGCATAATTAATTATCTTTATGTGCATAATATATTGTAAATCACATCTTTCATGTTGATTTGCTTGGTTTCAGGAAGCCGTTGATTGAAGTAACCAGTATCGTTAAGCTTTGATTATTTTCCCGGAATATCTCAAAATTTTAATTATTATTAAGAAATAACTGAGACAGACACTTAATTTTCATTTATCTTTCTTTAAATTTCCGTACACAGACACCAACTACAGTTATATATTTTTCTCCGGAATTTCTTGACTATTCGGAAGACATTACTGTAGTATCATCCCTCCACACTGAAGATTATTTCAATCTACAGCTTAATAAAACTAAAAAATCACCATGAATACCTGTAATTCAAAACATTATGTACATACAAATCAATGAATATGCGAAATGAATTTTATCCAGATATTGCGGTTATTTCTTAGTAATTAAAATTTTACGATACCCCCTTGCAGATAAACATTCTTTACTGTAAAAAGAAACCGTGTTTTAAAATTTGACAAAAAGAAATGACAAATAAGGGCACAAGAAAGAATTTAATATAATGCAATGTTTCTGCTTGATATGCATTATGTCGAAATAATCTTCTTAGAACTTGACAATCAAGACTTATCTTCATTGTCCGCACTTGACTCACTCACTGATATGAGGAAAAGACAAATCTTCTGTATTTTTTTTTTTTTCATTTAGCATTTCTTTCTTGAACAATTAATTGACATAAGTAACTCAAGTATTTGAAATACCTAGGCATATTTTCATTACTGTTGTATTCAACATATTTTATAACAAAATTCCAAAAGTCTTTAAAAGAGGAGTCGGAAATTCCTATACCGACAATGTTAAAACGGCTATTTTCGATGCACCTTTTCTCAATATCTATTTTGATTCAAGCTTGAATTTCTTTACGTAAATACAATACATCTTTTTCATTATAATGAAGTAAATTTTGTTCTAATTTTGAACTATTTATTGATTTACAAACAATTGTATCAAAATAGTAAAGTTTGTCTCTTTTTTTAATATGAATAAATTTATATAAAAAAAAACAATTTTGGTTTTTTTTTACAAAAAGTTCATTTCAATATACATCAGCAAGCAATATGAACATGGATTAAAAAAATTTCTCTCTAACAAGCAGTAGTTTCTTGGATTGCAAAAAGTACATCTCGTTGTTAAATTGTTTAATGATGAATTCCGATTTGATTTCGGGACAGATGTTAGCTTCGTATGGGTGTATAGACTGTCTAGTGAACGACACAATTCCATCCAAGCAGTCGCAAGATACAATGCCCACCCAGCAGGCATCCTGATTTGGGAGCCACATCATATGATAGCCTGTTTACTCTATGGTACGTAGAACTTTAACGGGCTAGAATTATGTTGATGATATTCTTCGACACCATATGGATCCTGTCCTAAAGGTCTTTCAGGCGGAATTTCTCAGCACGATAATGCTCGTCAGTACACATCTGGAGTAACGAAAGACATTCTACGACATGTTCAGACACTTCCGTGGCCATCCTGCTTCCTAGACTTATCCCCTATACAGCTTATGCCACCGTGTCACTCTGTACTCGGAGCTCTGTACTTGACTGAAGCTACTAATTGTGCCTCCGAATAATTATGTGAATATTCAAAGTCTAATACGTAAACATACACGTACGTATTTTTGGAGATATGACTTGGAGAGGATATAAGTGTTTGAAAGGTTGTCGGAGATTTGTGTAATCATACTGTACACAGCATTTGCCGCGTTTCTGGTAAAAGTTGGGTAAATTTTATAGGTCTAAGGTAAATTGAGAAGCAATGAACATATGGATGGTGAAACGTGATGGAGAATTATCAGAAAATTGGAGCCATGTATCATAAACAAAAGTGGTTACAGAAACCAAATTTTACCAGCAAAATTGTTTGAAATGTGTAGAAACAGTTTCAGGACACTAGATTTATATCTAGAAAATTTAGACAATATCGACCAAGAGCTGCTTCAACGAACGAGGATCGTTATTGACATTTTCTGAGTGAAAACATGGGACTGCTTCAGCTCACAGCTCTCACATTAGCTGTATATTGCCACTAGATCCAGAATATCACAACCTACAGTTTCTTGAAGTCCGCATGAGAGAGGGCTGTGTACCATAAAACATCAAGTTTGCATTCGGCTCATTGCAGAAAACAAAAGAATGCGTTTCGCATGTTGCACAGACAACATACGCATTGGACCAGATATCAATAGAGCACCACTTTTATACATGGGTCGAGATACAGCCTTGACACTGATTCCCCAACTTACTATATCTGGAGAGAACCTTGAATATTATGTCATCCCTCCCCCATTAGAGAAGAGAACCATTAAGGTTGGGGAGCTATGATGATTTGGCTAGACATTATCTTAGATGGCTTCACACCATTGTGAGGGTTTGACAAAAGCTCCCTGACTACTAAGAAGTATAGAGAAGAGATTTTAGAATCCTATATTCAATTGGTCCTTGTTGTTTGTAATGGACTACAATGTTTATCCACATAGGGCTCAGCTATTCAATGATTACCTGAAAAGTGGGAATATTTGCCACATAGATTAACCAACCAGAGATTCTGACCTTAACTTAATAACTCAAATAGAATATATCTAAGATGTTCTTAGAGAGCAATTGAATCTTGCCTTCTCCCCCGAGAACAATTCCGAACATAAAAACTACCTTGTAGCCTACAGGTATAGATAGCCACAAGGATACCTCAGCTGTCTCGTGTCCATCATGTCGTCATGCTGTGTGATTGTTTGGTTGTGAGAGAAGATCATACCCCATATTAGACTCATTTTCCTTTCGGTATTACAACCGCGATTTTGGATATCCTTACATTTTGAAATTTTCTGATAATCTATGTTATATAAAAAGACTTTTGAACTAAAATTCTCCTCCTCTGTTATATATATTCATAATAAATTTCATAACAACCTGTCCATTAGTTTTTCAGATATTCGATTTAATCTGAAAATTCTAATTTTGCACGCGAGTATATATACGCGTGTGCGTATATGTGTGAGTGCATGTGCGTGTGTGATGAACCCACATCCTTTTGGACATACCTTCCCTTTCTAACAACCCTCAGCCCAACCCTACCCACCATCTTTTAAGCCTGAATTAACTCCAACTTTTCCTCAAGATATTAAGTCACCATTTTGTCGAATTATGCGTATAATGCTTGTTTTGAGAGTCCATTTCAATTGCTACATTAACAAAGTTTTGGAACTTCCTGATTCTTCTAGGGTATAAAAACTGGCTCTGGTCGTTGACCGCCCTTTTACGTCCCTTTTGCTCTTTCTTCCCGCGTGTTTGCTACTCCCATTATGAATGATGTCTATTTTCGTATTTATGTATAATATTCCATACTTTCATGTGCTGATTACTTAAATGAAGAAGTGGAAACCAATGAAATAAATAAAGTATCTGATGATTGCTTCTTTCAAAGTTGAACACCAAGACATCAATGTGTTTCACACACACACACACATATATATATATATTTATATATAAATATATATATATATATATATATATATATATATATATATATATATATATATATATATATATATATATATATATATATATATATAGGCGTCTCAATACCAGGGTTACAATCTTCTAGGACGGGTTTCGAAACACACGACAAGTAATTATGTAGAAATACTAGGTCGAAAATGCTTGCTAAATGAGTCAAATGACGTGTTACACTTACACGGGAGTCCCAAGCATTATTAAAAAGATTGTTCATTTCCCATATGACGAAGCGATAGTTGGATGGCTAATTATACGAACGCGGAACAAGCGCATATGCATCTGGCACATGGAGATAAAGGAACATAATACACGAGCAACACAAATGTTCTTCACGAAACAAATTCGATGAGGTAGTACTCTCAGTCATAAACTCTTTGAACACCTGTCCAATAAAAGCGTGACCTTTGTAACAACTTAGATACTCTATTTGGCTAACAGAGGACCTAGTATATCCCTACATTTTGAAATCTATTATCCTACATTTTGATCATCGTGTTCAGTGCGCCGTGGTGTTCAAATACATTAGCTTGCTCGATCACCAGACCTGTCATACTTTGATTACTCCTTCTCAGGGGAAAAATAATCTTTGGTGTATAACACCCCCGTTCATTGCGCCGAGGTCCAGTATGCACATTTTGCAGTAGTTGATAAGAAAGTTTCAGACACTCCCCGAATCTCGGAGAAGGTCCGGATTTCTATGCGCCGAAGATGTTTGATTTGTTCCTCAAATTTGGATGCCCCTCTAAATACCTCATTTGAATTGTATGTAATTGACCATGTTAGTTTTATTATGCTCATTAAATAACAAACTATACATATTTGAGAAGTAAACTTTCCTTTCTTGTTTTTTCTGCGTGTATTTACAATGCAATTGTTATTTCTGACTCAGCATTTTTATGTGATTATGAGTCGACGAGGTTTATCCTACCCCTCCTGTAATTTTGGGCTAATACACTCTGTTTGGGCTATACACAAGACGTTTGGAAAGTAAATTTCGTCATTTTTTTGAAAGAGCATATGATACTCCAGATGAAACAGCAACCACCATAAGAATCAACATCCATTGCTGGCTCAACGTAACGTCTTCGGAGGAGGAATGATGCAAATGCAGAACGACGAAGAAAAGGGAGTAGCAGCAGATCAGCGTGCCCGAGACGTGACTGACAACATGATCCATAATGGAAGTGCAAGCTGTTATCCGGCATGAATGGGCGTGAGGGACATGTCCTCCAAGAACGCCTGCAGACCGTGTATGGTGAACAGGTTATATATCGCCAAATAGTTTGACGCTGGTATTGCATGTTCAGTGAAGGAAGACAGAGCGTGCAGGATCGAAGTGGGAGACCACACTGCTGGAGTACAGGACATAGTGTTAGCGGATAGGTGCATAACGGTGTCAAACGGGGTACCCACATTGCGAATTCATCGTGCTCAGCCCCCTCACCCCCAACAGTGCTGTGATGGAAGATGCTATGCGATTACTCCTTGCATCACAAACCACTGAGTTTTTCTCGAGTGGTTTCTTGAAACTGGTTGCACGCTGTGACAATTGTCTCGATGTCAATTGCGACAATGTTGAAAAATAGTGCTAGTAATATAGTTCATGATGTCATGGTGTATTTTTATTTTACAAAAAGTTTTCCTAGAGGAATTATATATATATATATATATATATATATATATATATTCTGTATTTTATGCATGTTATTTTTTTATTGAAAATCATTTTTTTCTCGTGTATTTAATAGTGTACTTATATTATTTTATAAACTTTTCTTTTGCTTGTATTACTTTGGCACTATTCTTCGTATTATTCTTTTTTATGATATATATATTTAATAGTTTATTAATGCTTTCTTTATTGTTCAACAACATTTTGCTTATTTTAATTTGTATTGCATATATATATTTATTTAGCTTTAGTTTCACTAGTTTTGACAGTCCTCAAATGTCTGCATATTCTAAAGGAAACATGAATGAAATGACAAAAACAAGTGTAGTTATCCGAAATGCTCGAGCCCTTTCGTAAGAGGAAACTACCCTTCAATAGCAGGAATATAAGCTAATGAAAGTGAATCATCGGTTGGAGGAAGTAGCCTGGCATATAAATGGAACAAGAAAGGGAAGTGCATACTTGCCGGAAATTACCCGGATTTATTTTCCAAAAAGGGTTACATTGATATTCCCTAGCAATCGATTGATCGTTTTCGCTTTGATTTTTTTTTTCTCTTAGTTTTTGGGAAATCGAACCTTTTTGTGTTCCAAATTTTTTTTCTTGAGTGTTTTGGAGGGATTTGAAAAGGAAAATTTCGGTTTCATTCGATTTTAACAAAGATAAAACATTGTAAGATATCCTGTGGATGATTTTTTTTTTGTTGCTGTTTCTTTTATCCTTGATTTCAAAAACTCGAAATTGAACGGAAATTCAACTAGTGTAGACCATTTTCAAGCTATACGTTCTGCTTTTTTTTTTGTAGAAATTATTACTTTATATTATATGACTGAATCATTTTTAGAATAATTTCTGATTTAAATTATTTGATTCTGGAAAATTAAAGTGCCTATGTATCGTTTACAATATCAAAATATCGCTCCTAAATATGGTAACTGAAAATATTTATCAGTTTGACAAAATGAAAATTACCAGACATTCAGGCGTTTATTCTTTCTGCATTTGTATTTTGATACATTTACTACCCAAAGACCAGTGGAGCTACAAATTTCCGTGATTGCGTGCAGTAATTGATATTAGTGTACAGTAATACTTATAGTAAACTATGATATTGATGTACAGTAATACTTATAGTAAACTATGATATTGGTGCACAGTAATAGTAATAGTAAACTATGTAAATAAGTTCGATTTGGAAACCGAGTAAGACCTGATTTTATTTTTATAGATGATAACTCTCGTCCACCTATACATACGTAGTTTCTCATTTGGTCGACAAATTTCCAAAGAGTAAGAATAATCACAAGATGTATCAGACAGCCAATACTGTTACAAACTGGCGATGACGCTTCCCTTCAACGTTTATTTTATAATGTGAAAATAACATTTACAGATATTTCGTCGGTCACCAAAGAAATCTTAAGCAATGAGCCCCCGACCTTGGAGATGAATGTGGTGATCATTTTGGTGACAGGACACAAAATGAAAGGTCTCGAAATGGTGTAAACTGACTGATATTTCAATTATAAGGAAAATTATGGAATAGTCCTTAATGCTCTCTGTGGCATCACACCTAGTATAAAAAATCTATAAATAAGGAGATATAAAAACCTTGAACTAATTTGAAGAGTTAGTTTGCCGGGGAATTTTCTGGGGATGCCGGCAGCTATTGGAGTCTGTGTTTGATGTGGAAAGAATTAGCTTGGAGATTTGTTTCATCTTGTTCTGTGTATTTGTGAATATAAAGTATCGTTTGCTATTATCTTCCGTGTTGAACTGCTTTCACCATACAACCCACCCCCCAAGATTGATTTTTAATAAAAAAAAATACTAGGGATCATGCTTATGATACTTTTGGGAGGGCCATTGTAATTCGTTTTCCTCATCCATATCCTGAAAATGGTGTTGTTGGAGAAGAGGGAGCAATTACCATGAGGAATCATGGTAATTGCTCCCGCTATGGTAATTGCTTAATTCATTTCAAACATATATTCAGATTCTGAAAATTATATGCTATAAGTGGGGTACCATACTTACTATTAAATTAAAGCAAGGGTGAAGAGTTAGACTATTTTTCGTACATTGGAGTTGCAATGGATAAAAAGGGAGGCGCAGTTAAAAGGATAAAAATCAAATATAAGCATTGAACTCCAATTATGCGCATTCAAAAAACGGGCATTAGCAGTCTTTCTTCCCTGAAGTGAGACTTGGAAACTCTCTAAATTGCAAGAGCAAAAATTAAATGCCTTTCAAACTACTCGTCTTTAAAAGGGTTTTAAAATATACTGGTCAGATAAAATTTCATTGAATTGTATAATAAAACATCTGCTAACTTAACTTAGGCAAAATTAAAATACAACACTAGACATGAATTGGATATATACATAGAATGCTATCGAAGGATGGCTTAACAATTGAGTTGATATGGTCAACAGATAAAAAGAGAGGAAGCCCAAGAGACAAATGGCACCGTATGGCGGTAGAGGAGAAACGTTCATTCGGTTGGCCGATTTGGAGAAGTACCCAGAAAGCAGCCTTAAGCCAAACCAAACGGTGTGCAGCTGTTGTAGGCTCATACACTGTCTCGGTGTGATGAGAATTTATGATGATACTCACTATTAACTCATCTTTTCGTTCCATCTTCTTTCTTAGGCTTTCTGCACTGATGAGTCACACACACGATTTCTCCCGTGAGCACCATAACTCCTACATATGGTGTTTTAACATATCAAACTTTGCCCATACCTAATTTCCTTAACATCTGTCCAATACTTCTGTAAATAATGAACCAAAAGTGGAAATTTTCTTTATTTTTGATACAAGTGTAGCTGTTCAAAATATTTATTGTAATACGAAGATCTTTAAGTTTTTCCAACAAAAATTTAATAATACGGAACTATGTATTAATCATTTGGATGTTTTTTAAATGTAGGTTTACAATTCAATTCTCAAGCATTTGTTAAAATTTGTATTATACTAAATACGAATAGTTACATTTGCCTCTTTCCATTAAATCATATTTCTCCGACTTGGATTGGGATACATGCTCACTCAAAGATTTATTCATAAACAGTTATCTTTCTTCAGCTAAAATTAGCAAATAATTTTTCATGAATCAGAGTGGATAGTGAAAATGATTGTCGAATTTAAAGCTTACGTGATGAGTTTAGTAATTGATCAGATTTTCACGTCCATCATCCGAACCATCAATTCTTCTATTGTGAAAGGTTTGGAGATATTTTTTATCGATTCCATCAAGCAACTTTTTGAGACTTATTTATCAAAGTAAAATTTATGTATTTCAGCATTCACTAATATTTTACGTTTTCCCTCCAGAATCCCAACCGAGGAAGACGCAAGAAGGGAAAGAAGTAAATAATAAAAAGAGCTACATCGAACAAATTGCAATATTTTATGCGAAAGGATCTACTTGTCAAATGGTACTAAATACAACTGGAGAAAAGACGCTGTGGAAAGAGAAAGAAGTTTTCATTTGAATTTCAAATTCGTTTCTTCACGGGGATCTTCTCACTTTTCAGCGGGCTTCTTCATCAAAATCATTCTGAGGAATTTTCAGAGGAATCCTCGACAAATTTCCCATAAAAGAAAAAAGTTACGAGAAAAATTTTATTTTTGTTGTCTAAGTCCTAAGTATTTTTTTTTCTGTCTTCGAATTCATTTTTCTACGGCAAGGGCAACTTTTTGTGGATTCATTATTAGAAAGATCGCTTATTTCTTATTTACTTTGAATGAAGTTTATCTACTCGTAAATACCTGTTGTTGAATTTCCAGAAGTTAATATGCACTTGTATTCGATACGCGATTAAGAAAAGGAAAATAATGGCCTTATGGGATGAATCATCAAGCATACGTGATTTTATCGTAAAAGGAGAAACAAAATAGTCATTAGAAATTCTAAAAAAATTACGTAGCAAAAGTTTCACCTCATGTCTGTCAGTAAAATTATTTTGAGAAATTCCTTTACAATAGGTTTACCGAAACGTTCTCTCCATATGTGAAGTGAAAGAAAGTAATACGTCTTTGATTCGTCAAATAACATTTATTGTACAACGTAATTTACGTTGTTGCTTGTGATCAAAGTCATTATCTTACCAGCGTGATGGTAATTTGTAAATTCCTTTTTTTTTTCAAAAATACCTTGTTTTAAGAAGCGAAGAATTCGAGTAATGATTGGTTGACATCTGTTTCAGTTTTTTTGAATTTTTTTTTAATTCATAAAATTTTGGTGAGAAAAAAACAAGTGATAATCGGAAGATGCTAAGTTTGGAAAGTAGGGTGAATGTTATAGAAAATCCATGTTTAAAACTGCGATTTTCTGACGATTCGCCAAAACAGCAAGTGGCCTAGCATTAACATGATGCAGTGCGATTTGCTTCTTGTTCAATATCACTGGCCTTTCTTTGTTTAAATCATCCATTTGCAAAAAAGTATCTCTTCGACCTAAGACTTTTCGTTCGGTTTCAAATGTAATGTAGTGGGACTTTTAACTTCTCAACGTATGCACAGCATTCTCTTATTCGGGCTGAAATTTTACTTTGATAAGGAGGGGACAGGTTGTCCGGATTCTTAGTATGCTCTTTTCCTTAAAAGGTTTTCGTAGGTCATTCACTTTTCATTACCAATTCATCAGATGGTCCAAGAAGGGTTCGTTTTTGCTCCAAGCAAGAGGAGATGAATATCTAACGATTTCATTAAGCAAATCTTTCTCATTTAACTAATGAGATACCTACCTGGAATATTTATATACCAATCCTAGTAACGGCGGAGTTAAATCGAACGAAAAATATGTAACGAAATGTAGGGAAAATGTATTATCTTCTTTCATTTTACAAGTGATGAGAAATTTCCTATAAACCTAATATATTTATATCAGAAGAGATACTTAAACACTCTTGAGTTTTCGAGAGGTATTTTAATCAATAGCCCTTAATTTATTTTTCAGTTACTAAGTAAGGTAATTTGGTTCAAATCAATTTATTTAAAGTTAAGAGACTTCTAAATTTTAAATACTCTTGAAATATTTCGCTGTACGCTAATAATGTTTTTCAAGCGTTTTGTTTAATTTTGAAAGAAATTCTTTTGAAATATTTCACCAAGAATATATGATTTAACAGGTAACACACTTAATAACTCAATAATTAATCTTTAAATTAAATTCTTCTCTATTTCCAAAAATGTTTTATTGTCAAAATATATCTGTTATTAAAGAACATGCTGATAATGCACAAGATGAACTGATAAAATGATTAAGATAAATGAGCTTTATTATAGCATTTAATACACACCAGTTGATTTGCTTATCGATCATGCGGAAAAATATAATTTGCTGAACAACAAGTTTTTAATGTAGCATTGAGCCTCTATATTTGAAGAGAAAGGTAGTAATTACAAAGTCTATTAGCTTTGTAATGTAGGGCTTGAGTTTCTATTAGCATAGAAACAAGTTACATTTTCAGTGCCCACCTGTATAATAAATTGAACTGAATAAAATTACAAAATCTTCCCAACAAAAATGATGCATTATTAGGTAAATTAGATGATTATAAAAATGAAGTGAAGTGAATTAGGTAAAATAATATATAAATAAAGTAAAACTGAAGGAAATAAGGGAGATAGATGATAGTGACTTGTTGATAAAGATTTATAATTACGCAAACGGAAAAAATACGAGGATAAAGTATTTCTCCATTAAAGAAATGATCTTGATAAAACATACTTGTAATGTTTTGAATAGTTTTAGCTGTTTCTTTTAGTATCATCAAAGACTTAATATTGAAACGTTCCGCTTTAAATAAGAAACGACGTATTTTTCTTCAACGAACTGAAAATTTCTTATTTGTAAAACACCTCAGATTCCTTAAACGACATAGCCCAAATGTATTTAAGGTATGTGCCTACCTTCAGGGCATTTTTTTTTTTAAAAAAAAACTTTTGTGAAACACTTAAATTTTTAGTTACAATGTTCTATCTATAAAATTGTAAATTCAAAAGTCATTTTAATAAACTTTTTTTTTATTTTTCAAATTTTGGCCATATTTGTTTAAAATTTAGTAAAAATTGACATTTACGCTGAAGTTCATACAAGAAATTCTAAATAATATGTTTCCCTTTTTGTTTCAACAATACATTTAATATTCCTAAGTCTATGCTGTGAAGCAGAACACATGCAATAATCTCTTAAACTTACCGAGTTATAACACAACTTATAAACACAACATGATTGTAAAAAAAAACCATATCACTTTTTTAAAATAAAAATAGCTTCAAAATAAATAGTAATGTACTTAAAAGCTATGTTTGAGGTTCATAACATGCCTAGAAATGTTCAAAACATTGTGGCTAAATTTCATATGAATATATTAAATACTTTTTAAAAACTGAGATTTTTCGTAATAAGAAAAAAGTAAAATCACAGTTTTCCAGGACATGCAAATAAAGATTTTAATGTTTCTTAAAAAGTTATCTCTGCTTATATTAATGCATTTACTAACTACTAAAGAAATAAATGCAAACCATTTTTGAAATCGTAAGTATGTGGGCTTTAATAAAAAGTAATAAAGAATCTTTCGAAAATTTTCAAGAAAGCAGTTCTTTAAAGGTAGGTATATAATATCACCTCAAGGTGATAATAAGCAAACATTTCATTCATTTTTCAAAAAAATTACCATGCTTATTTATTAAGAAAATAAATAAGGTAAAGATCAAAATTTGATTGTGAATGTAAAATTATATAATAATCATTTAAGATTAGTATCACATTTTAAATACACAATATTGCTATTAAAAAGTTACGCTGAATTTCTTCTATTTTCGAAATACCTTTATTTTTTGATGATTTCTGTAATAAATTAATATACTTGAAGAGGCATCATTTTCTAAGGAACATTATTTATATCTTGCTCTGTCGCCAAAATGAGAGATGATTATTAGTGGGATGTGTGTGTATTCGTCAATGGGACTGAAAATGAAATAAAAAAAAAACAAAATTCGTCTGTCAAATTCAACGTCTCCTTTGGTGGTCGGTCGTCTGTTTTGCGGCTGTTGGAGATCTATAGCCACATTTGAATGACAAAAGAACGAAGGGAAGCACACTTGATTTTCGCGTCGGAAAGAAGAAATGGAGTTCTTTCAATGCCATCTACTAATACAGTTGACGTTAAAATGGATCAGAAACGGCGCCATAAAGAAAAGACGTTCAATGACAGAGTAGAAGTTTTTGTCAAGAGGAAGGGGACTTTTCTTCAGCACGAAAAATTTCTCAAAGTGAAAGATATTCGTAAATCGAGCATTTCATTTTAAAATCCGTGTTTTTCAATGAGATAGTAATTTATGGCTGGTTATTAATTGTCTTCTTAAGTTATTAATTCTAAAAATATAGTGTGTGATTATTTTTAAGACATTGATTCTTTCCTATATTACCGGGTATTATAAAAGTCCCGTTCTAATGATTCTTGAAAATATTATAAAAAAAACAACAAACCTTAAAGAAGTTATTTCTATGCTATTGGTGCACAGCATTTCTAATGTAAAATTTGGAGAATTTTTCAACTTAAATTTATAACAAATGTTCGAAATGTTCGCTTCTTTCTAACAGGCAAGCTGAACTCATTTCCACATATTTTGAGAAACGAGTTTCAAAATATTAGAGATAGCATTTTGTATCTGTTGAGATAGCCTAGAGGTCAATGTCACGGACACGAGGATGGCGATTTGCTTCGTTTGGGGTTTCGAGCCCTGGTATTATTAAAGACCCATCTTGTAGAGGGCTGTTGATACACAGTAAGTCTGTCGAGTTCCCAAGTCCTCCTGTTGGCGTGATTGGGAATTTCGGAAAGGGATGTTCTAGATCAAAACTCGTCTTCATCACTAGACCGAGGTACAAAATAACTGGTCAATCACCAATAATCCCCTCAACGCTTCTCAGTGCGACGTTAATAAACAGTTACATTGAATAGTTCGAGAATATGGTCATATGTTTGATGATATGGCCGTTTTTGTATAATTTATTGCTTGGGAATTATTTTCATAAGCAGTGTAATTTGCATATCCACACAGAAAAGTCAGACAATATTCAGATCAAGAGAACGAGATGATGAAAGATTTCTTAGGATGAATTAAATGCCTAATAAAGTTGTAAAGCATGCACAGGGTTTTATTACTCGTCTGGCATATTTCACTGCCTTTTTGAGCCAAGAACACAGTTTCTCCTGAACTAAACATACCTGATTTTTTTCTGTAGTTATATTTGAAGAGAAATGTTTATGAAAATAATCTCTAAACAATATATGATCTAACAATTTCTATATAACTCAAATGGTATAAAAGATCCCAGCATCTTGAAACGCTTTCCTCAAAATATGCGGAAACGAGTTCAGCTTTGCCTCGTACAAAGGGGTGCATTTTAAACATTTGTAGTAATTGAATGTTCAAAATGTTTTCTCACCTTACGATAAAAGTACTTTTCCCCATTAGCATTAAAATAATTCCTTTACTGTTCCCTGTTTTTGTGTAATAAATTCATGAAGCATCCGTATAGGAACTTTTAAGACACACGACATTAATTCTACTCGTGTATCTTAACACACGTAAATTGTTACCTTTCAACAGGATATTAATAGATTAAATATAACTTCAGGCATTTATTTTTTATGAGAGCATACTCCTTGCACACATAAATTACTATATTTTGCAGTATTAAAATGCACAGTGTAATGACCAGCGCCATCTATTTCAGAGAGCAATGAGAATTAAACTTGTTCGTTGAGTTAAGTTATGTTTTGGAAAAGACGAGAGATGAGCGGCGAGAGTGACAAATTAACCCAGAAGGATGACTCATAAGACGATGTTAACTAAATCGTTTGCTTAAAAGCTAAAATTAGTGTTTTGTGGTGTGTGCAATTTAATAAATATATTTAATCTAGTGCATATTTTACAAATATGTACAAAAATGTTTTGCAGTAACCTTTCGATAATTTCAAGGTGTAATAACTTGCACACACATTTACACAAACTTCGTTTTCCACTTCTGATATACAAACTTATTTATACTTACTTAATTGTATATATATATATATATATATATATATATATATATATATAGTGACGTAGTCTACTTTTAGCGCATGAAATTCTGAGATTTCTTTCTCTCTTTCTAGGTTGTTTCTCTTTCACTGAGGCGTTGCATAAGTAATTATCTTATACAATGGCCCCTCACAAAGTCCCTCTACAGGCATGTGATAAAACTAGTATGTGTTTCCGAGAATATATTTAATAAACTATTCATAACAGTAGGGGGAAAGTAAAATCTAAGATCTTATTTAAATGTAAAGTATTCCTTCACATTTTTAAGCGAAACTTATTTATTAAGTTTTCAGAATGCTCTGTACAAGGTGTGACTGTTAAAAAATAATATTACCTCTGTAGAACATTTTACTTTGATATACTTACTTATTTATTATCACCTTTAATAAACACTCACCTCTATCCCTACAACACTCCATCAGAATCTTCCGTGATTCCAAACAGTGCTCTGGAAATCTGTCAATTCCTTCAAAATGGGTGCCACTCTCTCTCTCTCTCTCTTTCTCTTTCACAGCTTCAATGGACTCAAATCTCGATCCTTTTAATGCATATTTTCCCTTTGAAAACAGATAGAAGTCGCAAAGCGCAAGATCCGATGAATATGGTGGATGGATTCACACTGTGATGCTGTATTTGGCTTAAAATCTCTCGACAGACAACTTGAAATGGCTTGTCCTTCCACATTTCAGGGTTTTTTTTTCCCTTATTCTTTCACGGAGTTCAGCAAGAACGTGAAGGTAATAATGTTGGTTAACAGTTTGATTTGCAGATTCAATATTTTTGGTTCTCAGTGAAAATGGGCCCTTCCAGTGCATGGATTGATACTTCATTTCAGGATGATACGTATAAGTTTTAATTTAATTTTTATTAACGTCGCATTGGAAGCAACACGAAGGCTATTGGCGATGGACCTCGTAATTTTGAACCACGGTCAAGTGACGAGGACGACACCTGAGCTGGCACCTCCCTCTCCTAACATCCACACCACGCCAACGGAAGGACTTTGGGCCCCGAACAGATTTAACGTGCATCAGCCCTGGCTACACGGAGGGTCTTTAGCGGCCAAGGATCGAACCCTGGATTGAACGAAAACCTCCAGTCCTGAATCCGAAGTCATGACCACTAAGATACCACGGCTTGGATCATAAGTAGAAAACCACGATTCGCCACACGTTGTTATAATTTCCATTAAGTTTGGGACATGTATCTGTGCCATTAAAAACTTTTTGATTTAAATTACAATCATTTTTACTAAAACTCGTTTTTTATATCTTTTAATTCCCTGCAAGGCCAGAAATTACGTATTTATTTCATTCTTCTGTTTTGATGTAACAATTTTAACTTAAACTAGAAACTGAGATAAGAAAAATTCTTCACTCACACATCATTAGGGAAACCAGTAAAAAAACCACCACAAATGTTAATTTGTAACAAACTAACTTCTGAAATTAACAAGATTGCGCTATTTCTGTATGAGGTAAAATTAAAGGAATATATCTCTTTGTTCATAATTTAACAACAATAATTCCATCCGACATCAATTCTGAAATATTGCGAAATAAACATTAAAACGGTCATAATTAATTCGATTATGTAGAAATTACTTTTTCTCCTTCTTCTAAAAATAATTTTACACAATTGCTTCTAATTTCTACTTTTTAAGCCATTGATCTCACGTATACAAATATTTTCATGTTTTAAATAAAGATTTTTTTAAAACTTCAGCTAACATTCCCACATTTTAAAAATACATGCGTTGATTCTAAATTTTTTAAAAAAAAACTTAAGAAAATTCAGTGGAAACTCAATAACTCGAATTTCAAGGGAAATGCTAAATATTTCGAATGAGTTGTCAACTTAGCAAGTATTTCGAGATACAAATTATATGTCTACAAATTTCGACTAACAAAGACACAATTTTTAATTATATTTTTTAATAGTAGAGTCTTAGCATAATAACAAATTCGACTCAAGTACATTAATTATATTTTAGTAAATTTATATAATGTATAATTATACAGCTACGAATATTTTTAAAGAAATCTGTTGTACTGTTTTGTGTTAAGTAATTGTTCATCAATTGTGTTTTTTGCTAGCTTAAACTATAATCTGAATACATGATTCTTCATATCACTGTATCTTTCAGAGAAATTTCGTAGAGGTTCATATTTGTTCTGGAATGCTTTTTTTGATGTTAAGGGTTCACAGTTTGATGCATCGTCATCATCAGGGTCAACATTATCTTCAAATGATTGGCAATAATTTCAGTATCAGTCGCTGTTCTAGTAGAAACTAGTTCCCCATCACATGTCCCATAATCTTCAAATTGATCATCCACACTTTGAAGTTTAATCCAGACGTTTTCTTAGTTCAAGTCCAGGTCAAAATATTTCGTCTTACCTTCTTGTTGTGGCATATAAAAATCCACAATTTGATATTGAAGTTTCAGATACAATTTTGCTAGCCTTGTCTTTGACATTATAATTACATTCGATACATTCATAGGGGAAACAGTTAGTTCTGTCAAATCAGTAATCAGTTTTCTAATAATATCCTTTTCTGTGCAACGTTTTAAAGTTTTTGTTAGTCCTTGATCTAAAGGTTGTAGCTTAGATGTTGCATTGGGAAGCAAAATTTTAATTTTTCTGTAGGCAGATCATATCGTTTGCCTACCGAACAAGAATTCCGTTAACTGAATTGCAATTTTCAATTAAAAGTAAATTTTCTATTTCTCTGTTATCAAATTTGGATTAATTTTAAACTTTTAAATAATTCGGCCGTCATCCAGGTTTTCTTTATAGCTACGCAGTCTGATTGCGTAGCCACGGAAACTTTTTGATTTATAGCCACTATTGATTTATAGCCACGAAAACAATGAGGATTTTTAACCTTACCAATAAACAAACGATTAAATTTTTCAATATTTGTCATATTTGTTGCTAGCAATACTGGTATGGTTGATTACTCTTTTCTGTTCTTCCCTTAACGACATTCTTACATTTTAAAAATTAACATTTTTTATCGGGTATACTTTTGAAGAAAAAAAGACAAGTGAAGTCAGCACGTGCAGAATAGAAATTCGCGTGTACAAAGCAAAATAGAACAAAAACATCAAACACTTTTGAGAGTTAGCGGCCAAATTTAATGTTTAATTCCTTCGAGTTTGGGGAATTCAAAGTGTGACATTATTAACATTACTAACTTCAACTTAATGAGTATGATTTCTTAACTTGTAGCTATGGAGTATAAATACGTATTATTAGTACCTAATGGGGAAATAATATTTTGTTCCGAGTTACAAAGACTAAATAATTCGATATACCGCTTTTTTACGAATTTGGTCGGAAGGAAATTGCTACTTTCTACGTCTTACTGAGGATTACAAATTAATGAGGCTCGAGTTATCCACTGTATTTATCGATAATCTTATGTTGTTCAGTCGTCACGACAGATGGCGCTGGTGGATGCTTCATTGAAAGACGCATACGTAGCGTGAGAGAATTGTAAGAGATAAGGAAAAACGATGTATAGATAAAATAACGTCAAGGACCTGAAAGTTTGTGACAGGTCTGAATACTTCTTTAAACTAAAACTAAAGTGAAATAAAATTATACGCTCTCTAAGTCTGAACGAGTTGTTTTAATTTGTGTAATCAAGACATTATTCGATAAGAACTTTTATTCCGTTAAAGGACGCGGAACATATATGGCAAAAGTTATTTGTTTTCCTGTGGTTGTCAAATCTAGAACAGCCCAGATTTGACTGGCAGTTACTCGGAACATTTCGCATAATATACTTGGATGATATGCATTAATATCACATTCTTCGATTTCTTTAACGAAAAGCAAATGATGAATTCTAGAGCATATTAATCAACTGTTCATTAAGTTTCATCATCTACAGCTCGCACCTTGACATATCCTCGACACCAAGTTTCTTTTCTTTCTTCAGTCCGATTTCCGAAAGATAGATGACGACAATCCGTCCCGCGTTGTCGATTCGAAAGTGAGACATGATGAATTGCCTCGGGTTATTTACGAATATTAATTCTCCCGTTAAGAGATGTTTGAGAGAACAAAAAAAATCACTTGAATAACATCAAATTGGGAAAGGCATTTGCTCATTAAAGTTGAGAGTGGAATGAAAACCGTTTTGAAAGTTGTTACTGGATAAAATCTTGACATCTACTTCCTGCGGTCGATATCGCAACTCCAATCCTTCTGGTGAGGAAACTGAAGACATTTTTAATTGGTTTCAAACCTTATCAGTAATAAATTTTAAGAAAACAGGGAAAAGGAGATAGAAATATAAAGAATAACCTAGAAGTGAATTCCGACATATCTCCTTTCATTGGAATTCAGTCAGATGACTTCATTGGTTTGGAAATGATTGTCATTAATTAAATACTACTCTGATTTTTAAGTTGAAATTGGTGAGGTAAGATCCCGTTTTTTTTTATCGTAGAGGTGTTAGTTATTTTGTATCGAATTTAATTTTTTTTGTTATTCGAGTGATTATTTTTTATTTTCTTGGTTATTGGAGTTTACATAAACAAACAAAATAAAAAGCTTTGATCAAACATAGAAAATTATGAATTATATCTTAAAGCTTTTAGAGAAAAAAAAAAGTTTCCTTCCTCGTATTGTGCATATGTTTTTATGTAGTACATTTTATTATTATTATTATTGTTTACCATTTCATACAATCCTTACATTTTTAAAGTAATTTTTGAAAAGGAATGTTTATGAGTTTCAAAAATATTCTGACACACATTCGTACGCGTGCAGATGTTAGATGCATTGAAGACTATAGAGTATCAAATTTTTCCAAGTGAACTAAAATAGATTTGTCATTTATTAATTCTTTCCCCACGAAATTTTTAACTTGAAATGTGAATTATTTTAAAATGAAGTACGATTCCCTTATCAGTCGTCTGTGCTGTTGGCCTTAAAATAAATCTTTAGATTTTTAAATTATAAGACATTTGATGATTCGATATATATCCACAACACGGACAGAGAGTGGGGACTTATTTTTACCTCTTATACATACTACTATTAAAGTTATTATGAAAGGAGATTGTTTCTTCATTCTAAAAACATTCCATATCACCATAAGAGAACATTCCTGTTTTTTCAAAGAATATTTTCTATTTACATGCATTAACCAAATTCTATACTTGCTCTAATAAAACAGAAAAATGTACTACTCCATAATAAATTAAGAATATTACAAATCTGAATTACGGATATTATTTAAGTGCATCTAATAACATGACGATTTTCTATATGTGTTTCAAGTAAATAATACTGATAAAATGGTGAGTACACCCAAATTACCCGAGTAATCCTGAAATGTTGTATAATTATGCATATTGTTCATAGTTTTTCAACTAGTTTCGTGTTTTCAAAAAATATTGATCAATTAATCTGTTTTAATTGTAAATCTCGCCCATTCGAAATAGTTTATTCAAATGTAGAAGTCCATTTTACTTTTAAAATTTGTGTGTGTTATTATAATTATAGTTTGTTTCAATTGTAAAAGCTCATTTTACTTTTGAAAGTGCATATTTGTGTGCATTATTTTCCTAATTTTTCCATAGAAAAGGGACCTAGATTAGTTAAAACAATGAAGAAAGGAATTTGGCACCTTTATTAGTCTTACTTAAGGTATCTGCCTACCTTTGAAAAGGGTTTTTTTAAATAATTGAATAAATAACTTTTTATATGCATTATACTATAAGACATGACTAAAAACTCAAAATACAATGTAAAATTTGCATAATTTTATAATTGTTTTACTATTCCAGCTCAAAAATACATAAAAATAGCAATAAAATAGCACTTGTGCAAAACACCAAAACTGAAATTATACAGAGATATTTCAATTCTGTCAATTCTATTATGATGAATTGAGTCTAATTTAGGATTTGTGTCTCTATCACAATTATAACCCTGAAAATTAAATGTTTATAGGAAGTTGTACTTTAACATACCGAAAAACCATACAAACTTGTGATCAGTTACGACTTCTATCATAAATAAAATACAAAGTAATTGCATTATAACAATAGGAGAGGTTTAAGTCCTGAATTCACTTTCATAGAGTATTCCATGAAAGTTTCATAACATGATATTCATAACTTTTTTTCAATATGATATTTTGCGCTGAAGCAAAATATGAAAATCTTGATTTTGAGAAAAAGTTGAAAATACATTTCAACCCAGAAACTTACCTAATTAAATAAACATTTAACATTAAAAGGCCTCTGATTTGTAAAGTTCACTATCTGTATTTCTTAAATAAGGTATCTTTTACTTCCTGGTGGACTTCAAAACTTTCTTACGCTTACATTTAACAGGTGTTGTAAACGCTTCAAATCTCTGATTCGATTGTAATGCAACTTTTTCTATCCCTTTACAGTGAAGTTGCCCGGATTTTCAATGTTCAACTTATTTAAAACTTTTAAGCAGCCTTGATGTCCTTCGTTAAATTGTATAATTGCATCATATGCACCTGATTTCACAGTTTTTAAACAAACAAAAACTTCCTTTAGTACTCTTTATAACATTACACCATTAAAATATTCATTTGCATTTTGGGTCTTAGGAAATTCATCTTGCATGTTGGAAGATATTTTGATGGCGATATTACGTAAAATATTAATGAAAAACAAGCATTAAAGTTCCATTTCCGGTAGCAGAATGCTACTTCCAGTTCCAAAATTTGACACAGACTATTATTAAAATGCTTACAACTCAAGTTCTGTGTAAGATAGAAACAAAATTGAAACTGTTCTTGAAAGCTAAGAAATCCGGCTTTAATAATAGACCGTAAGTAAGAAATATCGACTTTTTGACCAAAAATCGCGTTTTAAAAGTAGACGGATACCTTAAGGACAAGAGCCTTCAAAATATATGAGAAATAAATGAGTTAGTAAAGTATTTTCATGGATAAATTTACAATTAACCCAGATGCTTCCTCGAAGGTGACGCAGTTTCTCATTGAAATATTCTTTTTGAGTGTCAGAGGTTCAGCACGCTTTCTTTCAGGACAATCCCATTACGAAAGGACCAAGACTCCTAAAAATCAAATGATCCTGAATCATATCAATCTTGTTCTTTTAAATTACTATCATCAATTTAAACAAAGAGGATTATCGAAGGCTAATCTTGACATGACACTTCAATCTTAACCACCTTAGCCTTATTCATATCAAATTTCATAAAATACAAGATGTGGTTATTAAATAACAAAATGTGGTTATTAAATAACAAGAAGGACGCTGTAAAACATTTCATTTTTGTGTCATACATATTTACTTATTATCACTTTCAATAAACAACCCTCTTCTATCCCTATATTTCAATCGTATCGACCAAACAAATCCAAAGTTAGAAAATGACGAGATGAATGTCTTTTTCATATTTTAATAAACACGCACACATATAACACTTGTCAGAATTTACATTCTATTACAAACTTCCATTACAAAGCATCATTTTTATTACAAAACTTTCGACTGTTGCCAACAGAAACAAAAAATGTTTTAGTTCCCCGTCTGGCGCTGGCACCTTGGCGCCCTCACACATCAAGTTTCGTGGTAGAAGGTGCTGAGGATTGCGGTGTGCGTGGCGAATGATATTTGATTCTTGCGCCACCCTACAACGCTCCAACAGAATCTTCTGTTGTTCCAAACAATGCTGGATGTCTTCTACTGACTACTCCTTCGGAACATGTGCCGCTTTTTCTATCACAGCTTCAACGGACCCAAATCTAATTCCTTTTAATACAGTTTTCACCTCAGGAAACAGAAAGTAATCACATGATCCGTGAATAAGGGGGGATGGTCTAACACTGGGATGCTGTACTTATTTAGAAAAATCTTGACTGGCAATATGGAATGAGCCGGCGCATTGTCTTGGTGGAAAAATTTGCCCTACGGATTTCTTGTCAATTCCAACAATCTTAACAGTCACACAAATTGTCAACCGATGGTCGGATCGAATCAGATTACCGAAATTTTCTATATTGTCATCTATTTTTGAAGAAGAAAGGAGACCCAGACGTGAATCATCTTCAACGTTTTCTCGGACGTGTTGAAAATTCATTAGTGCTCAAAAACACTTGCATGTGATAGACATTTATTGCCATATCGTTCTTTCGACAAAATATAAGCTTCAGTAGGGTTTTTTTTCCATATTTCAAGTGAAATTTCACAACTATTCGTTGCTCAATTATCCTTCGTCCGGTAAAACAGAAAAATAGTTGTAATGCGAACAAAGGCTACGATTATACGAATTTGTTTAGAGAGTGAGTGAGTGATAGTGAAGTTTATTGGCTCAAGAACCAGATGTGGCCATACTGCGCCAAACAAGATAAATCTATGATCTAGACGTTAAAACAATGAAAAAAGATTGGTCGAAAAGATGGGTCAAGTGAGAGAGTAAAGTTTATTGAAGGAAGAGCCGGAGATATGGCTATTCTGCGCCAAAAAAGATTTAACTATGGTCTAAATGTGAAATAATTGAAGAAAAGATACAAATTGGTTGACAAGAAGGAGGGTCGAAAAAAGAGAAGGATCGCTCGGGTAACACGGGGACGCGTCACCCGTGTTTACCAAAGACAGTAAACCCCATAGGAAAGAAAAAGATCACTAGGGTGCCTCGGGATGATAAGTCCCTGAAGTCCTCTGATATAATTCCATGGGGCAGGGTGCCCGTCTATATTCTCAGATGCTAGGTGCCCCTTTTAGTCGCCTCTTACGACTTGCATGAGCTGCAGTGGGACTATTCTGTCATTCCCGGTCACCACACGGGTCAATTTGCTTACGGATACGCGTGACACTGCTTTCGAAAGATAAGGCTTCACGTTAAACAGTTATCGATCCCTATCGTTTGATGCATGTATATTTCTGTAGCAGCATCAGTTTCGTAATTTAATTTGCACACCTCGTATACTGGTTTCAGGTATCGCTTATATAGATGGCTTTAATTGAAAAGAAATATTTTTATTAACTCTTGAGTAGGTTCAATGCAATTTTGAATAAATGAAGTTAAATCGGGTTTTTTTTTAATTAATACATTCAAATACATGGTATTTGTCTCCTTAAAGTGCCCTTGTCTTCAATCATACAAAATGCGGTCTTTAATTCAACATTTCAAAACAAATATCATGAAAAAATGCAGTCATTTCCTGTTAACATGTGGCTCAGTAACACGCGAGTCACTTTTACTCGCGATTTTACCATAGCTCCCTCGGAAAGCAATCGCTTGCGATTCTCCTCTTAGGCATTGTGGCTCATAATTCTTATTTTTCTTTTTATTATATTCAGATTAATCTCTCTTTTATTTGGATAACATAAATGGCTTCCTGTTAAGAATAGATATTACGAACTTTTTTTTCTATTTCATATATATGACTCACCAACTTATACCCATGAGAAAAGTCGAAACAAAATTAGAAATATCAGGGCAGTCACCGTATGGGTTTTTTTGAAGTATGGCCAACAATTGATAATGATCAGTCTGTGGCAGGGACAAGAACAGAGGAAGGTATTGTTCGAGATGTTTAGGTTGAGATTTGTCAGATAATAAAGAAGGGGAACATGTACCATAACAGATTCCAATCCTACATTCTAAAGACTTCGAAGCAACAGGACTATTATTTAGTTCTTTTAAGCATCAAGGATCTCGGATTAGGGCACACGAAGTAAAATCTGCTGTGCAAGAAATAAAGAAGAAACAAAATGCCAGTACAAAAACGATCATTTGCTTAGGGTTGGTCGATAAAACCATAAAATCAATTATCTTTAATAATTTTTAAATGCTCTTTTATTTGATATTTTTATTATTTTTAAGACTGACAATATTAAATAAAATATTGTATAAGAATTGCATGCATAAACTTAAATATATTTTCTCCCACTAACCAATTAGTTTTGTAATTTAATACAAAAGCTCATTGTACTGAAAATTTATATCCATTTTAGAACTTATTTATTATCACTCAGTTTGTATTAATACTGTAATTCGCAGTTTCCTTAACCCGTGTATCCCGACTAACTCGTGTTGAAGGGGTCAGGCTGCATACATTAATTCACCATTTATAAACATCAGTAAATACTCTCATTTTCAAAAGTATCGATATTTTCCGCATTTGCCTCGCAGGAAAGTTTCCAAGAAAGCATTCCTGCACTATGCATTAACGAGGAAAATAGATGCGCACAAATTCGCTTCCGTTCTTAATGGAGACGGAGGTAAACAACGCCATTCATTTCCTCGCCCGGTTTCAAAACATGTTGATACATTTTAGCATTTTTAATTCAAAAGCTTGCGTCTCTGTATCTGTATAGATATGTAATAAGAAAACTTTTCTATTATGTCAACAACTCGCCTCCAATGTTCTTGTCCTGATTGCCGATATCGAGGTTTCCATTAAACTTCCATCAGTAGCTAAGTGTTTAGTTATCGTACGATTAAAAGATGATGATAGTTACCATACAAACTATACATGCACTTAGTAATGACAAAACTTAGTTGTATTTAATATACTACTAGATTAATTTAAGTAGTTAATGCAAATTATTTCGGTTTTATTTCATTTAGATTGAAAACTATTTACAAGAATGTTAATGAGAAGCCATTTATTCTAAGAATCTAAGAATATGTATAAAAATTCTTCTTATTTCTAGAATAGTTAATACGTAGCAGAAAAGAAGGATTTGTGTATAATTTGAATTAAAAATTAAATTCCAAATAAACTTTTATATTTCCTTAAGTGAACCTTCGAATGAAACAAATAACAGTTCAACGAATAATACTTTATACTTTCAATATTAATTACTTCTTATGATGAATTTATCATCAACATATTCCTTTCAGAGTTCAAATCCCTTTAACTCCTGAAACATTAATACCCAGTCACTGTTATCATACTTCAAAATTATAAGATATTGAAAAATTCGAATTATAAAAGAATATTATATATCTTAATAAATGTATATAATGTAGTACATTGAAAAGTAATACTTGGATATTGATGTGGTTGTGGTAGCCTAGTGGTCATGGAAACGGACTCGCGTCCGGTGATTTTCGACAAGTCGTGGGTTCGAGCTTTTGATACCACAAATGTCCCACCTTGCAGGCGGAGCTGAAGCATGTTAAATTTGTCGAAGTCCAAAGTCCTCCCAATGGAGTGGTGGGGAAGTTAAAAAAGAGGGGTGCCAGCGCAGAAGCAGAAGGGTACCAGCAGGACCGTTGCCAATAATCCTCGCCTTGCTTCTAGTGCGACGTTAATAAAACTAACCAATCAACTTGGTTATTGATAAGTAATATCTTACTTTGATGAGCTTCGTGCAAATAATTGTGATTTCAATGGAATATGAATACAGTCTTAAAGATGAAAGCTAAATTTTGGTTAAAATTGTGCACAAAACAGAAATTGTGCCCTGTTTTTTGCTGTTCTCAGAATTCCTTCATTAAAATAGCTTTTAATTCATTGAAACAAATACTAAATATACAAAGTTGTAATGTATATTTGCTCTGTGACAATGTTGAAATTGTGATGTATTTCCTTTAATATTTAACTCTACATCCAACTTACAGTGTAATTAAATAATCAATGTGCTCGGAACTCCAATTGAGGATACGTGACAGCAAGACATGGCACTTTTTAAATCACCAAAGAATAAGTAAGATCGTCCTCTCTCGAATTCCTTCTAACTCAGTCGACCTTAGTTTATATTCTAATAATAAAGTCTTAGCTTACTAAATCGATCATTCTGATTCAAACATTTCAATATAACAGAAGAATCAAATCTCAGTACTTTAACTAAGATTCGTTTTTATCCAAGCGATTAAATGCGAAGCTTCAATCCAATATCCAATTATATATCATCATGTTTTTACCCTCAATATCCCTCCTTTTCCCCTTCAATTCTATTTCCCTTATATATCTTTAATTCAATTCACAGCAATTCTTATCGTTAATTTACCTAACCAAGTTTCATTTTGGTTTAGAAGAAATTAGAATTTTACGTAGTTCAAACTTCCAAAAAGCCCGGGAAGTTAATAAAGAGAAAATCGCGAATAGCCCGACATCACAAAGCAGAAACTAAATATATTCAGCATTATTTATTAATTTCATTCATAGTGTAATCAATGTTTGACGATGAAGATTAAAGTTTGTGTTCCGAAATAAAGAAAAACTTTTAAAACGTTAATTTACGAACAATAACAGAATTAAAAGATATGCTTGTAATTTTAAAAAAATAATATTATATACTGATGAAAATAAATACCAATCACTTAATATATATGGTGCTTATTTTATAAACCGTTTATATTTCCGAATATAAGCGTATCCGAGTATAAACCAAGGGTGCATTTTTTCCCCAAAAAATCGATCCAAAATTTCAAACCAATTCACAAACCGAAATGAAAAATGATAAGGTCGTTCTTAAAAGAAAAAACACCAGGGCTATTGGGGACGTATCTTGTAATTGTGTGCCTTAATCAAATGTCGGGGGCAAAACTTGAGCAATACAAACTTCCACACCACTCCACTGTGTGACATGGAGCCACAACAGTTTTAATGTACATCAGCCAGGCACATGGCGAATGTTTAACGGAATCAGGTCGAACCCACGACGCCAACAGAAGAAATGTTGCCCGCCAGCTCGCGACCATGACCACTCTACCATACCTTTAGAATACACATGAAAACATAAGGCAGAAAATAGAAACCTTACGTTCGCTGGTAATTGAGGAAAAGAAATTCCACCACATGTAGAGGCGTCTTTATCTATCAATTGTTCTACAAAAAATTATGAAATTATATGCTATAAGCCGGTAGTTTTTTTTTTATTATTATTATTATTAACGTCACATTTCAAGCAACACGAAAGCTATAGGTGACGTACCTCGTAATTCTGAGCCTCAGTCAAGTGACGAGGACAACACCTGAGCTGGAACCCCCTCTCCTAACTTCCTCACCTTTCCAACTGGAGAAGTTTGCGCCCCGACAGATTTAACGTTAAGCAAACTTAACCTGTATAATAATATTGATTTTAAGCTAATTAATATAAAACAAATATTTATTTTCATTTGATATAGAAAAGTTAAAATATTTCCTCAAGAAAATTCAAATTATTTCGTATTTTTCTTTTAAGAATACCATAACTTAAACATAAACAGGCCTTTCTGTTTGACAAAGACGAAAACATCCAATTTGTTCCGCACAACGCCCCCTTACACCTTAATCCGACTTCCCAAACAATATTCTGAGGACGTGAACTGCCTGTTTATTCGATCACCGCTTCTTTGGCAATAGCATTAAACTCTCTTTTTCTCATGTGTAGCTATTTAATGTTTTATTACAATAGTCCGCAATTCACTTTCTTTCAGATCTTTTGATCCTTCCCACAACTCAATCCTATTTTCTTCTATTCTTTTTTTTTAAAAAACGATGAGAATTCAAAAGAAAACAGAAAGAAATGGAACAACTGTGATTGGATGGAACTCTTTCTCCGTTCCGTGAAATCAAAGACCAGCCTTCGTGTTTTCTGTAAAAATAATCACGATTTCCTACAAAAGTTCTACTCGCATCTGACATACATGGCTAATGTCGAATTGCTCCAGATAAGACGAAATTTCTAGAGATCCAATTGATATGGCACCTTCGTCTGGAACTTCCCTTTCTTCAATTCGCCAAATGGACCAGGGATTTACCTGTAAGAGCCATTTGAAGAAGAATGGGTCATTTCAACCTAAAGAGGAAATGCGGTTGGGAGGATGTATAACGATTTGAAAGGGTTGCGGTGCTTCATATTTTATGCATGTCAAGTCTGAATTGTTTCCTTGCCTATTTGTCGTAAGGAATTACTTTGTGATGTGATATTCTACTTTAATCGTTTCACATTTTCATGACTAATTAATATGAAACACTGTAAATAAAAACTAAATATTATTTCTCAATCTGTTCTCAGTGATGCTTATAAGCAAACTAAAAAAAAAAGAAGATTAGGTTAGCTTATTATTGGTATTAAATTAATGCAAGTTAATATGCACTTTATATAAAATCAAATGAAACATGTATTTCCTCATAAATTAATATAAATTTTAAGAAAATGAAACGATGTATCATTGCAGAATATCATTTCATTTAAAGAAACGAGGACATAAATTATTTCCGATTTCACATTAAATAAGCATACATTAAGTTGGAAATTTCTCTTAAAATTTAAAACAGTTGTAGATTTTCGCTTCTTATTAAGAATGTGCTCTAATTATTTTTAACAAGCCTTCTGTGTGTGTGAAAAGAAAATTTTAAAGTTAATCATAGAAATTTTCCTTTGAAGCCCCATTCTGCCATATTGGAATCTCCATTTTCCGTCTTTTCTATGTATAAAATTTTCTATTGTGTTTAATGCATATTCTTTCGGTTTATTATTTTTCTGTTTAAGTAGTTTTTTGTTCTAAAATTAGTTCTAGCCATATAGTTTTTTATAAAGTATAATTCTCCATACTTTTCAGTTATATAGTTAAGTTCGGTCCATTTCTGAAGTGAAATACAATAATACATTTTTCATACTTATAATATTTATTGTACAATATAATATCCTTCATCACTTATGGCCGCTTATCAACTTGATTGTAATTCGTTAAAACCATTTTAAATGCCTTGGCTTCAGAGATGAAGAATTCAAACAGTGCTTGGCTTACTTCTTCTATCATTAATTTTTACAGGGAAAGAAATAAGTGATAATGAGACGATGCTAACTGTGGAGGTGATAGAAATTCCAAGCCGAATTCTAAAATTTTCTGACTAGTCACTAAATTAGCTTGTGGTCTGTCACAATCCTGATCCAGTATGATGTGCTTCCTATTGAACAATAAAAATGTTTACCAATGACACATTTCAGAGCAAAAGCATTTAAATGAAAGCGAGGCGCACTTGCAATGTTACGAAAAGCTAGAAAGTCAGTGATCTCAATTGGCACAGCTTTGAACTGAAGTTCCGTTCATCCGGGGTTCGAATTAAAGTCATGCAGAAAATAGTTTATTCATTACAGTTTCTAAAATGTCCAAATATATAAATTAATAATATTTAAGTAATAGGATTAAGGGTTTACAACGAAAGTGATGTAAAAGTAGTTTCTTTTCAACTGAAAAATAATCTTTTCGTTACGTACATCTGCCTTAACTCAAAGTTCTTCCGTTGGCGTGGTATGGAAGTTAGAAGAAAGGGTTCCCAGACTAAGTAACGTCCTCGTTACTTGATCAAGGTTCAAAAAGATGGGGTCTGTCACCAGTGGGCCTCGTGGTGCTTAAGCGTGATAAAAATCAATCCAACCAATAAAAAACAATTACCATATACTGTATGCATACGAAAGTTTTCGAAAAAAAACAGCCGATATATTTCATTTATCATTAATGTTACAAGTTTAAGTCTTTTTCAATACATCAGACAATATATATAGAAATCAATGTTTTAAATAAGTTTAGTTCAAGATTTTTATTGTTAAAGAGCATAATCAAATCCATTGAGTAAAAAAGGGCTGTTCAATTCATTTCCCCTTTCATATAATATATAAAGTTTTGTTTCTCATAATACATTTATAAGAGTTTTTTTTTTAATGTTGATATGTAGAGCAATTAGGTTTACATATTTACATAAGAAAGTAAAATTCACACAACGCATTCAAAAACGTTACTTTATGAAAGCAGTTTCATTTCAGCTCTAAAAATAGCAATCATTTAGTTACCAAACATTTTATAAAAACGAGAATTTTGAAAAAATAATTAATATTTATCATTATTGTTCAAAGTCTAAATTATTTTGTACATTAGAAAAAATATTTAAAAAGTGAAACTAATACATTTTTGAAATATGTTCATTACAAGATATTGGTAGTTTAATAACAAATAGGTTCAGTGAATGGAAAGGGTCTGTTAAATTCATGTTCATATAAAATTTTATCAGAAAAGAATGTTATAGAAATTTCAACTTGATATCCAACATTATCATTATTAATAGTTTTTCAAAATACGTACTTTTAATTGATACAATTATTCCATAG
>BMAW01130454.1:0-12534 GCA_019974015.1 Nephila pilipes | reverse complement strand
CCGATTAGCCATGCTAGCAAGGTCACAGCTAGCCTTCTTTCCGTCGGGTAGAGGTTTCGATTGCTGATGTCACTTGAGCACCATCAAGCAACGGGTCTAATGCACGTTAAATCGGCCGAGGTTCCAAGTCCACCTTTGCGTGGTGTGGAAGATTGGAAAGAGCAGTTCCAGCTCAGGCGTCGTCACCTTCATTTGACCGAGGCTCAAAGAAGCCTTTTGTGTTGATTATTTGAATGATATTTAACATCGTATTTATCAACCAATTTCAACCAATACTTTGCTAATTCCATGCAATATTTTTCAAAATTGTTGGAAGTTGTACACTTTCAACGATGCGTTTGGCTGTAAGATCGAATTTTATATTCGTTTTACAGAATTTTTTTTTTTTCAAATTACTCTTCGTTTTGTGTATTCTCTGATGTTGTAATTTTTAATTAGATTTATTCATCTAAAACGGAATATGAATTCTAAATGAAATCTTGCTCCTCAAATAAATATAATTTTTGCTTATTGCGATATATCAATGATAAAATGTCTGGTTGCAGCATTCCTTTAATTTTAAATATGATTTATTTTTACGATGTTTTTTAGCGGCATTTCTTGACTTGGAGATAATTAAAACTTCTAATTTTATTACTACGTTTTACTCATTTTTTTAAGTTATTTAATATTTTTTTTTCATTAAACTCTTTTCGAGAACCTCATTTAATTTTAAGAAATTGAGTCCTTATGGAATTAAATTATTTTAATTTAAATGTACACCATTTCAAATTTTAAAATCTGAATAAATTGCTGTAGTTAAATGCTGAAATAAATAAAAAAATCCGAATTTCTCAGGAAAGTTAGAACAAAATTACTCGAAATAGAGAGCGGTAATGGAATTAAATACGGAGATAAAACTCAATGTCGCGCAAAAGCAGATATTTGGTAGCCTTTATGTGCCATTTTATAACCTACTTTCACCAATTTCATGCATCTTTCAAATTACTTTTCCTCTTTACGAATTACTGGTGTTTAAGTTTACACTTTTAAAAGAGTACGAATAACCTTAGGAATGATTACTGGAGTAAGTCTTTCAGTTCATAAAGTATGTTTTTTTTTTAAATTACATATTTTCATTCAACTCAAATTTACTATAAATTAAGAAAACGCAAAAGTTAACATCCAAAAATAACCCCCTTTACGGTTAAAAAACACCAGTAAAATTGAAACTTCCATAAATAAATATGATTACACATCTACTTCATGAAAAATCATTATTACACAATTTGTTTACAATCACACATATTATCTTTCATCACGAACGGACGCGTTTGCCGTTTGGTAATTGATGCGATATCGTGGCTGCCGTCATTTTCATCGAGTCGGGAGTTCAAGTCCTGATGCCATCAAATAACCGCCGTGTATTGGGCCCGATGTAAGTTAAATCACGTCTAGGTTCCCAGTTCTACAGTCGTGGACGAAAGTTTGGAGAGAGAGGGTCAGATGACATCATCGTTAATTGACCAAATTTCAGTATAACAAGGTCCGTCAATAATAGCTCTTGTGTATTCTCTGGGTCCGACGTTATAAAATAATCATAATCCCCCTGCTCTTTTGTGCAACTGTTTGAATCTATTATTTAGCTTGATGTCCAATAAGATATCGAAAAAAATTAATATAATGCATTTCAGACAAAACAAATGAATACGAGTACAAAGCATGATTGGATTATAACGTCACGGATACGAAGGTGGTATTATAATCGTAAATAAGCGAACGTAAATTATAAAAGTGGCATAAATCATTCTAATTACACTCTTAAATAAGGACGAGAGATATTCTGAAAGTGTTTCGACATTTTTTTTATCACACGGAAAGGGTTTTTATCAAATAAATACCCTACGTCATCATGAAATATACACCTTGTACTACTTTTCTATATTGACATTGAGATATTAGTCGTAACGTGCAATCCGTTTGAAGAAACTACTGTGGTAAAACTCGGTGCTCTGCGATGCAAGGAATTGTTGCACATCCTGCTCCATTTCAGTATTATTTCGAATCTTAGCACAACCAATACGCAGTGTGGACGACCCGTCTGATACCGTTATACACCTTTCCGCTAACACCATGTTCTGGTCTCTAACAATGTTGTTTTCATGGGTGGATATGAAGGGTTGTCCATATCGATCTTCGTTATCCACACTCTGCCTTCCTACTCTGAAAATGCAACATCGGCGACCAACCATTTGAGAAGTTACCTGTTCAACTATACGGTCTGTAGGCGTTCACAGATGACGGGCACAATAGTTCCGCCTGTCCATACATACCAAATAACAGCCCACACTTCCATTGCCGAACACATCAGTCACGTTTCAGGCACGCTGGTCTGTTGCTAATCTCTTTTCTTCATTGATCTGCGCATGATTCATTCCTCATCAACTGACGTTACTTCTGTTGTTCAACCAGAAATGGTGTAGTTTCTTAAGGCGGTTGTTTGTTTCATGTGGTGTAACATGAGCTCTTTCAAAAAAATGAAGAGAAAAAAAATGAAGAAATTTACTTTCGGAACATCCATCTTTACATTTCAAATTTTATTCTAAAATTGCACTTAATATTTCCCGAAATATCTCCAATGGATTTGAATAAGAATATTAAATCTCACATAGTATGAAAGTAAATATCCAGAGGAATTTATTAATCATTTTATATTCTTCTTTCTTCTATTCCAAGAATCTTGCAAATTAAAATTCTACAAGTTTCTCTTTTCTACAATTATTTACGAATAGCCGGAATAAGTTTTTACGAAACAAAAAAAAATGTCGAGTTACTGTAGTAATACCGATTACTGGAGTAAGAGTTTTAGGAGCTTAAGAAAATTTTAAATAAACTAATATTTTCAGTGCTGAAATTTATTATAAATACCGAAATACAAAGACTACACTCCCAAATAGCCTTTTATGAATTGAAAATTGCAGCAAAGATAAAAGTTTCGTAAAAGAAAATATGGTCCCATTAATGGCTTCTAATCATATACTCTTTCATAACTTCTGTTTTGCATGTACTAATCAGTTCCATAATCCATAAAGATATTGCAACAACAATTCTGAGATCTCACGTGGATGAGCGAGAGGAATTAGTCCAACACAAAGGTTAATTCACAGAAGAACATAGGTATCAAAGAATGTTAAGAAAAATACAGGTAGCAAAGAAGATTAAGAAGAACACAGGTAGCTAAACTTAGGATAGATTAACAGTACAATTAAGAAACAATAAATTTGTACAGAGTAGCAATACAACAGGAATAGCACTTGCACATTCCATCAACACAGATACAAAGCAGCCCTTGTAACGAAAAAAAATCCCAACATTTTCAGTAATGTTTAGCTCACCATATTACTGTTTCGTTGAACGGACAAAATTCTCCAAAGTAATACTTTTCCGAGCTCCGACAGCTTCAAGCCTCAGATTTTTCAGGCAGATATAGTTCAATACCTGGTGATTTCACTCTATCAGGCTACTGATTGATTCCTCGGCAAGTTCACTAAACCTATGCGGACAGATCTGATTGGATTTTGCATCTCTCCGTATTTATCGTTTCTCTGGTCAATTGTGATGTTACAGGAAAAAAGCAGGAAAAGTCCATAACTTCGCCTTAGTCAAGATATTGCTAAGATCCTCGCATTTTTCAGAAACATCATTTTGTCTCCAAATTCGTAAGGTTTCTCGCCAGAATAGTCTCCAAGGTAGAGTTTTGCTTAGTAGAGGATTGCTCAAGTTTCCCTTGGCAGGTCTAAACGAAATCTCTGTAAATATCACTTTTCCCTTACAAGCGTTACTCTGCAGGGAAGAGTTACAAGAAGCTTGTAACAATATCGAAAAAAGTGAAATATTCCATTTCAGATAAATCAATAAACACAACGATGATTGGACTATAAGGCCTCGAAAGTCAGAATCATATTAAAATCGTAAATAAGCGAACTGAAATTTTAAAATCTGGATAAATAGCTCTAATTATACAGTAAAACAAGTACAATTTCAGATCTTTTAATAAAATTACCCGAAATGTATTTAGTTAGTGGAATAAATTCAGAAGAGTTTATAAGTCATTTTAAATTCTGCTTTCATATATTCATAATATCTTAAAAATTAAATTTTCACAAGATTCCCCATTTCTTATGAATTACCGGAATAAAAATCTGTAAATTAAAATGATAAAAATCTGTAAATTAAAATTGAATTAATGTAATAATGTTGATTGCTGGAAAAAGCATTTCAGTTCTTAAAGAGCGTTTCAAATAATTTACGTATTTTCAGAATTTATATTTATTATTCACTCTGAAGATTAAAAGACTATAATCCAAATTAAGCCCCATATCAGTGATGGTGAAACTATGACATTATTTGCGAAGATGACGCGTCTAGACATTTTTGGGTGACACGCATTGCTCACGGATGGTCATCTCCAAAGAACGGTCTAATCGGAACAGACAGCAGGCTTGGAGCAGATAATTACCGTATGTTTTCGTAAATAATATGATTTTCAAATAAAACGAGACATAAATTTTCATCAAAGTCTTATAGTTTTTGCATATATCTGTCCTATAAGGTGGCCACCAAACTATCAACGGCTTATTAATTTAGTTTATATCAGCGATCAACATCTGGAACTAATTTTATTTTCTTACATTTAGTAGCATAATCTATAGAAGAAAGTGCTAAATTACGAACTTCCCTATAACTCTTACGAATTTTATTTTCTTGCATCTGGCAGCAATACCTATCGAAAGCTCGTGCTAAATCACGTTTTCATATGTATCTCTAAAAAGTTTCGTTGTAAACTGTCTCATATGTTCAAACAGTTTTGTATCCTAAGTGTAAAATTTGTATAGGCCTAATCATGGAACCAATGAAAATAATAAAATACGAAGCAAGCTTCAAATTATAAACGAAAGCGTCATAACAAACGAAAGTGTCATAAAACTGGCTGAAGAATCAAACAACTGTGCTATAGGAAGGGCTTTCGATACGACAGAGATTATGAGATTGATAAATAGTGAAAATGCTATTTGAAAAAAATGGCATAAAAAATGTTCTATGAGGAGACGAACAGCTTGCTGGCCATATTTAGAAAATAAAAAGTTGCAGAATGAGAACAAGAACAGAAACAAAATTATTATGTTGTTACTAGATGTATGATTCGTGCCTGTGCAATGAAGTTGTTATTGGCCTATCCTATACATGGCATAGAATTTAACCTTCTCATTCCTAGCGTCGCCTGTAGGGGACACTAAACAACGTTTTCAAAAAATACCGTCAAGTTAAATAAAAGGCATCATTGGTACCTAGAATAAGTTAATTTTCTAGTTAATAGATGGTAGTACTAAAATAAATTATTTTTAGTGAGCATTTTGAATTCGTAACTTATTTATGGTAAAATGAAAATGGTTTTTTTTCCGAGAGAAAGAAAATTACACGCTTGCGTATCGCTAAATGTTCATATATTTTGTTATTTGTATTATAAAAAAATATTAAACCCACTGTTGAAATCCTTAAACTTGCTGTTTATATATAACATTATTAATTTCTGACTCAAATCATCCACTTCTGATTTAGAATGCTGTTTTTTCAGCGTTGCCTGTAGGAGACATTGGATCAATGGTTATCGAAATCACTTGATTTGAAACTGTAATTATGGCCTATATTTCAGCTCCGAATCATATTCTTTAATTGATAACTGAATTCATGCAATACAGATGTTTAATGGATACTGGATGGAATCTGTTTCTTTTAGAAAATGAAATGAAACATAATTAGTGGTCCCTAATTATATCTAATTTAAAATTTCTCAGAATTCGTATGTATTGGGCAGAAAAAACTATAACTCCAGTACTCGCAGACAACATTTCTTAGAAATAGCGAGTTTTGAAGAAGAAACAACTTAAAATTGAGAAATTATTTATTAGTAGAAGATGAAAAGAGAGAGAGAAAACGAATAATAAATTTTGGAAAAAAAGGACTCTTCAGCAAATAATTAAGACAGAAATGTTTTGAGATTCAAATTTTACAATATGCTCACTAAGCGGATTATGAATTACTCATTAAATTAATATTAATGATTTTTTTTAATTCACATAATGATGTCATTATGTTCTAATGTCTCCTCCAGGAGACACTCAGTTTCTCAAAAATAAAAATTAAATTTTTTTTTTAACATTTTTCGGTAACTTTTTTATGCATTTAGAAACAAAAAGATACAAATTATTTTAAAATTTATAGTTCAAAGTTAGCCTTGGGTCTGAGACGGTAATAGCAATCGTTTAATGGACAGGGGAAAACTCATTAAAAAGACAACAAATAAAATTTACGCAAGAAAATAACACAAGATCTTGCCCAAAAAGTCACGAGGTTTCACAAATTGATTATTAGGTAAACAATGAGGCTTACAGGACAAGCTGCTCAGCAGTAAAAGTCAGGATGTATTTGATGAGCTATTTGTCTTTGATGAAGAATGTGAGGACTTTAAATAGATATATGATTTGATTTTATAATGGTTTTGATTTATATGAGATTCAATCCTTTTTTTTGTGTCAGTCCAATGAGATGATTCCAGAGTTTCAAAGCCTCTCTTATGATTCAACTATAGTCTTATCTGCAGATACATCGGGTAAATATTCCGATGTAGTAGTCTGTAGTAATTTGGAATTAAAAAGTTTCCCATAAACACAAACGAATGATTGGATGCACCTTGAAAAATTTAAGGATAACATTTGGAGTGTTTTAACATCAAGTGTTTGTCAACTTAAGGTCGAAAATTGAGAAAATCGATAGAAATCGTTTGGAGAATGAAGAAGAGTGTAACTACAAACAGGAAATTTAGAGTGCTCGGAAGGTATAATTATATATTTTTAAAATCCTAAGATGTCTAACGGTGGTTTTACTAACAGTTTTTCCTTTTACTCTCGTAGGACATTAATTCTCAGCATTGCATAATATTAAGATCAATAAAAGAATCCAACAAACAGATGGTTAATAGCGCTTGCTTGTGCTTGAAATGTTGCAATATGGACTATTCTAGAATTTCCCCTTCAACTAACATGTGGGGTTTCTTTTTAATTTTATGTCGAAGTTCTGATCTTCTACTCAATCAAATTGAATGAGATGTAAATTAAGTGAAATTTTGAAGAGGAGAGAATAGATGTAATCAAGTTGTATGGAAGCAACAGAGAATTGAATTGAAATTCATTAAGTTTATAGTAATAGGAAGAGTTTTAATTTCATGTACACGGAAGTATTCTGGTGTGTATTACGAATGAGATAAGATAAAGAACTGAACGCCGTCAGAGAATTTGCAGCTTACACGCATCATATTCCGGTAAGAGGATTATTTGTTAGGTTAGAGAACTTAATTTTATTCATTGATGAAGAAGAAAGTAAACTGTTTGAGAGCCCCCCCCCGTCCTCCTCAAAATGAAATGAATATATAATTAAGACAGAATTGATATTTTATTTACTAAGTCTGTACTTCAGCTTAAGTTAAAATTTAGATATTATTATTAGAATAACATTTAAGAAGACAGGTGAGATGGGTAATTGGATGTCGTCTTAAAGTAAGAAATACCAATTTTTAAATGAATATTTAGCAAACGGAACTCAGCAATAAAAAAGTCACTAATAGGAAGAGTCTTTTTTTTCTTCTTTAATAAACATATCAAAAACAAAACTCTTTTTTTTTTTTTTGCTATAGGTAAAAATAACACAAAATTTTAAATGTCACTAGATATGACAGAATACTCAAGTTATGCTACTTTTCTATTTTTTTTCTTTTACAAATTTTGTCACATATCAAGTTCAAACAGTTACCTATCACTGTCTTATATGAAAGAAACTTCAGGATCGTTGAAAATTTAGAATACACGACGTTACTCAATTTGTGTACAATCGTATATTCTTACAATACCCCTATTGATAAAAAATATATTCGACAGTTAAGGAATCAATATAGCTGGGCCTTTAACTCCAATGATTCTCCTCTAATTTGAAGAATTATATGAATCAACAAAATAACTCAAATCACCGAATGAATAATGGCCTTTTAGAATTACATTTAATAGCATTACATTACATTTAAGTACAAATTTTCTCACTCATAATTCTTCATAGAATACAAAACATTTTAAACTACAAAAACGTTTTGAATGCTACCAACAAAAAGAATAAAAACAGATGATTATGCCATAAAAATCAATTATTAAATTAAATATTAAAATTAAAGCAAACTATAAATGAGAGAGAATAAAATGTAAAATGAACAATAATGGTCTGTTGAGATGTTAAAATAAAAGCAGACAGTAAATTATTAAATTAAATATTACTCAGCAATTTAAATACATTTTACGTAAATTTAATGTAATTATTGTTGATGTTAATTAGAAATAAATCCTTACACACTAATTCGCTTTCAACACTTGTTATTAATACTCTAATTAGTTCAGTATGCAATAAGATGTCAAGCAAAAATAAAATAATCCATTTCAGACAAGACAAAGAAATGCAACGCATGATTGGACTAAAAGGCTTCTGATGATAGTATCGTCCTATCAATCATTTTACATAGACCAAATTCTTCTCAGAAAAAGGCTATTTTATGGGTCGTGTTAGGAAATTAAAACCTTGTTTCCATGCCTACAAAAGAGCTATTAATCACAGAAAGTACAGTTAGTTGACATTAATGGAGAAAAGGTAGTAACTTTATGAATATCCTCTTACAAGTACTTAATTTAAACGATTGAGAAAAGAAAAATAGTTACTTTTTTTTATCATTTAAATCATGTTGCTGATGTTAATCATCTGAAATGCAAATAGAACATTAATGATGGATACCGATATAGGATACGAAAAATTCATTTTATAACGATATAGTATTTAATAATGATAATTATTTTTAAAATAAATAATTCGAGATAAAAACCAACGTTTTTAAAAACAACGTTTTTATATAGTGGCAAAATTTATTAAGAAAGATTATTGAAATATTAGATAAAACTGGTCGCAAATATCTAAATATTGCATTGTTAGGCAAGTAAGAACGGTTCCCGAAATTTCAGAACTCTAGCTTGATGGGAAGTTGGTTAATTTAACGATAGAAAATTTGATGACACACACACACACACACAGAAACACGAACCAAGTGAAATACATAAAAACGTTCAAAGTAACTAAAATTAATTAATTAATTCTGTAAATTAAATGGTTGGAATGCAGTTTAACCCAATCACTCTTGGCGACAAGAATTATTTGGCAGTATTTTGCCAAATGTGGCTACCCTGGTCCGTTTTACGGACTTAACGTTCAGCCAAACAAAAAAATCGCCAAGTTTGATGCCAATTTTTGAAATCGCGCTAAGTGGTTGGGATAAACTGCATTATTGAAGAAAATACTAGCTAAAACTTGTCGCAAATGTCCAAATATCGTATTGTTAGGCTAGTGAGAACGATTCCCAAGGTTTCAGATTTCTAGCTTGATGGGAAGTTGGTTAAATTAACGATCGAAAATTTGATGACACACACACACACACACACACCAAGTGAAATTCAGAAAAACGTTTTAAAAAAATAGATACAATTTATAACTCATTTTTAAATTTAGTATTAATTTAAAGCTATCAATGTTTGCTAAAGATTTCCATTAAGAATTATTTATCCCTCTGTTTTGAAATACCGGTGTTATACCTCTAAATATTTCTTTTCAAATTTTTCTCGAATTATGAAATATGTGAATACAATTTTGTGGAGTATTTCATATGCTGGTTGTGAGTATATTACTTATTTGATATTAATTTTTTTCAAAAATTTATTTTTATTCAAAAATTAGATTCCTACCTTCTAAAATTTTGGAACATTTCGATGGCAATTATCAATTAGGTATTTATTTCCAAGTAATATTCTCTATATTCTTGTTATTTTCCAAATTTCGGGAAACCTTTCAACTTTTAAGAAAAATGCAATTTCAAGTTCCATTAATACGAAAACTGAACACGCGAGAATAGAACATTAAATATAATATTAATTTCTGTTCCTACATTTTTAATTAAATATTAAATAATTACTAGATTTTTTTCCCCTTCATTTTAAGATTTATAATAAGAAATTAGAAATATAGTTAGATTAAGAAATAATCAAGAATCAAAAGATTTACTTACATAATTTTTAATTTTTATATCAAAAATATCAGTTTACCACATTATATAAATATATATAAAACAATACTTTCTATTTTTTAATTAAATATAAATTTAAATTTTTAAATTTTTAAAATTATGTTTTCTATTTTTAAACATTTATTGTTTATTTTTTAATCTGTTTATTTATTTATTTTTTCATTTTTAATGTGTTTTAAATATTTATTTTTATTTTAATTTCATTATTTAAGCATTTTATTTTCTAACTTTTTTGCTTTTTATTTAGATATCAATTATTTTGCTAGTTGGCATCTCTTTATACAATTTTTATTTTGTGTCCTTAAATTGATTTTCTTAATTATTTTTGACTCAGGATTTCGTTTATAAATTTCTTATTTTGAAAATTATTGTTAAATTTTAATTGTAATTTTTTAATATAAGTTGAGAGGACCTTTCATTATCGATTGTTTCACGCTGGTCTTTTGTGTTGGCATTTTGGCAATATTTTAGAGTTGTTTTTCTTCACGTGAAAAGGTAGTATAGTATTTTGGACTACAAAGCAGTTTTTACTTTTTTTTTTTTTTTTACTTTTTCAACTCTTTGTAGGACTTGATATAAAGCCTCATGGGTTCTTGAAAAGTGAGTAAATCTTTTTTTCTGAATATAATTTGCTTGTTTTAAGTGAATTTCTAAATTTTTGCTCTTTTCTTTGAATTCCATGTATGTAGCTTTAATGCATGTGATGTCTTGTTCTTGAAAAAGTTTGATTTTTTTTTAATATTTTTTTTTTGTTTTTTGTTTTTGCTATTTTCGCTTTTGGTTCTTAATTTTTTTTGTGTATTTTACTTTTTAATTTTATGTTTCAGGTTTTAGATTCAGAATTTTTCTCAATATATCTTGCTGCTTTGGATAGTTAAGCACATAATTGTGGAATAACCAAGTTTAACAGAATTAAACCTGGTATAAAAGCAATTATATTATTTTCCATTTTTCTGTATTTAAAAAATAATTTTTCATTTTTTAAAATTTTAATTTGTTCAATTTATATGTAATTTACATTATCTAATTTTTGGTATATTTATCTAATTTCATGTTAATTATACTATATATATAAGGAAATTATTTCAGTAATAAAATTAACATACACAAGATTACAAATGAACTTTTGAGAATGAAAGCATGTACCAAATCATAAAATAGACAGATAAAAATCGTAAAGTGAATAATAATACATTATTCAAATTTATCTATAAAAGAAAAAATTATGTAAAACTAAAAAAATTAAATTAAATGAAGAATAAATAGAAAAATAACATATATATAAAAAATGATTTATTAATTAAAAATTTGAGCAAACCAAAATTTAAGAAATAAAAATTGATAGTAATATTTTAATGTTGTGACAGTATTTAGACTGTTAGGTTTATTTTAAAATTACTAGCCAACTTTTCCCATCAACAATATATATCAATTAAAAATATTTATAAACCCAAAAATACATTTTCAAACATTGAAATAAAAAAGTAATTAAAAATTAGACAATAGAGACACAAATAAATACTTCTCAACCAAATTTATGAGTAACATAACTATAGAACAAAAATGTTATTAAATACATATTAAAAAAACAAAATAAGAAACAGTTTTTTTTGTATGAACATATCACCATTTGTAGGAAATCTGCAAGCATCGTATACAAAATAACACTCATAACTAAGTGATCAGTTGTTCATGATGTTTTAAATATACTTCAATTATTTTTTAATAAATAGACGATATTATACATTTAGTTGTTGAAACATGTGCATGTAAATATTGGAAATCAAGTAAAGTTGTGATAATACAGTTAACTTAATAGAGTTAAAAGCGCAAAGTACCTCTCTATATGTATAATATTTATATGTAAACAAGATCACATGAAATACAGTTTAGAAGCTCAAAAGCATTTTAAAAATATTTAAAACCAAAAACATAAAGAAACTAAAAGCTAAATCACAGTTGAAAAGAAACGAATATTCAAATTACAAGTTATATCAAATGGAAAAATTCGTATGAAAATAAGTCAAAAATTTACTCAGATACATCAAACAATCTGTAAAAGTAATACACCAAAATCACTAAATATTCATTACATGTTAATTAAGAATCAAATAAATTTAAATTGTAACATATAATATCAAGATAGCATGAAACTCATATTCAAGGTATCCGTACACCTATGGTTCAATTTTTTTGAAATACATTGATATTTGCTGTCAAAATATTTTTAATACTAAAATTTAACCTAAAACTATTAAAAACTCATTACATAATCTGCTTTTAATTAAAAAAAATGGAGTAGAAAATATTGTAATAAGAGTACATAAAATGAT
>BMAW01130449.1:58495-70146 GCA_019974015.1 Nephila pilipes | reverse complement strand
CAATGAATATCTTATGGCGGTTCTTCTCGAGCCACTTGCAACAATCTCGTCGTGTTATAAGTGGCACGTTAGAAAAACCCTTTGTGCCGTATGAGTTGCACATATGAAAATGGCGAATGACTGCGTACCTGTGCTATTGGTATTTATACATTTGCAGCCCCCAGATTAACACAGCAGATGAGAAAAAAAATTAATTTGCTTTGATAAACTCGACTTCTGACCTCCATCAGCTATCTAATCTGATTTTCCATCTGGATCAATCCGGATTTCCTTCTCTACGTCGATGACTGAGATCTACCGAATTCATTCTGGGTGAGTAGAAGACATCGCGGATCAGTAAATTCAGTGTTCTCGCTACTTCATTAACTAGAGTTCTCTGTAGACATTTCCCGGTTGTTTGATTCTTCCTTGCACAGTGTCTACGAGGTTATTCGATAATCGTTCTTTTTTGTCACTGTGTTCATTAACAGCATGGTAATTATCTGAATCGAGCTGCATCTCTTCAGTTGTACATCAGCTATTACTTCTGTAATTATTTGAGCTATTTGGATAAATATTATTCTTCTACAAAACACAATGTTTAATCGAAATAATGTTGAAAAATTATTAAATTGTCCTGGATCATTCGCAACTACTGAGCTGAGTCATTTGAAGTGTGTTATATGATTGCACATCTTATTACCCTTTCAAACTTCATATAGTTGGGCAGACGCACTTAAAGGTGCGAGCACATTTATTTGCGAGCAGTGCAGTTCATAAGTGACTTGTATAAATTGTTTTTCCAACAAACTTTCAGCAATCCACGGGAAAGGATGAATCAACGCAAACCGCCAGGGTCACAATATAAAATATATGGTCCCTGGATGCTCACATGTAGAAATAAAACCAACGACGGTGATTGAGTCTGAGCAGCTAATCCCCTTTGGAAATAGATCGTAGTGAGTAGATAATGGCACCTGGAGTAATTGTGATGTGTATTTATCTGCGCGATGAGCCATTCGCTAGCCGCTCAGCGCACAAATGTAAACGCTTCATTAATTATACTATTATTCACGATGCGAAAAGGGAACGCAAAGAAAAAAAAATGACGATCCAGATGTCAAATTTGTAACTTTGTGACATTGAGCTATTCACGCTTTTCTCTTTTCTAACCTTGGGGGTATTTTGGTAATTTAAATTGCATACCATAAAAACTTCTTGCAAACCAAATGAAACGTGATTAGGCAAATAAGAGGAAGATTAGAACTGTAGTTAATTGAATTATAGACAGTGATATATAAGCGACACAGAATTCAAAGGAAAGAGAAGGGAGATAGAGAATAACGACGAGCTGATAGGTCGGTGATTTGGAAAGTTTAAAACTGTTATTTTTGATCATAAATAAGGATTAACTGAGTTAGAAGAGATTTGAGACAGAGAGATCTTGCATATTCTTTGACAGATGATAAAGTGTGTTGTCCTTCTCTTACGTATTTTAATTTGAGATTTTGAACGTATTGAGTATTTATTTAGACTTTTTTGAAGATGACTGTAGAGTTAAATAATGAAGGAAAGCAGCTAAAACTTGACTATATTTTTAAGTCATAAGCCTGATTTAGCTTAGATAAGAGAACAAAAGCCAAATAAAAATGAGCAGCTGAAAGCTTTACTATTATTTACCGAGTACGTGCTTTACACCTGTTTCTGTATTTTAATAGTTTGTCATTTTATTTTGACCAAAGTCAGTATAGTCAGCTTTTCATTTCAAATTATCGATCTCTATCTGCTTAGTCTTTAATATTTCTTTTTCAATAAATAAAAATAACTGTTGTGTAAAATCCCTGTCACTTTCTTTTTCAAATAGAACACGGGAAGGAATGTGAATATTCACGAACTTGAGTGGAATTCTTCCAAATGGAATATTCACTTCAGTAGTTCAAATGGTTGAAGAGTCTGCAGCTCAAAGTCCCCAGATTCTGTGTCATGTTGCGGCAAAACGCCATCATTCTTCTGCGAACCGGAATTTATTTCTGTGAATGTCCAAAACAGTTCTGTTGGCAAAACTCCTAACATATTTTTGGTATTTTTGCTCTCATTTTTGCTCTTTTATATACATAAATGATAAATAATAGATTCTTTTGTTAATAAATAATGCGTTTAAGTGATTACAGAATGAAATAATCGAGCACTATATATATATATATTCTATTACTTTGCTTTGTTTCAAATTGTTTGGTACTTTAATAGTTTATTTTAATTTTTTTTTTTGGGGGGGGGTCATAAATGTTAACTTGAAATTTGATTATCTACTTAAATATTTATTTTCTCCCTTAATTGTTTTGCTTCAGTGTTGGATATTTCTAGAGTTTTTTATGTTTGTGAAATGTACTATTATATATATATATATATATAATAATAATAATCTAAGATAAAATAATTAAGAAAAATTAATATATATACAAATTAGATAAACAAAATTTAACAATTCAATCTAAAGTTTAAAACCTAAGACTAAAAAAAATCAATGTACTCTATTAAAGTATCAAACACTTAAAAGAATTCCGAGTGATAGAAAAGCAAAAAACTTAAAATTTGCTCATCATGAAATAGTTGTCAGAATAAAACGAAATTTTAAATACTTAAGTACATCGTTGATGTAAATAAGTGATTACAAAATGAAAGCAAAGTGATCACGTACTGTAGAAAAAATTACAAATAAATGGAGGTTTAGTACTCTGTTGGACCACTTCTAGCATGAATGCACGATGTGATACGGTTGGGTATTGAGGCATATAAGTATCGGATAATGTCCTGTTACATCTCGTCCCACAATTGCTGTAAACACGCCTTTAATTCGACCAAACTCTTGGGCTGTCCAACTTGCCGTCCTAAATGATCCTAAACATGCTAAATCGGTGACCAATCCGGGGATGTCTTGGAGGCTGTCCTGTGAAACCTTTGCTGAGAATGGTTGAGCATTGTCCTGTTGAAAAAAAGTTTAATGGGAGCCCTGCCATGAGTAGCAACACATGTAGATAACGAATATCACAAACGCACTTCTGGTCAGTCATGGTGTAGTGGATTAATATTAGGGGTGACGGTGTGTCGTAAGCGATGGGATCCCATACCATCCCACCAGTTGTGGGAGCGTTGTGCCGTAGTAAAAGCAGGATTGAGACGTTCATCATGGGGCCTCCACACATGTACACGATTGTCATCACTGCCTGATTCTGGATTCATCGCTCAAGACGGCATGATTGCATTCGATTGCAGTCCAATCCCTTAGATCGCTACATCACTGCAAACGGAGGAGACGGTGAATGGTTGTAAATGGTGGTACACGTGATGGACGCCTCAAGAGCAATTGCCCTTCAGTTAGGCGCCTTGAGATAGAACGGACTGACTCAGAGACCCGTAGTGAAGGTGCTGCATGTATATGGATGGTGTACTATGAGACAGTTAATGCTATGCGTGCGTGTCGTGTGATGTGACCATCTTCTCGACTATTGGTTTGTCGAGGGCGTCCTGAGCCTGGTCGTTGTGTAACAGACCTCTCTCTTGTCCACTGGTCCTAAAACCTCCTTCCAATAAAATCAGAACGGCCTATGTTACAAGCTACTCGCCGAGCTGACCACAAAGTTTATTCTTCATCCTTATGATTCTTCCCCTCTCGAACTATAACAGCTGCTCGTATTGTCTCCGATGTTGGCGTAATGGCATCTCAAATTGAAAAGCATCCCCCTGCAACATGTTAAATACACATAAACAAGTTCTGCCTACCTATTTTATAATCCAAGAAGGGCAAAGTTTAACACCTTCCGGATGCAGTACACAATGTGCAGACACATTGTATATCTAATCATTTACATATCTGCCTGATACGTATCTTCATGCCAAGTTTCGTAACAATCCCACTCTTGGTACGTAAATTTTTATTGTAATGAGTATATATGTTATATTGCTTTTGGATCAAACGCTTTTGTTACTCACTGTCAATTCAGTCAAATTTCTTCACATTGGTTAAAGTTTCGAGCTTGGTGGAAGGTATTTTATAAATGATTTAAGCCCAGTATTTTATAAATGTGATTATAGTCGTAAACTACAATATATACTTGAACTGAGCGTCCAAGTTCTTGTTGAATTTGTATTATTTAATGACTTTAATTGAATATTTTAGATCGTCTGCTATTTGAAAATCAGCACGAGTAAAGGAGAAGACGAATTTCTCTTACAGGGTTCTAAAACGAATTTTTCTGTGAAATTGCTACAAGATGGCAATAATTATTCTATGCCTGAGTCGGCAGTTGTTCTAAGCCCATGTCGTTAATTGTTTTGCGACCGTGTCGACAATTGTTACACCCTTAGGTCGGCTATAATAGCCTTGTCAAATGACGTTGTGATATGCAATAAAATTTGAGTACGTAATCCTTTAGGTTTATTTTATGTCACTGAATAGGTCTTCAACACTCCTCAAGTGATGTAATTTGGAGATTAGGAGAGTGAAGTAGTATGTGGGTTGCACTTTCGTTATCGGACTGTAGTTCGAAATTATGAAAAGTCGATCTTCAACAATTTTTTTTTTTGTTTCTGTATTTGTTAATGTAAAGCAAAGAAATTTGCACAAATTGCATAAAAACTTTTATTACAAAAGGATGTTAAGTATTTTATGACATAACAATTTTTTTTCAACTGCTAGTGTACGAGTTTAACAAAAATCGGTTCTACGTAAGTCTCTTTGTTTAACAAAATTGGTTATTCCAAACCATACTGAATTGCTATTGTGCTGCATAGAATAAAGAAGACTGGTGATATAATGATAATAATATCTAAGTTCAAAGTAATTCTTGAATGATTTGTTCTGGAGATAAGTATCATTAAGTGGAAGAAATATCTACAGCATGCCATTACAAAGTCAATAATCGAGGAGACGGTACAATTGTCTTTCTAATGACTTGTTCTGGAAATTAAAGATTAAAAATACATTATGCTTGCAGAATTTTGATATTCAGGTGACTTCAAGAAACATTGTCCATCATAAAAAAAATTTCTTTGAATATCTGAAACAAGTTTGTTCAGTTCCATACATATGTAATAAATAAAAAGGAAATACTGTGAGTTTTTGCTTATGTCACTGTCCATACCTGATTTCGAAAGCAATGAAAATATTTTTTAAAGATATATTATAACAACGAAAAATTTCTTTTAAAACTCTTACTATAGACTGAAGCAACAACATTTTTATAAATATTTTTGCTCACTGACTGATGCATTACCTTCATTTACATGTAATAAAGTAACCAAGAAATGCAACAAAAATAAGATTGAATAAAAATTGTGAAAAAGTTCTTTGCAAAATTCTACAAAGAACAGATTTAACCACCCAAGGTGCGCCTTTTTTTATAATTATTATTAAATTACTCAGTTAAATATAAGAATCAAAGTAAACGATGAAATATCGAGAAATGGACAATATATTGAAATTATTTTCCGATATTAAAATTATTAAATTAAATATATTTAAGCAAAATGTAATTAAAATTAAAGCGAACGATAAATTATTCAATTGAATATTAAAGCAGCTACATGTAATTAGAATTGAAGGAAACAATAAATTATAAATTGAATTTATTTAAACTAAATGTAATTAAAACTGAAGCAAACGATAAAAAAATCAAAAGTGATCCAAATAAATCAATAGCTCTTTGAGTGGCTAACTATTAAGAATTTAAATACAAATGTGTAAGGTTAAAATCCTTTCTATCTCAACATCTTTAAGTATTTCTTCTTACTTTGACTTTTTTCTTAACAAGTTTCAAAAACATTATGGGAATGATGATCTATTACTTTTCGTGTTTTCTTAAAATTATTCTTTCCATTCCATATAAAATCTTTGCGTAACATCAAATATTCAAAAGAGTTGAATATGTTTATGTTACGCATTTTTGAATTGCATAACATGTTCATGTTATGCATAACATAAACGTAAAATGTTCAGCTTAACATAACATGTTCATGCTAATTTAGAATAACAAGTTTATGTTATACTAAATTTTAAAAACTGTTTTCACTACCGAAACTTTTTATATCAAGTTTATTTTTAATTTCAGTTATAATTCCAATGACGAATCATTAAGCATTTATCATTTATTTTTTCTGAGAAAAACGGTTAAAGATAATTTAGGTTTTAATTATATAATACGATTTTTTTTAAAGAATTCAGATCCTGCAAAAAGCGTATTTCAGTTAGTTTTATACAATGCCGTGCTCACATGTATGATTTGAAGTTTAAGCTATGTTTAACTACACAAAAGTACAAAACTTCGGTTAATCAAAACTATTTTTCGTTATCATATGCTTTTCTCTTATTCTTTTCCTAGTAAACAACTAGCTCGAATAAATATTTCTCTTTTTCCATTAGAAGAGAAAAAGTTTGACAGATGGGTTGTAACTTAAGGGGACTTAGTACCTTACGAAATCAAAAGTAGAACATTTTGACAAACTTTTTTCGATTCTTCATAAAACAACAGTTTTTGATCCTTTCAGTATGAAACTTAGACTGTTTGTGTAATAAAGTGCATAGTTTAAAACATAGGGTCAAGTTTTGCTATTAAATTAATATACTTTCTTATACAGCATGAAATATGCGTACAAAAATTTGAAAAATAAATTAGCTTACCTTACGTTACCCATAAGATAACTTTTGAAAGATGTACAGTAAAACCGTAATTCTTATACCAAATTAAAGTTAAATAATGACCTTATTCTGTAAACCTCAAATTTTAAATTTATCTTACATTAAAAAAATTGAAAAATTAAAAGAGTTATCAAGTTTGTATTTAGTAACTTTTTTTTTCATGTATCGTGTTATAAAATAAAATCTAATCATCCTATTAACAAAATTGAGGTTCACAGAATACAGATTTACAAGTACAACACTCATGTAAAATTTGAAAGCTCTGCATGCAAAAGATTTTTTTTTAATCCTGTGGGAAAGTGTGAAAATAGCAAACTGAGAAAAAGAGGTTTGTTTACATTGCATTACATAGAACAAGCCACTTTAGACATTTACATTTTTTGTTGCACAGGGCGTAATAATAGTCGGATTTTGACGCGGTTTGTTTTAAAATGCTCCTAACATTTAGTACTATTTTTTAAAATCAAATTTGAAAAATCGAATTTTTGAAGGTGCAAAGGTACTAAGTCCCCTTAATGTTCCTATTAAGTTACAATCCATCTATCAAAGAATTGTTATTTTCTTTATAAATCAGGCTGTCTTCACCTTGTAACATGGGCTATTTGCGAATATTCCCTTAACTAATATCTGGATTTTTACTTTCTGATTTTATATTCAAATTTTCGGTTAAATTCCTTTCAAATGAAAGTGGTTACGCAAATGAGATAAATATTAGAAGTGTAATGAGTAGATTAAAAGAATTTCATATCAAAGTGACTGAGAATTGAATACGTATGTAGGAAATTTTCAGAAATGTGTGAGAAGAAATTGAATTTTGCTCGGAACTGTGTTTGATTTTAAAAGGTAGGACCCGACGCTGCTTGATTGAAGCTGCCTCAACAGAGGATTAAATCTCCATCTCGGATACGAGTATCCGGGTAAAAATGATGGTTCATATTTTTTATTTGAACTGGTTGGTAGTCACGCTGAGGGACAGTAAACATAGCATTTCTCCTTGATAGCATAAATAAATAGTGCCTTGAATATTACCTTGACTGTTTCATTTTATTAAACAAATTTGTGCTTAGACTTGAAGTTGTAAATTAATAAGACAGAAGAGAGAAAAAAGAGATATAACTACAATTTCATATTAAATAAAAAGAACCCAAACTAGAAACACTGTTTCGGGAAAAAGAAAGTACTTAGTAGTTAATTTAACATCATATAATACTTTCACTATTCTTTAGAGAGTATTTTATTTTAGAGTACTACTTAATTTTTGGAACCGATTTCTTCCTTTTCTGCGTCCAGTATTATACATTTTATTTTCTTTAATGTAGTGTTAAACTGATTTTAAGCATCTTAATTTAGAAACGAATCATACGGTGTTTATTAAATGTTTCTAAATTCTATAAGGACACAGTATGGTAAATGGGTTTATGCTTCTTAACCATATGAACTTGTATAGATGATGGAATATTTTTTTACTGAGTAAAATTTTTCTGTGGTTTGTTCCCCGATAAGTCTTAGTCACACTCAAATGATGTTACCGAGCAATGATTGGTGTATTAATTGGAAACTCTAAAACGGAGTAGAAGCTAATGTGCATCACTTCCCATTATCACTCATCCCCAGGTCAGTGGTGGATATGAACCCCAATACTATGGAACATGTGAATCATTGATAGGTGACTAAGGGAATGAAGTTGGAACTCAAGACATCCATTGTCTTACTGCCCCTCCTTTGCGCAAGCCAATAACAGCGTTCGTAGAAGTGCCGATCTCCTTTAATCTACAAACTCACTGACTGGAACAGAATTGTTTCCATTGATGAGTTTTACTTCGAAATGAACTCTGATAGCAATCGACATGAAGATGTATCAGAAGACATTCAAGGGAAAGGTGAGATACCGATTTGATTATCCCCTCCACATAATTCAATAACAGAAAGATATGAATTAGAGTGTCATTTCATTTGAATGATGGACCATTTTGGTTGTCATCCATGATATCATTGCAACACAAGGATACACAGATAATATTCTAATCCTCGTCGAGTTTCTCTTTCTTCCTTACGTTTCATTAAGATAATACCCGACAGCATTCGTCAATCATGTCTATTAATTGTTTTAGTTCTTTTCAATGTTTCCCTGGCTAGCTACATCAACAGACCTTTCTCTTAATGCAAAATATTTTAGTCTGAAGGTCATAATCTTCCGAATCTCGCAGGTGCTCATCGAAGTTGTGATATATATCCTCCATTATTTAATTCTACAATAATCTTAAAGTCTAATTAAATAGTCACTAAATTCTAGACTTTAATTTAAGATAAGCAAGAGAAAGACAACGCAGTTCATTTAGAATATCTAAGATCACTCTTTCTCTTTTTGTCCTTCTTAAGTCAGTTAATTCTAGCATATATTCTAATAATAAAATCGTAGTGTACCAAATAACTCATTCCGATTTATGCACTTCTCTTCTTATAGCAGATTAACTTCAAACATAAAAGATTAATTACATTGGCCCACTTCCACTTACAGACATATCAACTTATCATTATCCTCTGTCCCCCCTAACTTTTCTTCAAATACTATTTCCCTTTTATATATCATTCAATCTCTAATTCAATTCACTTTACTTCTTACCTTCATTTGATTTACCCAATCAAGCATTATTTTGGTTGGGAAGAAATTATAACTTTAGGTAATTCAATTTACCAAAAGGTCTCCGAGATTAGTGATGAGGAAATCGCGAACAGCCCAAAGTCACTAACTAACTTGACAGTAGTAAAACATATAGCAAGGAATTCCGTAAGACATCTGCCAATCCTGCTGACACACTGGGTGACACAAGTCTTGACCAGAGGTAAATCGAACATCTTATTGATCGTTATATTATATAACTATATCTCCTGAATAAAATAGTTATTTTTAAAAGAAATGAAGAATTATCTCATCTGTACAAATTGGAAATACAACTTTTCAATTAGTACTTTTCCCCCGTTCTAGAGAGTTTTACTTCTCATACGCGGTAAATATATTGCTACTATTCATATCCTTCTTATCTTTATTTACGTATTTTCATAGTATTTCTCCTAAAGGCACAGTGTGATATAAGGCTGTATAACAGTAACTACAAATTTAAAAAAAGTCATGAAAAACAGTAGAATGCTATTGATAGAAAGAACGGCTGTCTCGAAAGAGAGTTAAAACGTTCGAAGCTAGGATAAAAAACGTCTATGAACTGCTTCTAAAGGTTTTTATCTGGCTAGGTCGGTAGAATGTAACAACACTCAAGACATATACGATAAATAGTGAAAGGAAGATGGCTGCTGAGTGCTTGTCTTACTAATCGCGCTATCTTGAGATTAATACAATGACTTCAACGGACCTGCGTTTTCAGCAAAACTCAGCACAACAGGGACATATATTATTTACAGTAAGGACTGAAGAGATAACAATCTCTGTTTTTTGTTCTCAACAACAAATTTTTTTACAATGAGAGTGGAATGTGCTCCAGACAGAAACAATGTTCTAAATCGAGAGTCTCAAAACATAAACAGCCCAAAAAGTGACTAGTAACTGTTCCAGATGAAAATCTTTTTTAAAACATTTTTATGTATTTCACTTGGTGTATGTGTCATCAAATTTTCGATCGTTAATTTATCCAACTTCCCATCAAGCTAGAGCTCTGAAACTTTGGGAATCGTTCTTACTCGCTTAACAATGCAATATTTAGACATTTGCGACAAGTTTTAACTAATATTTTCTTTAATAATGCAGTTCAGCCCAACCACTTGGCGAGATTTCAAAAATTGGCACCAAACTTGGCGATTTTTTTGGCTGAACGTTAAGTCCGTAAAATGGACCAGGGTAGCCACATTTGGCAAAATACTACCAAATTATTCTTGTAGCCAAGGGTGGTTGGATTAAACTGCATTCCAACCATTTAAGTTACCGGATGAATTAATTAATTTTAGTTAATTTTAATGTATTTCACTTGTTGTGTGTCTGTCTATGTGTGTATCAGTGTGTCATAAAATTTTCTTTTGTTAATTTAACCAACTTCCCATCAAGCTAGTGCTCTGAAATTTTGGGAACTGTTCTTACTTGCCTAACAATGCAATATTTAGATATTTGCGATCAGTTTTAACTAATATTTCAATAATTTTTTAAATAAACTTTGCCACCATATAAAAACGTTGTTTTTAAAAACTTTGTTTTTTATCTCGAATTATTCTTGTTCTGCTAGTCTGCTTCTCCTGTCTTTGAAATCACAGGTGATTTCCTGATCTCCAAAAAACATATATTCTCCAAACCACCATTAAAATATTTTGTTGTTCAAATATATGAAAAGGATCTTGCAATGCAACTTTACGTCTATTTTATCTGGGATCTATCTGTCTTCGTTTGCTTGCTACACACAGCGCTGTAGCCAACATTTATACTATATCGAATTAAATCAAAACTAAACAATTTTCTAATTGAGACTAAATTCTAAAAAAACGCTAAGACTTTAAGTACGACAACAATCTTTTACAAGGCCATAAATTCCCCCTATCCTACAAGCTCACCCCAAGAAAAGACATCATTGTTCTTTCTCCCACCCAAAAGATTTATGAAAGAAAATTGCATTCCTCGGAGCGAAAACGCAAACCCCACTCGAAATTCGAATGTACAACTCGACGAATCGATCCATCTCTACCATCTGTCCGGCGCTAAATGGTGCACAGAGCCTTCTTATGGCCGCGGCGCCGTTAAGAATAACATATTTCGTCTCTACGTGCATTCGAAACTAATTTGGAGTACGTGAAGCGGTTCCTTGAAGACATTCGCAAGTCTTACTATAGCTCTGATCGTACCTTTCATAAATATTTGAGTAGTGTGTTTGGAATTGGGTGACGGTAGTTGGTGGAAATGGTGCTACCGGAATGTGTGTGTCCCTAATTTAGATTTAACGGATGATAATTGCTTGTTATGTAAATGAAAGTTATGCTTTTT
>BMAW01130449.1:29150-48495 GCA_019974015.1 Nephila pilipes | reverse complement strand
TAAAAACGTTGTTTTTAAAAACGTTGGTTTTTATCTCGAATTATTAAATATGCTTAGGAATAAGTTTTCACCTAGGAATGGAAAACAATATCTCATAGACGAGCACCTTTGTCCAGTGCTTGAATAGGAGCTCTTCCCATTACATCGTTTCATTACAGCTTGCAATATCGGTTACTGTCTCTTGAACTTCTCGACAGATATTGCTATTGAGCTGGTAGAAGTATTAGGCTTATAAATGAAAACATGATCTTGAATTTATCTCCGAAGGAAAAAAAACTGGAGCAGTAAGATTAGGGGAGTGCAAGAAGTGTTTTCAAGTTCTCGAGAACGGCGTCGTGTCAATGATCCTGGTTTTTCAGCAATGTTTTTCTCATCGCGATTAACATTGGTCTGTCCGCTAGTCGAAAGAGGTCATCTAATTCTCGGAGTATTTATGACAGATACCGTGTGTTTCGAAACTTTTAATAAAGACCAATATCATAAGGCCTGAAAAAGGTCTTTTTTTAAATGAAATGATACACATATGCTCTCTAATTTTAGAGCATACAACCTTTTTAATTGCCTCGTAACATTACATAATCTCCGCATGGGGCTAAATTCATATTTTCCCATGTTTAAAATCCCAAGCCCTGATTTTGAGATTCTGACAGCAAGCCAAAAAAAGTAATTCTCATTTTAAATAAGTAGTTATTTCTGCCCATCACTTGTATAAGTCGCAATTTTTTTTTTTTTATTTATGTCTCATATATTTATACCAATATTACAGATAATTTTTATAACAGTCAACAAAGTTGCACCAGTGGTAACTTTATTTCATTGAAATAATATAAGTTGCACCAATGGTAACTTTATTTCATTGAAATAATATAAGTTAAACCAGTGGTAAATTTATTCCCTTGTTGAATTTGAAAAATATTGTCGATTAAAGGAAGTTCTTTAATGTTCTACACAATATTTTAAAGAATGTAGAGCTTATTTAATTTATTTGATGCATAATGAAATTCCCTTTAAGTATTTTGAAGAAGAATATTAAATATTATATTAATTTTGATTAACTTATATTTGTTCAAATTTTCAGTTTTGACATCAGATAATATATTAGAATAAAACGGATTACATAAAATTTTAAAATCTGGAAATCTGTTTTATCTTACATATATATTGAAAAATACTACCATCGAATTCTTTTCAAATATGTTTCCCTATAAAAAAAAACTGAACAAATAGGTATGACACAGATAGATACTATTGATTTAACTCCTTCCGAAACTGAAATGATACAATGAAAATATCGTTACAATCCTATAAATGTCTGTTAGACATTCATTATTTTTGCTCAGCTTTTTCTGCTACTCTGTATGAAATATAACACAAATTTAATATTAGATGTTTTGTTTTCTATTTTAACAACTTTATGATGGTGGTATACATCATAATAAAATGAAAAGGTAAAAATATTAATTAAATTGTCCCACGCAATGATAGCATCATATTCGAATTAATTTTGAATGAAAATGCATGTATAATTATATAAAATTGTATATGTTCATTATCCTGCAGGGAAACATTTGGTAAATTAGATTATTTTCATCATAATACATAACATATTGAAAATAATACATATTCATTCAAGTATCCTTTGATTATTAAGAATATAGTGAAATAATCTAATGATATGCTGCATATCTCGGTATTAATATAATAGAATTAAATCTTGTTTGACTGACTTTCATTCTCTCTCTCTTAAGTATTTTAGGCACATTTAAAAGGATTTAAAACTGTTGTTCATCCTGGACAATCCAATTTAATAGTATATTCAGCTCAAAAGAATTCCCACCTTAATCAGAGAGACATCATACTCAAATATTATCATTTAATTAATGATAATATTTGCATAAAATGCGTTGCAGAGAGAGGCAGTGTCATGTATTATATACCACTGGCCATCTGCTACTTTGTGTATTAATTTAAGATATAACAGTTAGATATAATGCTATAATCAGAATTAATGCGTAACTTTTGAACATTATTTATGTCCATAAGTTTTAAAATGAAACTATGTGACTCTTCGAATGCTTTTTGCCACTTTAACAATGAAAGGTATGGTCTCAGAATTATTATCCCATAATCCTCTATGAATTAGATCTCCTCATCTCTCATCACTGTGATTTGAATGGTTGTGTCCCAATAAAGCTACTAAAATACTTGAATATATTTTTAATCTACACTTAGTTACAGATATTATTTATTATTTCTTTATTATAATTTAAATGTATCTTCATTTAGAGGCTGCTAAGTTTAAGGTGACAGAATACCTTCAATACACAATTTTTGGTCAATATATCTAATTGTTTTTATTTTTGATCTCTTATAATACATCAATCTTTTATCTTAAGAAATATTTTTTAATTTTGTTTCAGTCTTATTTAGAAGCATATTTACAGTTATTCTAATATTACTTGATCATGAATTTTTCTGACTTGACAGGCTCTAAAAAAGACACTTTTAATTATTGAAAAATAGATCTCAAAATGTAATGTATCAATGAACCTGAAATTGTATATAAATATATATACCCAACTCTTTTTTACACTCAGTAGATGCGTTCCTGAGAAAACTGTGCATAAAAATTCGCATAACGACATATCGTAAATTTGGGGATATGTTTCACAACATTAAAAAATCGTGTAAGATGAAAAAAAAAATCTTTGAATATTTTCCTAAAAAACAGTGCAAAAAAAAAAGAAATAATGGAATCCATATAACATATTTCTAAAACAAAAACAATTCATTTTAATTACAAAAAAAAGCCAATCAATCAAAATCTGTCATCAGTAGATGTGTCAGATATGTTTAGCACAACTGTCGGCTATGACTCAAAATTTCGTAGAATTTCGTTTCTTTATTAACGGCCTCTGATGGTTTTTTGTTGTTACAAAGTCTGTTATTAGTGACTGTTTTTTTTTTTTTTTTTTTTTTTTTTTCTTTTTTGCTTTCTCAAGTTGCTAATATAATTCTTGATATCCTGCGACACAAAACTTAAGATTACGTTGAAATTTTAATGCACGCTCTTTGTCAGGATCATGAGTGAGAAAATGTTTCATACTTATGGCAAATTTCAAACCCTCGCGAATTAAATCAGTTGTTAATAGCTGAACTTCACTTTCGACTTCTTTATTATCACTAACTGTCATAAATTCTATCAAATCGTCCTCATCCAAAGGGTTTCCCAGCATCAATTATTCGATGCCAGTCGTTTGCATGTTATTAAAACCTTCGCCACCGATTGCATTTGATAGAGTTGTAATTTCAGAACACATAGTTGATTTTTGTACTACGAAACTCCCACTTCTGACGCATGCTGGCAATTTTTTTTTTCAACAAGAATTTAAGGTCGAATGACACAACTGTTTGATGGCAAAAGAAGCATGTGCAATAGAATATATAATCGCATTGTATTAAATAACAATTTGACAACCTTGTATTAAATAACAATTCTTACCATATATTCTAACACACGATACGTAATGGTTGTTGCACTGAAAAATATTGCAAAAGTCAAAATTTAATAAACCTTGCTTTCAAATACAGTACTTTATTTTACTTATATAAATACTGAATTTACTGATAATTATTGAAAAAATATTGATTTTATGTAACATAAACCCTTATTTAGCGCAGTACTGTAGTGGCTGCTATTCATTATTTTACTCAACAGACATTATAAAGTTCCATTCAATACTCAATAGAGTCTCAAAAACAATTGAAGATTTGTCAGAAAAAAAGACGACCCTGTTCGTTAGCTACCTTCCCTGAATATTAAATGTCGTTCATTCTCGAATCCTTCTTAACTCACTTTAACCCTAGCTTATAATTAAATAGTAGTCTTACATTAAATAATTAAATAATAAATTAAATAACAGTCTTAAATTACCAACTCACTCACCCCGGTTGAGGCACTTTTAGAATACAACAGATTCTACTCCTTTTACTCAAGCTAAGAGTCACTTCCAATCAATTTTATCACAAACGATTAATTGCAACAATACATTTCAATTAACTTACAAAAATATAGCATCTGCCTACCTTCTGATTCCTTTCAATTCTATTTCGCATATATATCATTACCCCTAATTCAATTCAAAATACTTCTTATCTCCATCTAACTAAATCTTGTTTCTTTTAATTGGCAGGAAGTTTGAATTTTAAGCAATTAAACTTACAGAAAGTCCTCAAGGTTAGTGAAGAGAAAACCGAGAATAGTTATACATCGCAATACTATAACTGATCAAGTACTGCATATCATTAATGCCAGATTCTTCCATCAAGTCAAAAGTAAAAGGAGGAAAAAAAGAATGAAATCCTTTAATTAAAATAATACATCTTTCCTGTTGCTGTTTTATAAATTAAAACGATTTTTTTTTTCGAAAATAAAACGTAGCTGACCAAAATGTTCTTCGAAATATTATTTTTCTTCCTCCCTCAACAACAAAACCATCTTTCGCTTTCCATTAACATCATTAGCTGATTCCCGGCATCAAATAAAATGGCGGAAAACTAATCTGAGAGGTGAGGAAGATTCTAAGAGATGTAATTATGCATTGTTGCGTGCTCTTAATATACATTTCCTGACGGAGTAAAAAAAAATCTTTGTTGAGAAAGATTGCAATGGTGTGCTTCAGGCGGAATAATAAGAAAGGTTATTAATCGAATATTGGCGGAATAAAATGAACAATGTGGGAATGCATGAAGAGATATGCTATTTAAATTCCGTTTCCATAATAACCTTCGAAAGTAAATAATACTGAAGAGACATAGGATATAATTAATTAGCTCATAATGAGAATCGTGTTTAATTAAAATTTTGATTACATTTCAAGAAGTGTTTCGTTATGAACTTTGTTACAGAATAGGTGGCATTGAAAATTAAATGCCTTTGAAGTACAAGAGGTGTTCATACTAAATATTAAGGAAGTAGTTTTATGTGTTAATTGGTCATTTTGTAAACAAAGGATATTCATAATTGAATTTTACTGTTGCGGGAAATTTTGGAAAATGAATTTCCTAGATAATTTGGAATTTGATTTAATGTATGCAGAAAACAAGTCGATAGGAAATATTTAGAAATCTTTGCGACTAAAATTTCCATTTTAAGAAAAAAGTAGCATTTTGGTTGGTAAGTGTAATAGTATTTTAATGCAGTTACGCTTGAAGCAACTGATTATTCCTGGATTTTAAAATAATTTAATTTATGGATGCATTAGTTGAGTGTTATTTAAATTTTTGATCATATATATAAAAACATTTATTACCTCTTCATTAAATATTTTTAAAAAACGTTATTTTTACAATGTTTTTCTGAATTTCACTTGGTTTGTGTGTGTGTGTGTGTGTGTGATTGTGTGTGTGTGATCAAATTTTCGATCGTTGATTTAACCAACTTCCCATCAAGCTAGAGCTTTGAAATTTTGCGAATCGTTTGTACTCGCCTAACAATGCAATATTTAGTCGTTTGCGACAAGTTTTAACTAATATTTCAATAATTTTAACAAGTCAAAATATTCTTTCCTCTCGGCGCTTTTAGGATTGAGGAAAAAATTCTTTCCCCCTCTGGGAGCACCGGGCACTCCCCACGCAGCATGCGGTATCGTAAACCTTTTGTACTCACAAAGGGGAGATACTATCTCCCCTTTACTATCTCCGAGATAGTAAGGGTTGCTGACTTTTAGTCAGTAATCATTCGCAAGAAAGAATGTTTCCAATATTTGGCGCCATGTCTTATCACAATAATTTTTTCTGAATTCTGGTTCCCATTTTTTTTTAATAGAATGACTTACAAACTTTCAAATACATGTTTTGATTTTATGAGTATTATGAATTTTTTAATACTCTCACAAATGTCTCTTTTTAAGTGAATTTTAAAATTAAAAATAACTAACAGTTTTAACTAATATTTCAATAATTTTCTCTAATAAACTTTGCCACCATATAAAAACGTTGTTTTTAAAAACGTTGGTTTTTATATCGAATTATTTAGAAGTAAATTTGATTTGTGCAGAATGATTTTGATTTGTAAGTGTTTAAGAGGGAAATAGTTAAACTACCTACCAAATTATAGTTTAGAATGAAATATTTATATTTGTATATAATATTCGATAAGAGAAACAAATAAGTAACTAATCGTAATTTAACCCAAATATAATTTGAACATTACTATTATATAGTTACAACTGAAAAAGTGTTAAGACTTCTTCAGAAAATGTCTTATTAACATTAAAAGGACGTGTTATAAAGCAAATATTAGAATCTAATGCATCGTGTACACACACACTAACAGAAAAAAAGAGCACCAAGGAAACTATTATCTCAGTACATAGTTATCTATTTGTAATTCCCTCATGAAATGAGCATTTATTCATTTGTATATTTTGTAATTTTCATAACATTGTCTGATAATATTATTTATCATAAAATATTTGCATAGTAATTAAAGCATATTCTCTATCATAAGATTGTTTGGTAGAAAATTATATTAGATACATATTAAATCGTTTTCTTGTATAATATAGTATGACTATTTTAACAATATTGTGTGTGCTTGAGCTGTTGTATGATAGCTGCTTCTGTAAAGCATAATATGCAAAAAAGTTATTTTTTTTATTTTATAATTATTGTTCTCTGACATGTAATTAGTAATATTACTGAATTGTCAGCACCTGTAATTTTGTTGAAGATGAAATGTGTGTTATTCAAAATTAATTTGGGTTACTTATTTTATAATTCTCAAGGATATAATCAATGTTTGCTTATTTTAATACAAATTTTGAGAAGAATTTTAGGTTTTCATGTCTTAAACTAAGTTTTCACATACTCTTCATATTGCGACCTATATTCTATTAATATGTTCGCCCCATGAGAAAAATGATCATCATAATAATACGAAAAATCCATATTTTCTGGTAAAACGCGATGCAAATGTTATTAAAAAGAATAATATGATGCAATTATGTTTTTAGAAATGATAACTTTCACAGGAATTTATCCTACAGGATTTCAAGAAAACACTCTCTTACATTGTTCATCAACTCCATATTTCCTGGAATTTGCTAACTTTCTCCTAACTGGTACTATCCTTCTTGCATAACGTAAGTTAAGGATGGGGTAGATTTAAAGTAACACCTTCATAAGAAATCTTGTCTAATAAATCAGGTGAGAGAAGAAATTAGAGCTTTCTTCCCCGAAGTTACACGTAACATCCAGAGAAATGTTTCTCAGACGATTTTCCTGGAATTCCAGAGCATGGACGCTAATATCCTCCTGTTAGGTACAAACCTAACATATGTCAATATGACATTTAGGTGATGTTTTTATGGAGAATTTATCTTTATAAACTAGTGGGTATTGATCCAGTGGAACCATAACATTAATCAGGAACATTATTACAAGAATAAAGTTGTAGGATTCGAGTTCAATTTCTCGTTAAGGATAAATATTACTCGGAAAACATGGACAAAATAATTTCATTTGAGGAAATACTTTTTATTCGCCATTATTTTTGGCTACCTAGAATTCTAGTTCAAATTCTAACATAAATTCATGAAGTTTTAAATGCACTATAAGTATCTGCCATTTATGTGTACCGAATTTGAATAAGATTCGTTCTTTTTTCCCTTTTAGAAGCTGATGAAACGTTATTTATGTAAAGGTTATGTTTAGCATGTTAAGTTTTGAATTTGATTTACAATAGTAGTTAAGTTATATAGGCTACAAATTCTTTCACTCAATTAAGCATAGTAAATATGTATATAAGTCCTTTTTCAAAAACAAATATTTATATTCACAGTTTACAACTATAATAACAGATCTGTTACTGAATATCGCTATTTCTTATTGCTCTTTTGAAACGCTTTCAAATTTTCTAATTTAAATTAAGAACTAAGCACTTTTATTTTTTAAAAATATTTTATAAACAACATCAATCGCATATTAATTTATTACTTCACATTCAGCTCTTTAAATGAAAATTATAGCATTTTAATATCCACTATAAATTCATTAAAGTATTGAAATTAAACAAAGCCACTTTTGCTTCACAGAGCGAGAATTCTTATTCCATGCAAAACAACAACACTACCCCAGTTTATAAATTACCGAAACACTTGCAATAAAGCAGTTATGAAGAATATCAAATAATTTTGAAGTATTTATTGCTTACTTAAAATTAAAATTGTCATAAAGTCTATTAATTAATGACTGTTTTTAACTGTCTCATATCTTCAACCAGTCGACTCTCAAATTTTAAAAGAGCCGTGAGTGTCACGACAGGTACAAGAGAAAAGATTCTAAAAATAAAAACCAAAAAGAGTCGAGTTAAGGTAATTTTTTAATTTATTAAAATATATTCCTTAATTAGTCCCATATTTACACAGATAAGCAAGATATCTGTACGCATATTAAAGAAACATATTTGTACGTAAAACAATGCATGGAATGTTGTTACTCATTGTTTCTTAAAAATAATATTCCATTGTTCTTCCATGAAATGTGTGCAAGCATAGTCATATACTCCACATAAGAGTAAATAGAAACATAAAATAAGAAAAATGGAATTGATTTGTACTACTCTTTCCCAAATCAGCCACATCAAAGAAGAAAAATCACTAATTGAAACGAAAGACTTCACCACTGAAAGATTCCTAACTCGCTAATCGTGGTTTATTAGAAGGGAAATGTTTCAACTCTTGCTTCAATGACTTCAAAGAACACATTCTCTCTTTAAAAAAACCCTAGTCTTTAAAGAGAATTCCTTTAAAAAAAGAAACAAAAAATGAAGAAGCCGAAGAAGAGAAAATCATTGGCTTTTGTCCTTGTGAAGAATGATTATTTTAATTTTCCATCTAGGCAAGTTTCTTTAACTAAAAGTAACACCCAAGCGATTGCTACTGACTCTGGTGTTTCTCTTGGAAGAGAGAAAGAATAAAAAAAAATCGAAGAACTTGGCAGCGAACTTGTCTGATTAGAGGCTTGAAAAGAATTATCGATTTCGCGGTTGTGGTTCAAAGTACTTCTTTTGGTCTAGAAATCGAGTTCTGTTTTTGGGAAGTAGAACGAATGTAAAGGCTGAGGTGAGGTGTTTTCCTTCTTCTTCTTTCAGTTTTCCGTGCTCACCAGAAGCGATGAAGTTGCCAATTTAATGCCGATGAGCAAATACGAAGTTCAATGTTTAAACGAAAAATTACCCAGATCGGAAAACACTCGTCTTGGGCTTAAAAAAGATTCTCGACACTTGATAGATCATCGAATGCAGAGGAAAAGTGCTGACAAGTGAAAAAAAATATCGTTGATCTCTATTCAACTAATTTTTATCACTTTCGCTTTTCTGTATACATTCTCAAGATTTATGTTTCATCAAGCACCAGTTATTATCTTTTTACGTTGAAAAGTTTTAAAATAAACAAATAAATTGGAAAATTATGTCTCGTTATATCTCTAAAGAAGTTAATTTTTTTATTATTTCAACTGAAAGCAATTATTTTTCGATTACACGTTTGAATTATTTAGTTTTGATGGATCCAGACGAATTTACTTGGAAATCATGTGAATTTGAAGATAAAATAAAAATTTTATTTCAAAAGTTATATTGTGCATGTGTATTTATTCTTAAATATCAATTATGTTTGAGCAAATCCATAGACCTATGAGTGAATATTGTTTTACCTCTATATTATTTCTTACAGATATCAAAACAATTTAAAGCATATCATATCATATAGAAACGTAAATTGGTTTCATTATTATACCTTTAATAATAAATTTAGGTTTAATTTGACCATTATTTAAGTTATAAATTACTACATTCTCTCTATGTCAATATATTAATTGCTCTTTAAGTAAATAGTGTTTTAATTGTAATATATTTTCATTTTTGTTTATAAACAGCTCAATATGCAAAAATAGCGCTTAAAATTTTAGCATTGCCATAAAGACTTATAGCAAATTGATATTACTAGTAATTTTTAAAATTCTCTTTTGTATAAGTAGATCACAAATGAAATCAATTTAAAAGAAATTTTTAAATAGATTTTCAGTACTTAGCTTTTTTTTTTTTACTTACAATAGAAGTATTTTTTCCATTTATTAATACTATTATAGAATTTACTCTTTACACTGAATCTATGTTTTGTAGAATATTGTCTAAAGAATGGTTTTTTATGTGTGTGTTCTCTCCTAATCAAATATTACTTTAGATGAGTCCAAAATAATTTTTTTCTTATTTCAAAAAATAATGGTGAAACGGATCACCATTAGCAGGCATTAATGTGAAAATTCATGAAGAAACTGATACAAATATCTTTACATATTCAATAGAACTCCATATCCTTGTTTATTATTACTGTTTTTAAAATTATCGCATTGCAGGGTGAAATGTGTTAATCAAGGAATACATACCTACAATTTTTTTATTATTCTTTTACACAAAAATTCGTTAAAACATACTTATATAACCAAACAAATACATTTTACTGTTCATTAGATAAACTGTCCTCAAAATAACGATAATTCTACTTTGATGATATTAGCACTTTGTTATATATTTGTTCTACAATTGCGGCATTCGATAGAAATTTGCGCTCACACATAATATAATTTTAATCGTTACTATCATGTCTAAGACCTTGATGTAGTATCATTTAATTAAAGTGATTTTATTCCTATATGTTCGATTAATTTATTTGAAAAGAGATGGGATTCATCATAGGTTTTAACATTCTTTGAAGGAGAAAAGTGCTTAAACCTGAGAATATATTTTACACTAGTTAAATTAATTATTATTCTTGATTTTTCAAAAGCCTTCTTTTGAGTCTACAATAAATTGGATTTGATAAGTTAATATCATTGGCTTAATACCAATTCTGGAATGAAAATATTCTCAGCACCGCCAAAAATTCTCAGCTTGAAGTATCGGGGGGAGGGGGGGAGAGGAAGAAGCATTAAAAAATTCTCTCAATGTAATTGGACTGAGTTAATTGAATCAAAAGAAAATGATTGCCTACAATAGGACGTTAATACACAAAATATAAATCGTTCATGTTAAAAGGGACTAGAGAAACACAGAATGGAGAAATGGTTTATTTGCAAACTATCCTGTAGCAGTACCATTAATAATAGTGACTACGCTCGATAAACAAACTCATGAGCCTATTAGAGGTAAATTTCTGAAAAAGTATCTACGCTTGCATTTCTTTCTTTCTTTTTTTTTTTTTATTAAATAATAATATAACATTATACTAATTATGAAAATAAAGTTGATGATATATTTTTCTATGTAACTGTACATATTTCGCGAAAATTTTCTCGATACGCTTCTTCTTATAAGCAATTTGATTTGAGGAATATTTTCTGTAATAACACATCGATCAATAACTCCCGAGTCTAACATTGAAAACAACATTTTTTTTGCAAAAATTTTTTTTATTCATCAACATAACACCTTTTGTTAATCACCTTTTAGGGTGATACAATCGTTCCAACGCTTTTCCAAATCTTTTTTTTTTTTTCATTCAAATTTTTTTTTTTTTTTTTATTAATTTATTTTTTTTTTTTTTTTTTTTTTTTTTTGTTGCGAGTAAATAGCGATAAACAGCTTTCGGAATCATCGACTCGTTGCTGTTTTTGTTCCATCGAAAGCAATCGCGGCACCCACTTGGAAAAAAACCTTTTTCACTTCACTTCAAAAAACCTTTTTCCTGGTCCGATCGACTTAAAATTTTGACACGTTTCAAGCAAAGGTTAGTACTCTAGAAAGACCTGGTTACTGGTTTACTACGAGCGCCATCTCTGGGTTAGTCTCGGGAGTTATTGATCGATGTGTTATATTACAAAGAAAGAAAGACAATACTTCCATTATATTAATATGCTCAAAAATGGATTAAATAAAATTTTAAAATAACATTTTATATAGAAACTATTTGAATCATGTCAAGGACTATTCATGAATTAGTAGTAAGTATTATTATTTTCTGTTGTTAAATACATTTTTAAGGGTAATACGAAAACTTCATTTCATTTATGAATTAAATAAAATATTAACCTATGTAAAATACTAATTTCTTTCCAAGTATTATAGAAGAAGGAATATTATATTCTACATTGTTAAATAGAAATAGTATGCATTACTTAAATATCCTTATATTTTTTCGTTAATATAAAGTTCGTTTTAAACATAAGCTTAAAGTCAATGAAAATTTTGGCAATAAACTTTTTAATCATACATTAAGTAGAGTTTGACAATAAATATGGTTTGTAAACATTTCAAATTTAAAATGCATTGAACAAATTAATGGTTTTATGCAATCATTCAAGAGAGTGGCAAAAGCTATCGTACAGTTTTTCACCAAATAATATGAATTACATAAAAGTATTATCATTTCAATGTAAATATTATGCAAGAAAATTTATTCTTCAAATTGCGTTGAAAAATAATTTATTTTTTATCCAAATTTTTTTTCATGTCTCGAAAACAGGCTCTAAAAACAAAATAAACATTTGAAAATTTAAAAAGTAAAAAAAGGTATTTGTATTTAAAAAAGATTCGTCGAGACAACATTTGACTGTTTTGACGGTATGTATCCTGAAAAAATCGTAACTGAACAAATGCAGATATTTTTATACTTCTAAAATTCTAGTTTGCATTTTTATTCGGAACTCAAAGTCTTACATACACCATAAGGATCATAAATGACTAGCATAAAACTCAGATAAAACGTTATTTTATATTAAAGAAAAAGAAAATAATTCATTCTTAAATTTCCTTCTTTTTCTTATTGTTACTTCCATGAAACTGACATGAAGTGAGTACGAATTTTTGACACTTTAAGAAATTCTCGACATTTGGAAAAACTTACTGAGTATTTTATTTAAATTGTTGTTTAGTGATTATTTTTTGTTTGTTTTTCTCGTTCTTTAATTTATTCAAACTCTTTTCAGGCTTTGAATTCGGAATGTTTTCAAAGTTTAACGTTTGCGATCATTATAAATGGTAATTATAGTATAATTCGTAATCATAATTCAATTTCATTACTAATTATGATTTTAATCAAGTGAAATAATTCCTGAAATCTTAAATACTTATCATTTGTTACTGAAAATTATATTGGTCTTCGTAAGTGAAAAATTACTTTAAAATTTTTACTAGTTTAGAAAAGTTTCCCTGTTCTTTCTAATGTCAGTAATAAATCGGTAATTACCCGTAAATAGTATTCGATTGTTATAAATCTTATACATAATTTAAAAAAAAAAAAAAAAAAAAGGAAAAATTAAGTAAAGAAATTCAAATAATATTTACTACCAAAAACCTTTAAATGGGAAACTCAAAGAATATTTATTAAAGGATAAAAATATATTATACTCACAATATATTTATTTTTGTTAATAATTTTCATTTTTAAATAAACGTTTTTTTTTTTCACATGCCCAAATTTTGAGTTCTCTTTTAGCTATTGAATTTATTCTTTACATCAATGTACATATAAATCTCAGAAATACGTGCCTGCAGCACAAAAATAATTAAAAATGAAAATTAATTAGATCATGAAGAAATTCTGAAATAAATTTTAAAATTAAATAGCAAATCTCCTAATGTAAAAAGGTTGTTATAAACTGATAAATATTCTTATGAATTCTATCTATTTTCCTAAGAAAAGTGTTCCTCATACTTGACATTTTATAACTGAGATAAATACCTTTGATTTTGAAAAAGTATTTTAATGGAAAACAAGTATCATATTACGTATTTATATTAATAATATTATACACAACGAGTTACCAAATTAATGTGGTCTGTTCAATATTTTCATAATTTGATCATTTCTTTACATTTGATGCAATCATCCATGGTTAAAATGATGCGAGATAATATTATTTACGTAAATCTATTGAGTTTAAGGTAAACATTTATTTGTTTTTAATATAGAATGCCCGTTTATTTGAAATAACAATGTTCTTGATTTCCGTATTAAAATTTGAAGAATTATAGAGAATTTTTCGTTTCGGAACCTCATTCCAGCCATTTTATTGATTCCATATTCTCACTTGGCATCAGAGTCTCACTTCAACAATTAGCCAATATAAGAGCCTTTCTTTATTAAGAGTCTTGCTTTATTTCAGAATATTCTCTTTTTATTACTCTGCAGTTATGAGTCAAAGTTCATATAGAACATATGCACTTTGACTCCCCAGGGAAAATTCATAGACAAAAATCGCTTATCTTACTGACAGATCATTACAATGGAAGATAGCCAACATTTCAGGTGTTTCCAAATAAATTAACAAAATAAAGCTTAATTTGGTTTGAATCGTGATATTTTCCCCAAGCCGAAAAGGAAATTGTGACAGGAAAAAGATAACAATGGCTTGTTCTGAAAGAATAATTAGGAAAATTTTTTACGAAAATAGAAAAATAAGTGTTACAACATTAATCCAATTGATTCAGGAAGTTGTGTTTGTTATTTCGAAAAGAACCATTGCAAAAAATCTAGCACAAGAAAATTTGTCGGGGCATCGTCCTGTAAAAAACCAAAACTTACTGATGCATTTAAAATAAAATATCTTACCTGGGTTCGAAAGCATCTCTACATGCTGGTTCAGAGCTAAAATTGAGTAAATTATGATTTTTTTAAAACAATTTTAATTGTTTTTTACTTCTTTTCAAGCATTAACAATATTACTCTGTAAATTTCAGTTGTGTTTCTAAAATAAGTCCACGTCTTGAATTCTGGCAGTTTAAAAGTACCATTGTTCGACAGTGTCTTGTGGAAAATACTCGTCCTGAGAAAGGGCAAAGCCTTCCGTCATATTTATGATCAGGTCTGTAATAAGTTACAATGGAGTTAATACGGATTTATATCATTCAAGGAACCATTAGGCAAGGCAAATACAGAGAAGTATTGCAAACTGGCCTATTGTTGCAGATTCGAGAATGATTTCCAAATAAGAAAGAATTACTTTTTATGCATCTTTTAGCATCTTTCCATAAAATATAAGAGTATTATAATCTTCTTATTAGACATTGACGTCCCAATTTTACTCTAGAAACGGATGAATCCGATTAAAATTTTTGGGTTGTCACAAATCGTGAAATGGCGAAAGATGCAATAACAACTTAACGGCAATTAAAAGTAGTATAAATATACAACGATCTATATCACAAAAACAAGGAGTCTTAGATATGACATTCTACAATTCATCACATGCCCCGATATAAATCAGGATCTAGAATTGACTAGTTGAGCATGATTCACGAGAGAGTGACTTTATCTATTTTTCAGTGATAAAGTATTTTATCTTGCTGTTACATATATTCAACCGAAGTTTAATACTTATTGACTATTTAATTAGAAAGAAAGATGTCATTAGCATTAAATAATGAAAGGCAGTAGTAACAAATTATGCAGATATTCAAGAACTGAAAGGAGTTTCAAGTTTTTCAAAATAAGTTTTCTAGCTAAGCAATTGGGAGGAGAGATGAGAGTCTAAATAGAGAAAAGATTTTCTGAATTGAGGTCGCATGTAAGAAATTTTGCTTTATGTTTAATAGTCACTGAAGTTAATAAATCGAGTCCAGATATAGATTACATATATGTTGTGGTTGCAACTGTTACCGTAATTCCATTATTTATAAGTAATACACTCTATTCACTTCAAACAGAAGATTGCTTTTGTTATTCCTCTCAAGCTAAAAGTTGTAAATAAATTTTGATTAATAAAGGAGATCAATTATAAGCACTTAGTTTGACTCTTTGAGATAGTCTGTTCAAACCTTGACATTTTGGGGAGAAACTTAACTAATGATTCCTTAAAGGCTTCTCAAGATGTTTGATTATTAAGATCAGCGTTTCTTAAACTGTAAGTGGAGAAACGAAGTGGGGTTTGCGATGCTTAGGGAAATATTGGAGCATGAAAATTTAAATTAGATGCTTGAATTTATATATATAAAGAAACATTAGTCGAAATCTCTTCATTATTCTTAATTTAATGAGTTACGTTTTCTGAGTAGTACAATCATAAAATCGGTAAGTTGAGATGTAAATCGTATTTACATTTACTTATTGAAAAAATATTGTTAAGTTCATCATGATTGTAGTACCACATTACAATTTCAGCTTATTTCGGTATCAAATTAATTTTTTCAAAAATTAAATGAATTGGAATTAAATTTATTTATATAAGAATTTTTAAATTAAATTAGAAATTAAGTAATTTTTAATTCATTAAAAATTTCAGTGAGTTAAGATGTGAGGGGGTAGACATCCAGAATTTTTAAGCATGTAAGGGGGAGGGGGGTACAAGACTAAAATGTTTAAGAATCACTTATTCAGAAAATGATCTTTTTTACTTATTTATTGTGTTACAATGGGAATTAACACATCGATCAATAACTCCCGAGACTAACCCAGAGATGGCGCTCGTAGTAAACCAGTAACCAGGTCCTTCTAGAGTACTAACCTTTGCTTGAAACGTGTCAAAATTTTAAGTCGATCGGACCAGGAAAAAGGTTTTTGAAGTGAAGTGAAAAAGGTTTTTTCCAAGTGGGTGCCGCGATTGCTTTCGATGGAACAAAAACAGCAACGAGTCAATGATTCAGAAAGCTGTTTATCGCTATTTACTCGCAACAAAAAAGATTTCTTGCGAAAAAAAAAAAAAAAAAAAAAAAAAAAACGGGGGGGGGGCGAAGATTTGAAAAAGTGTTGGAACGATTGTATCACCCTAAAAGGTGATTAACAAAAGGTGTTATGTTGATGAATAAACAAAAAATTTTGCAAAAAAAATGTTGTTTTCAATTTTAGACTCGGGAGCTATTGATCGATGTGTTAAATATTTATATTTGACAATTTCATGTTTGTGAATAATTTTTTGGATATGATTTTTTGAGTGATTTTAATTAATTTTCATCAAATGTTGATCATTTCTTGCTGCTCAGAACCTGTGGTTGATTTCAATTGAAATTCATGTTCTCTAAGAATCGCTTGTCTTTTTATACAGTTTGATTAATTTAATTTGTAGCCATAATTTCTTCTTGTAATTTAAATATTTGTTTGTGTTTTCAATTATCCGTTGCAATGCGCATGATATTAAATAGAATTATATGTTCGAGAGCATTAAAATAAATTATGATTTAGGGTATGATGTTTCCAAAAAAAAAAAACTTTTCATTATACACACTTGAATATAAAATAACATCATCACTTCAAAAGATATCTTAATGATTCTTCGACTAGTGTGCTATGTTACAGAATAACATAACGTGTTAGATTGCCTTGATTATTATTCATAAACTTTTAAATGGAGAATTTCTTGTTCTCTTATGAAAAGAAAATAAACTCGGCGCATGATTAATTTTTTTGGTCGAAAAGACTGTTCTAGCATCAAATTACTTCATCGCTCATAAAATACAATAATAGAAATTTGCCACTTGATTAATTTTTCATAAATAATTCCCCATCTAGTTATTTTTATTTTTTTTTTAAAAAAAACTTTTAAATTAATTCGACTAGCGTTTGTTTTAATTCAAAATACGATAACAGAGTCTCAAAGAAATTACAAACTATACGAGAAAGAATTCTTTTTTAATTGTTCTTTTTTTTTCATTTACCTTTTCCAAAAAGTCTTTCGAAACCGACGGGGGAAAAAAAGAATTCCTTTTCGCCACAAAAATAAACAGAAAAGAAGTAAGGTAAAGAAGAAAATATCCCGCTACTTCCCAACTCTTATCTACAATTCTCCATGGAGCAGTAAAACTAAATTGACTTTTTTAGAGAGAATTTATCTTTAATGATAAAAAAAAAGAAGTCCATACGTATATATATAGAGATATATATATATATATATATATAAGATGGAGAACGGCTCCACAGTAAAATAAACAAAAAGAAATAGAAAGAACAAAATGGTTCCCTAGAATTCATCAGCCCTTACTAAGGCTAATTTTCAAGATTCTAAGGGAAACGAAGAAAAATAATAAAAAAAAGAAAGGAGTGGATAAGTTGGAAGTTAATATGTTGGGACTCTCACATTTCAACGACTGCTGTTCCTATCCATTTGCAGCTAATGGTTTTAAAGCACGAATTAGCGAAGAAGATTACATAATGGGATGTAAGCCCTGTATCTTATTTAACCTGTGATATAAGGTCCTGCTTCAGTAGTTCTTATGTGCTTCGCGAAAACTGTTTATTATCTTTTACCCAATTATTCGGCATGCTACTTTCGAGTGAAACACTTTGTCTTCTCTTCTTTTATCTAGCGCTTTAGTTAACATCGTTTCGGATTATTACATTACATTATTTTTCTTTATCGGTGTGTAAGAAGATTGTGTTGAGCGCTTCGTAAGCTCGGTTAACATGCAAAAGGTAGCGACCATTAATGAAAGTATTGTTAGTTCAGTCTCTAAGATACAATTTCAAATCATAGTTAAATGCATAACTTATTGGAATTTACTAGATATAATTTACTAGACAATATGTGAGTATTAAGCACATAACCAAATTTCGTTGTCCTTAATTACTAAAAAAAAAAGAGAATTACATTAAAAATTTCTCTCTTATTTTGTCTGATTCCTTCAGAATAATTTTATCGTATTTTTACCATTGGAGGTATGTAAATAAGTCCATATTCATTTCCTATTTATGCAACTATGATGAGATATGAAGTAAACTGCATTTTCAAGTTTATATATATATATATATACACGATGGAGTATCATACAGTTTTAGTTAATACTGAGAGAAATGACCGAGATATCTGGATACAATTTAATTCTGCGTAATCGATACTTACGCACATTATATTGTAAATTATATCTATTAATGTCGATTTATTTGGCTTTAGGAAGCCGTACAAGCCGTTGAGATTGAAATAAATCGCTGTAAGGAGTTCAATCTGCTTAACTCAAGAAGCGATGGGTCAAGGTCAAGAAGTGTTTGGAAAAACGTATAACTCTGGATGGCAATTATGAAGAGAAGTCTTAAGATTAATAATTAAAAATTAAATTTCTATCTCAATTATTTGTGAGGAAATAACTTAAACTTTGCGATTCTCCGGGATAACAATTAAAACTTTTCTATACTGCAGGTTACTTCAATTTATAGCTTCCTGAAACCAAACAAATCTACAATAATAGCTGTTATTTACAGCATCATATACATAACGATCAATTAATATGCAGAATAAATTTTATACAGGTATCTCGGTTATTTCTGAATAATAAATATAACTTTACAATATGCAGTCGTATTTACTATGTATAACATTTTTCTAATTTGAAATTAAGTACGTTTCTGGAATTTTGATT
>BMAW01130449.1:0-20703 GCA_019974015.1 Nephila pilipes | reverse complement strand
CAAACAAAATAAAATACAATAACCTACAGTTATAAAATATTTTAAATGATGAGAAATATTCCCATATATTATTTGAACATGTAATAATTAATAATTTTTCTTTTCTTAAATAAATTTCAAGTTTAATAAGAATACAGGTTTAACATACAAATAATTAAGATATTCATTTAATTTAGAGATATTCATTTAGTATTGATTAGAAAATGAATGAAAATCTTTTCGGCTTAAAAGAATTTTCTTTTTAGCTTAAATAAACCTTTTATTAGCAAATCTAGTAATAGATTTAGGAAGAAATATAAACTAAAATGCTCATATATCTCAGAAATATAGTATGTTTTCAGATATCTCAGAAGAATTCATAATACTAAACAATTTGTTTAGTATTATAAATTACAGACACTTTTTTATATATTATAAAAATTAAAACTAATAAATAATAATCAGTTTGTAAGTTTAAGTAAGAAACTAAGTTGAGGTACACCTGATGTTTGTTTACGGTAGAGAAAATTAGAGCTCATTATGGAACAAAATGCCTTCCCTCTCTTTTTCCCTTGACTTTTAAATCCTTTTTTCAGGGCTAGACTTAGTCTATGTAAATAGATGTACAATAGTTGCTGATTTTATTTACATATTCTTGAAAAAATGCTAAATGAATTAATTGTAACGCAATGATTTAAAGTAAAACAATTTTCACAAAAAATTCATAGTCAATATGTTCTAAAATTTAAAACATTTTGAAAATTTTACGTACAGTTAAATCAAGTCTCAAGAATATTTAAAGTGGGTAGAAATTGGAAGCAGGTATTTCAAGCTCAAATAAAGTTGAAAGACATTCAATGAGATACGAGGCTGGCTAAAAAAGTATCTTTTTTAACGACAGATGGCGTTGCTAAATCTTTTTGGTGTTACCATTGCGTGCTCGTATCTGCTCAACGGTTATAAAATCCTAATTCATAAGTTAGTTTCGCTTAATGCAACGCTGAGTTCCTTAAGTGCTTCGTTTTGTATCGAATTGTCACTTCCGACGAGATCTGGGTTCATTTTTTATACACCGAAAACCAAGTAACAGTAAAAAAAGGGTTACTTCTAATAAATCTGCTCCAAGAAGATAATCTTATAGGTCAGAAAAGTTATGGTGGTGATTTTTGGAATGAGAAGGGTGTCATACCCATGGACCTCTTAGAAAATTAGGAAAAGCGATAAATTTAGACAATACTGCAATAAGTCACCTCATTCCCATTCCTAACATTAGTAATTTTTGAACTACCCTCGTATACAGCTTAAAAAACTAAACGAAAAAAAATCATTAGGAAACAAAATAAATTAATTACATTAAAAATAGCCTTTAATAACAAACATTGATATATACTTCTGAGATAACGAGTCATTCTTTTTTATAAGAATATTAGTTCTGACACATTATCAATTACGATGCCTTACAACTGCGCCATTAAAAATATTTATGAAATAGTAAATTTGTATATTTTTGTTTGTCACTAATGATGATGTCTGCTTTCACCAGTTAGGAGCTTATTTTTCAAAAACATTTGAAGGGGAAGAAGGGTGTAAATCTGATAGTCGGGAAGAGCGGGAACCCTCTTTTTTCTTCAGCAGCAGGTGCTGCTACAAATTGGCTTACGTATGAGTTAGCATCAAACGTCCATATAAAACAGAGCGCTATCGAATCCCCGTTGGAGAGAGATGCTGTCACAAAATCTACACATATTTTTCGAAAAAGTGAAAAACAAATTGGTTGTAAGGCTATCTAATGCACCAATTACGTAGTTCTGCTTTGCTTTATATTAATGATAAGTGATTTAATGTTTGTTAAGGTTATTCTCCTAAGTTTTGTGGAATCTTTCAGTTGCTTTTACTTGAGCTGATGCCATATTTAGATGGATTAATCCTGCTTTGCAAAGCCAGATGGCATTGGTTGTGTACAGCAGCTTGATCAAAAGCCATCATCCTCATGGAAGATCAGCGCCAGTTTCTCAAAGCAACAAATCCAGAGTAATGCATCTCCACCGACTCCTGACAGAGTCGATGGAGATTAACAATCAACACATTCAGACCTAGAAGTTTTAATTTTCCCAAGAATATCCGTCCTTCTACGAAATAAAAAGAAACAAGAAAATCAAACAAAACAGAGGCCTTGCAGACATTTTGAACTTCTCCTCCTACAAATCCAAATTAAAACTGAAGCTATGAAGTCTAAAAATTCCATAAGCTAAAGAGAGAAACCTAACGAAAACGGTAAGTTGAGAGAACAGGAATCTGGAAGATCATAAGGTAAGAAGAGAAAGAAAAGAAAGATCACAGAGGACTTTTTTCTGAGAAGGTAGAAGACTAACTGCCTTCGACCAACAATGCTAAAGGTGGAGAAGAATAACTCATGCATTGTGACCAATCCAAAATTATTAGCATGATTTCCTCCTCATAAATTCCACATTTTGTTCTTATAAGTTTGAATATTGACTGAAAAATAAAAGTAAATTAAAAATAAAATGTTGCTTGGGTGTGTTTAAAGTTCTTTTTTTTAGGTACCTGAATTTACCCACCCCTACTCCAAAAGTTGCGCTTTTGGTTTTTATACTTGAATCAAATTAGTAATCAGAGAGTTTTAAATTTATCAAATGTTATAAGCATTTTGCAACAGCCTATGTGTATCGAATTATTGTTCTTTCTGTTTGCTGCTTTTTAATGGTATAATAGAATTATCCATCAAGTAAATTGTAGCATTCAATCTTACTTCTCTTTCACCTACAGAAATGAAATTTTTTCTTTAAGTTCTAATTTATTCGATTAAAGTAAATTTTATATGCAAAGCAAAGTATTTTTATATATCTGTTGATATATTATCTTAATTTATACATAATCATAAATCGAAGAAATGAGTCGAAAGAGGATAAAATTATTCGAAAGACAAAAAATATGATATCGGTTTTTTTTTATCTCGAGACTTTCAAACTATTTCTTCTCATTTCGGATTCCTTCTTGACATGTTTTAGAACCAAACAATTTTGATATTGCAGTGATATGTTATTACTTTGTATTTCATTTCATTTTTCAAAAATTAGCATTTCGATTTTTGTTTAAAATTTATTCATAACCTTAAATTGGGAAGCTCTTGTTTTTCCAAGTTTCTTGTTTGCTTTTCATCAAAACGCAGAAACATATTTACTGTTGCTGAAAAAAATTGATATTCAGTTTAATTAAATATTTTAATTCTTAGGGCTTTAGCAGAGAAAAGGGTTTTTATTAAAAAACAAACAAACGCAACATCGAATATTTTAACGTTTTGTAAAATGAAAATCAGCACACTCTCCTGTTTAGGTGCTCATAAAAATAATTTCTTTTGTTTGTATTTTTTATTCTTAACCAGTTATATTCTTCTCGTGGAAGTAGTTTTATAAACGAAACATATTTATTTATTAAAGATTTTCTATTGCGGTTTAGATATTCTATTGTTTTCAAAATATGTACTTAATATATTTAAGAATTTATGTGTTTTTAAGGCAGACTATGTCTAGTTAAATATTATATGCTATTTAAAACAATACTAGAAACAACCTTAAAAATGTGAGAAATGATCGAAATTGTTAAGAAATAATTCATAAGTGATTACAAAGAAGCAGATTAAGTATTTAAACTGATCATTATCAAAGCTTAATGTTATATGTGTTTATGTCAACATGTTAAAATATTGAATCTCTCAAATATTTTGAAAAATCACTTTTTTTCTTCAACAATAAATTACACCTATCGCAGATTTTAATACAAATATATTTAAACTAAACAATTAATTATAGTTAATAATTAGAAGTAATGTAGATTTCTTAATAATTACTGTAAAGTACAATACTCATAGAAAGCATCTATTTCTTGAACTAGAAAAGGATGCACAAAATAATAGAATCGAACATAGAAAGACCAAAACATTTTGAAATAAATTCGCAAAAGTGAAAAACATTTTACTCTAACGGTAATCGTTATTTTAACTCCACCTACAAAAGAATCCAGAATGTAGATATTTTTCAGCAGAAAAAGAGTTTTAAACCTTCCATCGCCAGAGAGTGAGAGGGTTAAAAGAAAGCAAACTTTAGTATCCAATAGGGAGCTTGCGTTACAGCTGAGCCTTTCTCCGGTTGCAATCGATTAACGGAAATCTAGGCCAAGGTCCAGGAAGCTAGCAACTCAACCCAAGTACATCATCATCTTTGCTTGAGAGAAATAATACCAGAAGAACAAAGAAAGAAATGATAGAATTTGGTTGTTCTAAGTGATTGAATGCCATTTAACGAAATTAAGAGCTGTAATTCCGCGGAATTAGCAAACATATACTTCTCTTTATTAAAAAATTGCTTTTCTTTTTTGTTAAGCTTTTCGAATGCTTTTTTCAATTATTCTGCAAATGTTTTACTGCGTTAATAATTAGGTTTAGAAGATTGAGTCAAACATAAATAAAATAGAAATTGCAGCAATGAATGCTAATTTGAATTTTTCTCGTTCCGAGTGATGTTAATTTCATGCGTTTTGTTACCCATTCAGTTTGTTTGAAATTGAAGGTGTTTTTATAATTTTAAAAGTTGTTCCTTTTCTTTAATAACTTTTTACCTAACTTTTGTAAAACGTTAATTAAAGGGGAAAAAGCCCTTTTACGAAAAGAAATAGAATATTATGAGAGGGATTTCAACCGTGAAAAAAAATCGTAAAAAGTGTAGAAAAATGTATTAAATAAGTTTAAGCATAAAAGAGTGTTTCTAAATCTCATACAAGAAACTAAGTAGTTTCAAGACGTAATTAATTTACAGAATTGGATTATTAAACTAATTAGAATTAAATTTTGTTAGTAATGTTTTTCTTTGTATCGATGTTTATTCAAGGTTATGAAAAATAACCATCATTTGATAACAAGCATTAATTTTAAGTTCAGTTTTATAAATTGAGAGAAGAATTATACAGTAATGAAGTTTAAAGTTTACTTGCAAGCGAAACATATTCAATGTCCATATATTCTCGCTATCAAAAACATACTTTCACTTTATGAATTGTAATTTTGATATTATTGTATTCAAAACTATTTTGTTAATTACTAAGAAACTATGTATATAATGACAATAAAAACTATTTTTTTTATTAAATATTTAAAAAAAAGAGGGAAAGTGGTGTCAAAAGATATTTAATAAAATGTAATTAAAGCACAACAAACTAATAAGTTATTACTATTTATATTATTTATTTATATTGCCTGCAATAATTTTCAAAGTTGTGTGTAACGTATTATCAGGATTCCACTGATCTTTAATGAATAAATATACATATGTTCTTAATGGGTTTATATTCTTTATACTTACATGGCTTTCTAAAACAGTTGTCTGTTCATTTTCCTCATTATATAAAGACCTTGATAAATATACGTAAACGCTCTAATAATAAATTTATATTGCTGTAAGAGGTTGAGTTATTCGACAAACAAAATTACATAGGTTTTCATAAATCAATGGGTTTGTTATTTTCACATTTCTTTTTTATATAGAAAGTAAGTAATTTCATACAGAAAGTAAGTGAATGATCGGATACAAAAAATAACAAAAATTATACATTAATAAACAAACCAAGTATTAATAACACAGAAATGTTGATAAAACAGGTTTTGACAAAAGGATATTCTAGTAAAGAGGTCTTATTCTTATAAAAATTAAAGATGAGTATAACTTCTTACAATATATAGGGCATTATTTTCAATTACATACAAATATTTCAATGTTTTGGTGGCAAAATAGAAAACTAATTTGAATAGTAAATGATTAGACATTAAATTAACTTCTTGAAATGTCTCTCTATTTTTTTTTTTTTTTTTGAATTTGTGATAAATTAATATTACTCTAGGAAAGAATTTTGAGAATCATGTATAATTTTAAGATATTCATAAAATCAATTTTCATACTTATTCAAATACTTAGAAAATTTTTCTAGTTTTCAATCAAGATCCCCTACAACTGAAAATTCATATACCTGCCAAATTATTTTTCACTATTTAAAAACTTTCATTGTAATTAAACATAAATATTTTTAGAGTATACGTCTGTATATAGATTAAATTGTTTTTAATAATTAATTATCGAATATCAACAAATGAAAAAGCATAATTTATAAATAGTTGTATTTTATTACTTAAATCAATGCATTTCTCGGAAAACATCGCACTATTTATGCTTATAAATTTAAAACTAAATAAATTACCATTCATATTAAAATTAGTTTTCACAAAGAATAAACTAATCTTTAATGTAAATCCATAATAAATTATGTTGGTAGTTTAAACATTTCAATCTCTATAAATCGTACCATAAGAAAAAAAAATATTAATTTCCAAACATAAACAGTATACTTTATATAAAATGTAGGATTATAATTTTCAGATTGTAAACAGCCTTTAACTTAAAATGCCAGAATAAAAATGATTTAAACTGTTTTTAAATACACAATTTTTGTACAATTTTGTGCAATTTTCCCTTTTTTTTCTTGTCAAACTGCTGGTTTTTTTTTTTTTTTTAATATAAGTTCATATTGTCCACAAAGGATTACTAAGTGATTATAAATTTAATTCTAGTAAGCTTATTATTCAAAACTAAAAGCGTTTTTATTTTGATGCAATAATCGAATACATAAACTAACTTAGTGGAATGAAATGCTTTTTGTTTTACATTACTTTTTTAAATACAATGAAATAAAATAATAAATAATTTTGTTGTATGATTTAATATATTAATGTTAGGGATAACAATACAAATTTTTCAAATTTAAAGCAGAAAATATCAGCATATATACTCTCCAATAATATATATATATATATATATATATATATATATATATATATATATATAATATTCTCTCTCTATATATATATAATATTCTCATTTATTTTTAAAATAATATTATAAATTTTAATATAAATTAGTAAAAAAATTTAGTATTTAAAACCCACTTATGTACAGAATTCTCTAAATGTATAGTTTATAGCTTTAAATATAGATATTAAATGATTTTTTAAAAAAAATCTATGAATGCAAAAGCTAAATCAGAAAACTGTAACTTGGTTTAGAATTTAAGTCCTAAACAATAAATTATTTAATTCCCAATCATACGTGTGTTTCAGTTTTTATAAGAGCTTAACATAAGTGTTTTTATATCCACGCGAGTTAATTTAAATAAAGAACACACAAAATTCTTTTAATGCCTCTAAGGATTAATACATGAATACTTATAACATTAATGCCTTAGTACTCAATACATTCTTGTAATTTTTTCCAACGTAAAAATAGAAATTTACAGTCATGGATTAAAGTGAAAACACTTTCAGCATTAAAAATTTTAAATTACTGAAAGTAATTTACTCTGTTGTAAAGTAGTTTTGGCAAAAAATATACTATAAAATTAAACAGAACAACCATTTTTCTATTATAAATAAATTTTAATGAAAAGTAACACCATTATTTTGCAATCAATTGGTTATGACAAGAACTTTTTATTCTCAAGACAAAAATGAATGTATTCTGGTAAAAAAAAAGTATGATATTTAAATCTTTTTTCATTAAAGAAATCCTTTTTGATTAAAAGTAAGAAACAAAACCTCCTAGAGTACAGAAAAGAGAATTAGTTATTCTCGAGAGTCATTTTGATTATTTGTATAGTTGAAGATAGTTTTTTTATTTAGTTGAATAACTTATTTCTTGCTTCATTGTACAATAAAAATGCAAGCATTCATACCAAATGTTGAATAGTTTTCATTATGCTTTCTAATTTGGAAATTAATTTCATTCTCTTACAATTCCATTTTTAAAAGAATTAAATAATTTTGAATAAATAAAATACTTTAAAAGTAATGTGTTTTCTTATCAAATGAGTGAAAAATATCAAAAAATAAGAAATTCTATAAGTTGATGTAAAAATTATTAATTGCATTTGAAAAATTAATGATATACTCTTATAATAAATAGCATTTATTTAAATATTTTGAAAATTCTGTTTGTGAAAGAAGAGACTTTTAAGCTCTTAACGAATAATATTAATAAAGTAATAATAATTTTATGTTATACTCTTTTATACTGATTGCCAAAATAATTATATTATACCAAGTATAATATATATTTTTATAATTTTTCAGAATTTACTACTCCATTTTAAAACTTACATTATTTATTTAAGAGAATATTCTTTGTTTTATCGCAAATCTAATGACGTTTATTGTACAGAGACGATTTTTTCGCCTTTAATGAGTTTCTTCTCTCGTATATTTGGTCAAAAAGAGTAGAAAAAAGACGAGAACAATTGAAGAACATATCAAAAACAGTGCAAAAGTATTTTTTAAGAAAAGGGAAAAGATTTCCCAGATTTGCTTATCTATTGTTTTTTTATAAACAAGCTTAAGAATAAAAAAGAAGAGAGATTACAAAAATTAAAACTGAACTAAGTTCTGTTTTAAAGTAGTAATACAAATGTCTCAAAGCCTAATTGTTTGTAGATTTAATGAAACAATAAAGTTATTATTCAAAAGGCTTTGTAAATGTTTAGAAATAAAAATTCTTACATTTTTATAAAAATACATAACTCGATTTTAACGTTTTTGATTAGTAAAAAAATGAAAGAAGAAAAACTGATTTTATCTGAAATTAAATTCCAAAACAACTAAATGTTATTGTTCATAATTCGAAAGAAAATGTTATTCACACTCGAAATCTTAAATATGTTTTCCTAAAATATATATGTATACATATATTTAACTTATATAATCCAATAAAGCATACCGCTTTAGAATTTTTAATATTAATTCTTTATTGTTACTTATTTCCTCTCTGTTTTAAAAAGAATCTTATATTTATTATTATTATTAAGAGAAAACAAATTTGCTTATTGAATAATTTAATTTTTTTCAATATTAAGTTAAATTTTATACTTAATTATATAAATAAGTTTTTAGATAACTAATGAAACCATATTAACACCTGCAAATGAAATATACGCCTCATCTTGAGGTAAACAGAAATATTCAACAAATTAGAAACAAAATAGTAAAATAAATGTTGGTTACAACTAAAGAACTCTCAAAGGTAGAAATCATCAAAAGGCAAAGCAATCGTACCCTAAAATAAATGTGAGTGACAATTACTTTGAGAAATAATGAGAGTTAGTGGTATTCATTTAGGAAGTAGTGCAATTCTCAATTTCAGACTCTCTTTTTGGATGCATCCAAGAGCTTCGTTTATACTAGAAGATGAAATGTAGTTCACTCTTATTCTTCGCACATTTGTATAAGCAATTTAGAATAATAAATTCAAACTCAAATGAAATAGTAGATGACGAAACAGGATAAAATCACACTTACCATGTTAAGTAACTATAGAAATTTAGATAAACCTAATAAATTAGTCATCGTCTTTCGTGACGAGAATTACTTTTTTGCAATAAGAATTACAATAATAAGAATGTACTCTAATACTTTTCCAATACTTTTTATTTGTCACATCTAAATATAATAACTGTGACTTAGAATTTGATGAATAATCACAGTTTCTTTTATATCCGAACCACAAATTAGAATTATGAAGGTAAAAAATAATACCAAATTAAGCATTCTAAAGCATGCTTTTTAAAGAAAAACGATAAACTTTTAGTATATTTTTTTTAATATTTGAAGTATATGGATCACGTTATTTCAAGTTAATATTGTTGCTTACAATGTTACAGGAAAGTATTGACAGAGGGCTGTTGGAAAATAATTTCACTCATTTTTTGAAGAGAAAATGTATTTTAAATTATTTAAATATATTTTATATAATATAGTTAATCTGATTATATAGTAGTTTTTCGAACATTTCATGAAGAGAGGTTAATTTTAAAAAATTCCGTATTCGAAAAATATTGTTCTTAAAAACTTAGTATATATTAAAACTTGTATGACAAACATTGGGATACATAATTATTAAAAAGTTTAAAGCGGACCTAATACCCACTTTAGATATTAATTACGCATATTCCTCCTTATTGAAGTGAGTTAAGAAATTATAAGACCATATCGAAAATTATATGGCTTACTGACGTTGGAAATAAAGCCATATACAAAATCCATTTAGTATTTTTAAATTGTATAACGTACACATTTTAATTTTAAAATTTAAGGCTGATTCAGTTCAAATGCATTTTTTCTTAAACAATAAAATTAATGAGGCATTAAAAAATTAGTTGAACGTAAAAGAAAACAAAATTGGCAAATCGATAACTCTTTCTTAAAAAGCGTAAGAAATTACCTTACCTAGTACAGGCAAAAATAAAATTTTGCCTGTACTAGGCGTTTTTGTACTAGGTATTTGCCTGTACGAAATTTTGATTATCTATCAATAATTGTTCCAATGATGGTGAGTCGACTATAAACTTTTTAAATAATTATGTATCCCAATGTTTGTCATACAAATTTTAATATTTGAAGAAAAGGAAATTTTATTTTACAAAGTACTAATGAATTCGGGAAGAAACTATAACATTTAATTAAACAATTTAAGACTGATATCACTGTGATTAAAATAAAGTTAATCTTGCGAAAATAAAATTATGCTTCCGGAAAGAGTCATGAATAGCACCTAATACTCGACAGATTTTACACCAATCAGGGGGAAAAAACTTTTTCTTTTTAAATTCATGAGATTTCGAAACAAATTAACAAAATAAATGTCCCTTACTATTATTTTAAATAAATTGAAATCAAGCTCTTATATTAAATACAGATGTAAAAAAGCTGAGCCCTATTGAATCAGCCACAGACGAAAGTAAAATAGACTAAAATGTTGTACTGTGGAAAAAAGATTAAATTATTTTATTGATACAAAATAATTTAATCTTAATTATTTTATTATTTAATCAATAAAATAATTAAGATTAGTTCATTTTAATTAAACTATTTTTTTCTGATAAAAACTACTATATACATTGCTAAAGTGGCTGCAAATATTATTTGAATGATTTGAGGTAAGAACCTAATATGGTTCTATCAACAAATAAATACAAGCTCTGTAATTATTTAGGATTCTCTGGTTGCTTGATGGAATATTGAAACTAAAATGTGTTTTTATAATCAGAGACTTTATAAAATGTCATATGATAAATACTTTATCGTAATATTGAATCATTTGAGCTGCTTTCCTGGTGTTTTAAATAGAAATTTCGAAGGAATATAATGCTTCTTTTCATGCCCATCAAGATATACTGAAATATAACTTTAAAAGGAAGAAAAAAAATGAATGTTTTTTTTTGTCTGAATCATATCCTAAATTTTATCGAGGAATATTCTGAGTCGAAGAATTCGTATAAATTACACGATATTTTCTTTTATTAACAGCTTGAAGCAGTTATAATAGAATAAAAAATCATTAAAAAAAACGCTTAAAAGGTCTTTTCAGTGAAAAATAAAACTTTAAAATCACATTAAAAATAGTAGGCCGACTTTCCTTCCTCTCCCATATTGATTTATATAAAATCCTAATTGTTGGACAAAATATCTTATTATTTACAAACAGTAATTGTTCACTTAATTCTGATATGGTGATGTAATATATATTTATAATATACATTTCCACTGTATTAACACCACGAGTATTTTCAACATATTTACATTTCAGTATGTTATACATTGCTTAAAGCAATAATAAAACTCTATCTTCATTTTGAAAATTTTAAAGCTATCAATAATGAAGCTTCTAAGATTTACACGAAACTTATGACCAAGAATAGAATTTAAATTACTTTAATTATTTTCAAATTAAACAAAAAGAAAAAAAAGGGCAATTTACAATCAGCAAACGTCTAACATATTTTGTAGCGTACGTTTTGTTTCAAAATTTAATTTATCGAAAGATATATTGTAAATGTACACTTCAAAAAAAGTGTTCTCATATCATATAGAAAATATAACATATATTCTTCTATGTGTGCAGCTCGGAGCTCAAAAATGATTTAAAAATTTATTACATTCAAAGGAAACAAGCGTTACCGAAAGAACAAAAAAATACGTTCGAGAATTTATGAAAACCCTATAACATAGAGCATATTTTAATTATAATAATGGAGAAAACACAAACATCAAAGCTTATCATTGTATTCTTTTGTAATTCTAATTTTTCAAAATCTTTAATTACAATATCTACAACTTAGAAGGCTAATTATATATAATTAATTTTTCTCGAATCAGTATTATAGATAAACAGTATCCAATACCTATTTTTTTAGAAAAAAAACCCATCAAATTTATTTATTAACGATTGAGTTTTTTCGACCAGACGTTTACTAAGTACAAACTATAATATTCTTTTGTAGCTGAAGTACCTGGTATTAAATGAGAGATTAACGTTTTTGAAGAAGCAATGCAACTTGTTATTTATTCATTTCGATCGGAAATAATTAAATTATACACAGTCATTAATATATAATTTACAACAATAATAAAAAAATGTGTGAATTAAATGAAGAGTTTTCATCATTTTTATAAGCATTTCAAATAAAATTAAGAAATTCGAGAAAAATATTTTATAGCTCTAATATATTTTGAAATAATATTCATTACCAGTTAAAATAAACATGACACAAATATGACCACAAGTTATACACTTTTAATCTGATATACATATTGTGTGAGTGTGTGAGTGTGTGTGTGTGTGTGGTCTCTGATTATACGCATGTCCTACCAAGATTCCCACAGAAATCGTCTGTATGTATTACCTTTCAATACATGCAATAAATATTCATAGAAAACTAATTACTTGAATGTAATGATTTGTAAGCTAATCCTTGATGAGAACATTGTCTTATGCAGTGGATTACCCCAAAATTAATTTTGGAGGGTGCATATCGTCTCATTGCTTTTAAAGAACCAATTCTTTTCGTTTAAAATTACCACTTGGTACAAATTAAGGAATACACAATATCAATCTCATTTCTCCTATTCAAAACTACCCAAGTTTGATATAACTTTATCAAGTTATAGAAATTACAAAAATAAAGATCATTTAAGAAAAATAATGCAAATATCACGAGAACAAAAATTCCAACAATCCAGAATCAATGGAATTCAACATCATTGAAAAAGTAACAAAAATTATTTATTCATATAAAAAACGATGGCACTTTTAAAATACGATTAAAAGGAGGATAGCAAAATAAAATGAAAATTCTATACACATACCAGTTTTTAAAAAATTACATTTATTCTCCACTTTTGTTTTTGCAAAATGTTTAAGAATTCTTCTGCACTTACAAATACATTTTTACTATTGTGTAACATATTATATTTAAACACATTTCATTGTTCTGTACCCTAATGCAAATAATAGTTGAAAACGATCTTTCACCATATAATATAGCAGTGCATGTGGTAACACAGGAAAGGGGACTAAGTTTTTTTCATTTTGTGGATATTCAGGAAAATATCTGCATTGTACTCGTGTAAAGTTTTTGCTGTAGCAGTTAATCTAATCTGTTGTAACAGAAATTTCTTTTTTTTTACAAATATTGAAATTCTCTAGTCAAAATACTAGTACTACAACCTGGCAAATATGAAACATATATTTATTTTAATATTTCTAGTTTATTTTCATCTCTAGAGATATTAGGTCATTCTGCGGTATGATTAAAATAGTTAATGAACATATAACTGATTTATGTTTTATTAATCTTCCTTTAAGATGCAAAATTACATGATTCAAAAACTGAATACAAATTGTGACTCTAAAGGAAGATTCAGATGATCCTGCTGGGATAAAAGTTCTCATGTTTAAGATTTAGAACATCTATAATAGAATGATAAAAGAATGATCTTAAAATATTTCAATTTTACGAGAAAATCTAGGGAGTGCATATGCCCCTTTTCAACCCCCCTGGTCACGCCACAGGTAATTTTTATATATCACACATGGGAAATAATCATATAAATGTACACTTAGTAAATGTTTTAAAAATATTTTTTTAAACTTTTTTATTGATTTAGTTATAATTGCAATGCTACCTTTACCTAGCATTAAATTAAATAGAACGTAAAATCTCGGGACTTTTATACAAATAGAAAAATCTTTATTTATGAGTATTACATTTAAATTTAATAAAGTATAGAAAGCAATATATTTTATTATGCTACTTGTTACTTTTTTTTAATCAGTGTTTTCTTAACGATATAAAATTATTCGATAATTTTTTTTATTGAACTTCTCAATTTACATATCAAGATGTATTATCGTTTAAACATGTATTCCAAATTCATCGAGTATTTAACGGATATACTTATTATGATTACATAAACTTGATAACACTGGAGTTTATTTGGGTGAATATATTTTGTATGAATAATAATACAGTTATATTATTATCTTGTTTAATATTATTCTATGTAATAATTATTGAGAAGTATTGGATTCTGATCTTCAATATTGAGCAAAATAATTCATAAGTAAGAATATTAAATTTAAGAGAGGGGTTCAAAATGTACTAGCGTTAGGAATGTGAAATAGGGTATTAGAAACGAGAAATTGGCATGAATAACTCATAATAGTATTAGATTACGATGGTTCCTTTTTTAGAATGACGTCCGTATTATGCCCTTCGCATCCCCAAAAAATCGTTACCATACATTTTCGGGATCGTTGCGATCTTCTTCACCCCTTTAGAACTGATTCACTGGAAGCCAACTATTATTTTGAAAGTTGCGTGTTTTCCGATGCATAAATATGAATCCAGGTCTCATTTCCACAGGTAAATTTTGATTTAACATAGATTTGCTGCTAAATTAAGACTAACTTTTAAATTAGTGTTATGTTTGTTTGTCCACCGTTCAACAGATGGCAGCACATTGTTGTCAACCAACTTTCCTTATGAATGCCTTTTGTCGTTAAAAAAGATATTTAATATCTTTTGAACCATTATTATACTGTGTGTAAATATTATTTAATGAGAATTAATACTTAGAAGCTCTCCTAAGGTAAAAAGGAATAAGTCAGGAAAATATATCACATTCGAATACTTTTGTATTTAAGCAAAGAGTATTTCATTTTGTGAATTAAAATATTAAAATTCTGCATTCATCTTATTTATGAAGCTCTTCTACCCTTTAAACAGATAAATATTGGCCATCTAACAGATAAATATTGAGAAAATATGTCATGAAAATAAAAAAAAAAATGAATAATTATACTCTTACCTTAAAAATTTACCATGGAGCTCTAAATTCTTATAACACGAGCGAATAAGACTTCGGGAAAGTATGGGAAAAGATGAAATTAATGTTTGAACTAAGTAATGTTAAAATCTTTAGGCTCAAGGTCGCTATAGCCTGTCAAACGTAATGACATTTCCTTTGATTAATTCGTCTACTTAGTGTGTTTCAGTGAGCTTTTTTTCTTTTAAATATCGACCTGTCTCTCTGCCTTTTGTCTTGAAGGGACCCAAACATACTTTGCAAAGAGTATAACGAGTTTCAATATTCCTCAGAAGTGTAATTTAGAGGAAAAAAAATTCATAAAAGAAAGAATTTTCAATGTTAAGAAGTAACTTCCCACTTCAGCTTCTTGTCCTACATTGTACAAATTCGATGATTTAAGAAGCTTAAAGATGTCATACTAAAACAAAGTCCGTAAATAGGAATCACAATCCTTAATAAACAAAAGAAAGTATTACATTTTTATACTTGTTTGAAATTATAATAATAATTATTATTAACGTATGAAAATGTTTAATTTTTGTCTTGAGCCAATAAGTATAATGCAAAATTCGCATAGTAAGATAAGTAAGGTGATAAAGTATTAAATCAAATCAAAACTAAATATAAACACACTGAAAAAGAAGAAAGCAATAGAAACCAAAATCCAAAAAGACATACAATTTTTCTATTTGATCGAAAAAAATATCTCTAATAAATTTGCTTCAAGCCAAGAATAGTAACTCAAATTTATAAACTCAAATAAAGTATTGACTAGAACGATAGAAAATAATAAGCTATGTTTGACTTTGCATCATTTTTTTTCTGTTTAAATTTAGTTAATTCCATTCCACGTGAATATTAGATTTTTCATACTGCAAAGTAATTAATTTAAAATTATAATCATCTTCAAAATGTTAAATTGTAAGGAAGTAATGGGAACTGAAATCTTTCATTGAGTAAAGATGTTTTGTTTCTTAATTTTCTACCAAAATGAAAGACATTTTCAGCGATATAAGTTTTTTGTTATCTAAGTTAAGGAATTCAAATATCTTTAATTTAGTTTTTTCCTATTTGATTTCAATACCTATATAGAGTTTCATAAATAATAATAGATAAAATATACCACATCGATAAATTTCTGATCGTCTAAGTTATTGATATTAAACACGTGTAATAAAATTTATATTTTCTTTCACGACTTTTGTTTTTGTTTTGTATCTTGTAAAAACTAATATCTATAAAATTGTTGATAATAATAACCAGGTGGCTCGAAGAATATATTCTTATTTATTCTTTTACTTTATTACTTTATATATTACACTTCGAGTAATTAACAGACATTTTAATTACGAATTACGTTCAGATGCCTTATTTCTCTTATAAACTTTCGAATTTTAGTCGTGGTATAATAACTAATTTTCAACATCTTCGATTGTAGCTTTATAATTCAAAATAACTTGTCTTTGTATGAAGAAATATAATAAAGACTTCACGTTGTTATTTAGAAGTACAAATTAGAACATTTGATTATATAATTTTTGAATATTTTTTGGTATATTATGCATATACTGAATGAAAAAGACTGATACTATGTATACATATTACAGTAATGATAATGGACTCAATGTTTTCATAAAAATGTATAAAACAATCCGATTGTTTCTTCAAAACTTATCACAGAATCTATATTCAACGTCGAGCCAAAAATGATTCAAAAACGAAGAAATATTATTCTTTTTTCAATATTACTGAATATCAGGTTTTCTATTTGTAAGAAGCAAATTGAATCATGTTGCTATTAATGAAGAAATTTTTGTTTCAATGTTATTGTTTTAGAATTCAAGGCTAAATTAACTGAAGTGAAAAAAAAAATCTAAAACTAATCTAAAATTCTCTTTCTTTCGGCTGAATAGTAACATTGAATAATCCATCAACTGATAAGAAGGTACTAATTTTAAATCATGTATAATATTATCATGTATCATAAATCAATGTAGATGTATTTTAAAAATTCAGATGCATATAATTAAAAATATTAATTACTCTTAAATTTCTCATTTTTCTCGTAGAAATATTTAAAATTACTTTGCTCTCTAATTTAAAATTCTTTTTTCTTCTTTGCCATCATCGCCTCTATAATTCATGTAGAATGGTAATAAGATCAACAACCACTCTAATCATGTAGAATATACATATAATTTTTTTAACCGATGCGCATCAGAAAAGAGATATTCTGATCAAGGATAGTAGGTGTGCCATGGATAATTTCAAAATCCATAATTTAAATTATTTCAAAAAAGTCCACCAAACACTACAAGTTTCATTAAAACTAAACCCTATTTCAATCGATTACGTGATTAATTTTTTTATATTAATAAAACTAGACGTAATATGGTAAGAATATATCCGAACATAGGCAAAAATAATTGCACATAAAATCATCGACTCAATTATCATCTTTTGATTGACAGTAATTTTAATTATCACTTAAAATATTTAAATATTTTTAATAACAATATATTACAAATAATAAACTTCTTTGTTCATATTAATAAAAAATTAAATTAAATTCCATTTTTAGAGGTTTTTATCATTATAATCATAATGTGGCGAGAAAATGAATTTTTTGTCTATAATCATGCTTGACTTTATCAATATTTATCACGAAAAATGAAATCTATAAACAATTCAGTAATTTGAAATAATGATATCCGTTGAAGCCAGAACTTAAGAGATTCATGAACGTTATTTAAAGAGATACTAAATATTAAAAATTTACTCACAATGTATTATTAAACCAAACTTATATTTTAAACTAATATTGTTACATTTCATCTCAATATCTTTTAATTTAAAAATATTTTTAATCCAGGTACGATTAGCAATATTAATACCGAAAATGATTTCTTTAGAATATTATTGATGACTTTTTTAAAAAAAAATTTAAAACATCTTCTAAAACATTTTAATAGTTTTTTTTTATAAGAAATGTTCTATATTAAATTTAATAAAATTTTCAGTTATGTTCTATATTAAAAACAGTAACAAAATATTAATTATAAAATTTTGTATCATAACATTGCACAAACTCTTTAACTACAGATATAAAATCTTAGTATTGGATCTTTTAAGTTTATCGCACGAGGGTTGTTCAAAAATTACCTGTATTTGAAGACAGATGACACTAGTAAGGTAAATTGTCGTTACCATGGGCTGCTTCCATCTGTTAAACGGGGGCAAAACACATCAGACATGGATTCATAGTTAGTTTTGATTTGGTAGTCATATGCTGCCAAATAAAAATTTGACTTCTGTCACGTCAAGTTGTCACCATTGATGAGGCCTGGATTCATCCTTATGCCCCAGAAATCTAGCAAAAATCAAAACGTTGGGTTGCTTCAAATGAATTTTCCACAAAAAAGTTGAAGATGGTCTCAACGAAGATTCTGACGAAGAATTTTGGAGCTGCGAAAGAAGTCCTGATCACGAATAAGAGTAACTGAGACTTAGACAGATATCTAGTGAGTCATGATGCTTACTAAAAACAAACCATTTTCAATGCTACGAGCGCCATCTCTTGAAATTTCTGAGAATTTATTGAACGACTCTCGTATTATTATTGCACTGGAATTTTGATTTCACATTTATGATAACTTTTTTTTTGCTATAGTTATTGATTTTATTTTTATAAGAAATTTCTCTACCATTCAAAATTTATTTTAAATTCTTTAAACAATAGCAAAAATGCACTTCTGCAGTACTCCTTTGTTTTCATATTTCCTTTATTAATATTTATATTTCATTACATGTTTACATATTTCATGGGACTAAGAAAATTTTGTTTCTATCGATATTAAAACTCACCTTAAATAAACTATCCAAAATTTTTACTTCTAAGAAGGAGAATAAGTTTGAGATTCCAAATTGGGAGTGACCATAAATAAGTTTTTATTCTCGCTTTTAATCTCTTTCCTATATTCATAATTTTTTTCAGTTATAGAAAAAGAGGAGTATGTTTTCAGTATTTTACAGTAAAAACGAAATAAATAGAGGACACTAACAACAATCAAGTACACATATAAGAAAATGCACTAAGTTTTAGATATTTTGAGTAAAAAAGAACTTAATTCTTTATTAAGTAAAAATAATGGAGTAAATTTCCGTCTTATGAGGAAGCAAATATTCACAAGTGAGGAACTATATTCACATATCTATCATGTTTTCCGAAAGCGTAAGTTGTACTTAACAATGACTTATGACAGTGTAATTGTGTTTTATTTTTTTGAATTCATAAAATACAATTTTCTAAGTTGTAAAAATGTTTATAGATCTAATGCAATTTTAACATTATTTTTTCTGGTAAATCAATACTGTTTTAAGTTTTATCAATCTCATTAAGTTCTTTTTCCTAAACTTCGTAATTCAAACTTGCATTTTTAACAGTCATAAAAGCATCAAAAGAGAATGAAGAGAATTATCAATTCTAAGTTCCCCAGTAATTTTGATACTACTCCTATCACAAGATCTATAATTACTTTAAAATAACTAAATATAGTTTCAAATTTTATAGGAAGACAGATTCATGCTAGTCCAATTTAGGGACTAAATATAATATTAATAAATGTCTTTTATTGAACTACGTGGTTTTGTATCAAATTCATGGGTGAGATAAAAGTAAACCTCAATTTAAGGTAAATAGAAAATAATTTAATAAAAAAATTAAATTATACGAATTAAAATTTAAATTTGCGTATACATCATGGCATTCCAAGTTAAATTAGCTACAAAGGTGGTTGGCAGATATTTCTCTTGAAGGAGAAGGGTCATTTATAACATTAAGCTCTTCTTTCGGCATTTTCTGAATAATCTTATATATGCGAAGCTAAAAAGACAGAGTTCTCTTTATCTCTTAGAATATTTGTATCAACAACTTTGGGGAATGACTACGAACTTAATAATGTTAAATCGTTAAAAAGAATAAAATTATAGATAAAATATGATACTGAAAGTAAGAGCTAATTTCACAATAAATTCTACAATACTTTAGATGAATTTCTTTGTCTGCTCATTATCTCATTATCATGACTCACGAATAAATTTTAACAGAAAATAAAACTCATCAAGGATTTTTAAGGAGATCGTACCAAAAAAAAAAAAATGCACTTCACATAAATAAAAACTTAAGGAAAAGCATTGAAAAATAAAATTTTATAGGACTTGCATAGATTCAATTGATATTAATTTATTAATATTTTATGGACATTGTTAAAACGATTTTATTGGTCTTATAAATTATAATCATATTTGTAATTGTTTTGGAGTATATTTCTTAAACGCATACATACATATTTACAAAAACAGCTATGGGAAGAAAATAACAAATTTCATTTGATTAATATCTTTTTAAAAAATTTTATCATTATAAGTTCTAAGAAATTGTAGTTACACCTAATAAAAGCTTTAAAAAA
>BMAW01130448.1:0-50141 GCA_019974015.1 Nephila pilipes | reverse complement strand
TAAACTTCAAGGCAAGAATACATTACTTCCTCGTTTAGTAAGTAGTATTAAATTATTTTTTAAATGAAAATGTGGATTCTAGTCAGTTTCCGTGCTTGAGAGGGCAGAGTGATTATGCCGAAAATAATAGAAATTTGATCAAATATATCAAGATCTTTCAAGAGACATTTGAAAGTCGTTTCTATGGTTTTACTTAAGAAGAAAATTGTTTTCTCGACTTTATAAGCCCCTTTTCACTTAGTAAATAAAACTTAATGCATATGCCTGGCAATATACTCATAGAACTGGGTGATTTAAAAGCAAATTTATCACTAAAAATAAGTTGTTATGAATTTTTTCCAGATCAAAATGCTTCTGACGAAAATAGTTTCTAGTTTTCATTGCCATTCATTGTAAACAGTACTCAGAACTAAGAAGATTTAAACACACACACACGTGTGTGTGTGTGTGTAGTTTTGGAACGTTATATAAAAATGGACAAGAATTTTCATCAATTAAATTGATTAGAAGCAAAAAATAAAAATTAAAAAAAAAATAATAAAAAAAATTCATGAATAACTGATTCCTATGTGAAATATTTTCTGCTCTTCTCAGTAACATATTTAACACAAAACATCAAAAGACTAGCAAAATCCAAAACAATTCAAAGTTCTATTAGCTTATGTAATGATCATGTATTGTAACATATATTGTTTTGGTTATTAATCAAATAATTTAAAAATAAGTATACTTATTAAAAAGGTTATTAAACATACAATTTGTCATAAGGTCTCTCTAGCAAACAGAGAGAACAGATAACAAGAGTCTGAAAGCGATATAAAATTAGAAATCTAAAGTTCAAGGTGATCTCGCTTCTCAGTGCCACAACATCTGAAGTCTAGAGTTATCTTCACCAAACAAACTCTAGTAGCTATAGCACCATCACGAACCGATCATCCCCTCAGTACAGGAGATCATTCCGACTATATTAGTTGATATCATTTAAACGGGCATGGTTAAATTACATCTTTTTCCCCTAAAAGAAACAGTTTCATTCTATTTCTATTTATCAATCCCTAACCCTGAAGGTAAGGATATATGTCTAGTTATATGGACGCATCTGACTGGTCAAAAATTGGCGCATGCTACACATGTTAGCCACTACCTCTAGTACATACTCAGTTATGTGTATATTTTAAACTAGATGAAAATCACTTTTCAACTTTTGAACTTTCAATTATGTTTGTAAATTCAATGATTTAGCACCTTCTGAGAAAGATAAATTTAACTTAAACGACGAGTTTCAGCTCGTTTTTCTGAACAATAATTATAATAGCAAATAGTTCAGAAAATAGCCAAAGAAGTTGTTTCTACCATAAATCTGTAATAGAAATATTTCTTTCAGTACTTTTTACCCGTTTAGCCTCTATCTCTGCAGGATTAGAACACTGCATCCCCTGTGTTTTACTCTATAAAAATCTCTTCCCTCTCCTTTGCACATGATGAATAACTCGACGGGGTCAGTGTTGGCGTTTCTATTTTGACGAAATATGTATATAAATCACATATCTAGTTAATTTTCTCTAGATAGGTCGGATCCATGTTTAATCCCTAAAAACATTATCTACAAGCATATCACCAAACATAAATGGACCTGCATCTGAGCCGCATCTCCTCTCTAAATTTCCACATCACGACAATGGGAGGACTTGAAGTCTCTGACCAGATTTAAGCGTGCATCCTCCCCTGCTACACACAGGTCACAAGTGGCATCTGGTTCTATCCACGACTCATAAATCAGCACCACACGCAAGTCCGTGACCGATGACCATTTGGCTACCATACATTTTCAACGTGAAACCGGTATGAATGAACCGAATCTCTTGCAATAGCTCAGAGGTAATGTAAATGATGTTTATTCAAAACTAGTAAAATTATACATTTGAACAAATTGAGTGACCTTTATGGAAAAGCATATTTTTCTATCTTTGAAACTGTGTATCTATTTATTTTGAGTAACTATAGCACTTCTCTAGAAGAGCCATTTCCATCATAGACTCCAGAAAGAAACGATTAGGAACTATTTGAGAAAAGCATCACTTAAGGCGGAGAACTACAGCATCGATTTATTTCAAGGCCACAAAGACACGGACATCAATGCAATCAGCGAAATTCGAGTCCGATCTTAAATCTGAGGACGCTCAAAGTCTGATATTGAGGTATGCTCTGAGTTATCTATAAACCCTGATAATAGATTCTATTTACAACAAATTGTGCATACAAAGAAAGACCATCATTGAAGATTGAAATAGAAATATTAAGGAGGAAATATATCATTGAAAGCAATTTAGAATAAATCAATAAATATTTTTTTATTTTCAATTTACGGCAAACGATTATTACTGCATATAACTTTCAACTACTTCTATAAAATATATTTAATTCAACATCTTTCTTTAATTTTAGTAAAATGAATAAAATATTACTGTCTAGTTAATTAACTCTGTCATAAAAGTTGTCCTTTCTTTTAATTTTTATCATTGAACAGAATATTGTTCAGCAGCTTTAGTAATTTACTGATTCACTTATTGTTTTATCGTTTTCTTTAAGTTCAATATCTAACAGGATATTATTGTTAGCTTTAATAAACTATTATCTAATTTAATACTCTTATCAATTGCTTGATTTTCTATTTGAATATATTTATTTTTGCATAATTATTTGGCTACGTTCTTTTGTTCTAGTCTTTATAAAGTCAGCTATAGTGTGGTATTTTAAAGACTTGTAAACTCTAAGTGGTTATCATTAATACGCTTAAGTAAGATTCTGATGTTTATTTTTGTATTTCAAGGTAATCATTTTCTATTTTAGGTTATTTTTCAAATTAATAAACTAACAACTATTTGGATACAATATTTCATTTAAATACTATAGACATTCTTAATTGTTACTAAACTGCAATCTAGGTAAAATTAATTTTAATTATTATTTAAATTATTCTTCAGTACAATCAGATTTCAATTATCTATTTGATCTTTGAGTGTATTGTGAATTTTAGATTGCATGAAATTACACCACCTCTTGAATGACGTCATTATCTTAACTCACCCCACTATTTCAGTTCTGAATATAAAAGTAGCTTCAGTCGTGATCGGCAGGACAAATTTCAAAGTCATAGTGCTTTGATTCCTCCAGCTGCATTAAACGCGCGACGCGCAATATCAGCAAGTTGGATTTGATATCAGCAAGCTTGATAATATTACCATTGTTTCTGGATTAGAGCTTCACGGAATTTATTCGAAGTGAGCAGTAATAGGACAAATGATGGTCTGTTGTTCCTCTATGTAGTCTATTAAGACAACTTCACTGCATCACAAAAATCATGACCTTCCATGAGACTGCATCTTGCTTGGGAAGATGAGATTCTTCCATCAGCTTCTTTCTCATCTCTTGGTCTCTGATGATATTATAGGTCGAAGATTCATCCATAGTTACCGAGCGGTAAAAATCCCCTCTTCCTCTTGCTCCAAACATCCAACTTCTCCATAACTAGTCACAATGTTTGCTCATGAAAGTGAGTCAATCGTGGAACCCAGCAGCCTGACACTTTGACACGAGCAGTATCTCGAGAATAATTCCCAATTACTGTAACTAAGATTAGCTTCCTTCATGATCATTTGGGGTTTTCGGTCTATTAAATGTAAAGCCCTCCACTTACATCTTCCTTGATAGATCGTCTCTGGCAATACCCTGAGTGATGGATTACCATTTCTTGGTTGACTGTGGGACATATGGCTAGTTTAAAATTCTTTACATTTCACAGCAGGATCATGTGATAGGCTATCATTTTCCAAAAACAGCCATAATTTCATCAATAATTCTGGCTCTTGGAACCTATATTCTAGTGAGTCTCTATCTTCTCCACGCTGCGAATTACTTTTGTATAGAGTTTCTGAGTTAAACAAGTTAACATTAGTTAGTATAATTTTCAAAATTATGTACATAAGCATTAATAAATATGCAGGAGTATAAACACCCACTCGCATCATGTCACATACTGATTATGAGCGGTAACTAACATATAAGACTTTCTTCCAATGAATACTTAAAATTATTACAAAATCGATGATAGAAAACGACCAAACAGTATGAATTAAATCAGTTATTGCGATTAATATTTATCAACTTTAACTATCACAACTGCTTAACATGTAAATAACTCCAAATATTCTTTATATTTAGAATTTGTAAATATTGTTTTTGTAATTTTTGGATGTATATTCGTGTATTAATTACTTGAAATATTTCGATTTAAATCATACTGATCCTAATTATGAAAATATTTTGTATTCTAAATTGATTAGTTATAAAACAATTGAAAAATTGTGATTCTTATTAACTGTATAGTGTTTTGGTGATTTAAAATTATACACGATTTTGAAGCTATACTTTTTCTAACAAAAGTATAATATTTCTTTAATTTCTCCAAAATTGTAAAAAGTAGCCAAGACATAAACCCAAAATTAAGAGATCGTCTATAAGACGTTAGGATTTTTTTGCTTGGTATACAGGCTTCAGAAAAATATTTGTTAAGAATTTATTGTTAAACAGAAAGCTAGAATTAGTTATTTTATGAAGTTTTCGTCACAATACTTTGAAAACTCGTATTGTAATTGAAAATGATGAAATTCTATAATCAGAGTCCACCTTAGGATTACCAGTCAAATTTTCAGAAAATTTATCAATACAGCCTTGATTCCAACACATTAGGCGAATTTAAAGCTCTACAATCGTTAGAGCATTGTTCATTAAGATTGAGCTATCGTATTTAATTTTAATTATCATAAATAATCTATAATCTGCTATTTATAACTCAACACGAGGAAAACAACAGTTAAAGGTGCAAACGATATTTTCTAGTTTGGTAACTGGAAAGCGAAAATTGGAACTATTCAAGCAGTTGATTGATCGGTTGGTTTTATGAGATATAGGATATTATCTCTTTAAAATATTCTTTAATCAATATAGATATCAAAAATTTCATCTTATCAAGAAAGTTATGGACACATGTATTAGATGTTATACCGTCCAAAAGCATTTTGAAGTGATACTGTTGTGGGTATATCGTAGTATTCCAGATCTGATTTGTGGGTCGAGTATTCAACAGTTAGAATACGAAAATTTCTGAAACAGACATCGTAATAGAGAAATCATTGCAAAGTCAGCAATTATTCTATTCCTAGTCAGCAATTGGTCTTGAGTCGGCAATCATTCTTTGCCCATGTTGGCAATTGCTCTATGCCTGAGTCGCTTCTTATAATCTTGTCATATGTTTGGGATAGTTCAATCAAATTTGCGTTCACAGTCCATGTGTTTATTACATTAGTTGCTACAAATGTTTGGCTTCATAGTTAATTATAAGAATTGTCTCTATCTGTATGATTGCATGTGCCATCATCACACTTAAGGTATATTTTTCCAGATCTGCATGACAACTAAACCATAAGAAAAATCTTTAAAAATTCAGATTTTAACAACATATCTAATATTGATCGCTGTAGCAATATTTATTGAGAAAAATAGTATTATAGATAAAATATTTAGAAGATGTGATGACATTTTCAAGAAAATAGTTGAGCAAAACTCCCTCCCTACCTTCACGGCTGCAAGAGTGATTCAGTATTTAGTATAAATCTGAGTAATGTTTTGACATCATGACTTTAAAAATAAAAAGAAAAAATGTATTGAAGTTGAGAATACGTTTTTCTGAACTTTTCAAATATAGTCAGTCTTTAAAAATTATTTTTCTTTCTATTGAATTTCGTTGTGAAATAAATAAAACAAGATATAAAATTCAGGATATCTATTATTTAATAACGCGATTCCTTATCATATTGTGGCGGTGAGCCTATGGTCAATATTTCGATTCCGTGGACGGCGGTTTTCGTTCAGTCGCAGGTTCGATTCTTGGCCACCAAATATACCCCGTAATAGCCGAGGAGCTGATGCATCTAAATCCTATGGGCCCAAAGTCCCTCCCTGGTGTGGTGTAGATGTTAGGAGAGTGCGCTAGGTGTCATCCTGTCCTTGCAGCCGTTGTTCAAAATTCGGATTGCTGCAAGCCAAGCCCCAGGTTAGCTTCTAGTGCGAGCGTTAATAAAATAACTAAACTTAAATCTTTATCGTTATTCAGTCAGAATTTGAAAAGGTTGATATTTTATACAAGACGGTACAAAAATGGATTCATAAAGTGACTATTTTATTTGCAGACAATAAACCAAATACTATCGAGAACAAAGGTATTCTATATTAGAGTTGTACTTGGGTGATGATTACTTGTGTATTGCCTTTTTTAAAACCTCGTACAATTTTGATCATGTCTCGATGAAGAAATTGATGTCCTCTAGCTCCAATCTTATAACTTTCAACTTCACCTATACTAAGAGAGCTGGATAGAGACAGATTTAACTTGCAACAGATATTTGTTTTGTAGGCTCAATCTTGTCTATCGATCGTTAATACTGTGATTGATAGAAAGAGCGATAGCTATAGCCGATGAACTCAGTAATTTTGAGTCCATGCTCTGAGTGAAGAAATCAGCACTTGAAAACTAGACAAACCTCTAACTCTATACGAATCAACATGAGGCCTGACGAGCTTGACATATCTTACATGCATCCACCCTCCCACAGAAGGAGTCTTAGGAGCTCAGGACTTAACCGAAGACTGCAGGAGACAATGCTAGGAAGACGGTCTTAATAAAGACAAATTTGAATCCTACCCAAGGTTACGTCATTGACTTTACCAACATGCAGCCTGAGCCATTGTCTAGAAGAGCATTTGTCAGTAGATTAACACCTAATAAATGGACTTGCTATCATCAGATTTTACTGATCAGAGGACAATTGTGTGTAGTAAGCACTAACAATCACAATGCTGGCGTTTAAAAGAAGCAAAGTCTAACAGCATATGCTTTGTTGTGCTGTATGAACCTAAATTCTTCATGTTGTAGCATTCATCTGGTTTTATTCACAATTCGTCTTTTTGGTAACTATAAAGTCGATTTACTGACTTTGTTGGCATTTAGGGCATGTTCTGGCTTGAGTTTCACCTAATGCTCCTATTTGCATGTATAAACACATAAATATCTGAAGCTTCGAGTCATCTCTGACAGCTAGGGTTATCATAACGTTTCTAGAGCTTTGAACTATTCTAGAACATGTATTGATTTTAAGGATTTAATGTAGATGAGGAGAAATTTGCGACGCAGGAGGCTCATCAAGATTTATCTTACAATGAATTCCTGATTTGACGTCTCTGAGATGCATCTCTTGATACTTCGTCACTAAATGAAGTAATGCTATAATCTGTAGCATCTGTAAAATAGCTATATAGCAACATAACTAAATTTAGTTAATTTAGAAGATTCTTATTTTGGGAGGTATTCAATAGTTCTTCTCAATAAACGGTAATAAATTTGAAGAAGCCAATAAATAGAATCTGAGCATATATTTTCAGGAAGTTTAATAATCTTTATAAGCATTATAGTGTATTTATCGAAATTAAAGTATGCACACATATTTTATAAAATATAAATTTAATAAAACATATTAAAATATATAAGCTTGTGAAAATTCAAACATAAAAATTTTTCTACACACACACATATACCAAGTATTCTTTTCCGTTTTACCTATGCCTCCATGTAATTATCATAATCTATAAAACCGTATCGAGTATCCTTAGAGTAGAATCTTATTCAATCAGATTCAAATATTTTAAAACTTAGTATTTCATAAATGGTTAGGATTCTGCATCTCACCGATATCACAAAGGTTGAATGCCAAACAAATTTTCTTCATTCACTATTCTTCTGCAGTAAATTACAAATCTTTTTGAATTAATACTGATAAATTATGTCCATATTTTATAAGACCATATAATAGTTTTGTGCAAATTAAGAAACTTTTAGAATTCTTGAAGATTAAAAAGAACTTATTCAATTGGCTCACAAAAGCATTCTGCCATTCCTCATCGAAAACTGAAAACTTTTCAAGTATGGATCATTGACAAACTATACGTAAAAGCAATATCCTGTCCAGATCAGTCTCCACACGTCTCCAGATGCATCTTTTTGAAAACTCTGACAAGTAAAGGATATTTACCTGAGTTTGAGTGAGCAATATTCTAACATTCTACTTTGTTCTTAAAGAAACTGGAGAACAGTACAGGCAGGCTGAAAGATCGCAAAATGGAGATCTCCATAGCCTACTGTGCCACAAAGGGGCTCAGCCACAATAGAGGAGTCTAGAGTGGGGACTTCGACACATATCAAAGAAGTTCTCAACGACGGATGGGGTGACCATTAGAGTGGAACTCGTGAGCTAGCATCTTTAGAGGAGGAACAGTTCTGAATTAAGTTCATAAAAGACAGGTAACTGCAGGATGTCAGTGGTTCTGTGGAGGGTTGCTTTATTACAAGAAAGTCGGCAAAGTTTCTGATAATGACGTCTTTACTTATGTCGGGCTGATTGGAGTGGAGAGAATTTGCTGTGGTGCTACGTTTTTAAATTGAGGTTGTGTGGAATTACTTGGGTATTTTTAGGCTTGAGGTTGCTTGTAAGCACCAAAGTAGTAGATTTTGAAATAGTCTAGATGTAATGAATTTAAAAGAATTAGTGATTTTTCTTCAAAATATTGTCTCGTTTTAATAAATAGGCATGCAAGGAGAATAACAGACTAACAATTGCGCATTATAACCCATTCAAAATATATTTAACTTCATAATACAAACGTATAATACTTATATTATGGAACGTTAGGATTGCAGCAAACTGTCCTCTAATACAAAATAAATGTTAAAATAATTTTTGTGTTGAAAATGCCCAATATTATATAATAATATTTCATGGTTTTTATCACATTTACTCTTTGCTATTTAATACTATTTTAAAATCTAAATTATTCTATAACACTGTTTTTCTCCTTTAACGTATTAAAGTGTAAAATATAGAATATTTTAATTTAAACGTCAAAGGGAAAAACTATGTAACTCAAACTAAAACAATTTTCCATTTTGAATAAAGCAATGAAGAGCAGAGTCTAAACATCTCTGCACATAAGGAAAATATATTGATTAAGAACAATTAACAATATCAAAATAGTAGACAAGTAATTACTCATAATATTTCAGCTGAGACATATATCTTGGTATACATGATATTAGAACTGGAACATTCCTTATGGACTGAAAAGTTCTGACCAATTTAGGAGGTAACTGAACGAAGCATAACAAAATTTAGATCATTCAGATGATTAATAATATTAACTAAAAACATACGAAATCAAATAGCTAGTTGTCAAAAAATAGGGTTTTTTTTTTTTTTTTTTTTTTTTTTTCATGGGCTAATTCATTTTCTGCTCTAAAAAAATGAGTAGTAGTATTTTTCAATTTCCAAAATCTTCTCAAAACTTGCCCTCCAGAAAGGTAGCACACTTAACGATGAAGGTTATTACATTGCGTCATACATCTCGTATAACCGATGAAATTCATTGTTGAGAGAAAATGTCCGGATATATATGAGTGTTATACAGAAAATCGAGAAAACACTTTTTGAAATAAAAAATAATAACAATACAATAATAAGAATTAATATGATCCGAAGGAAGTTATATAATTTCTTTCCGTTTTCTTTTAAAAGAAATATTTTTGGATATTGAAAGAACGTACTAAATTTATCGATTTTAAATAATGCAGTATTTGTTACTTTTTTTTTCATAACACGCACTTGTGATTTCCTTCCCTTAAATCTATCAAATTTAGTATTAAAAAATATAAACAATCGCAGTAAGAGGTTTATTTCCATACACCGACCTCCTCTTAATGGTGACAAGTACCATCATTAAAATTATGAAAAATAGTTTGACACGAAAACAGAATTTTTCTATTTTCGTGCTGCCATCTATTTCTAAAATGTTAAAGCTTTACTATAATTCGTCTTTTAGAAAACAGTAGATGTTTGATTTGACAAAAAATGCATCTTTATTTGTTATTCTTATAATTTTTTGGAAATTTTTTAAATGGTAAAAGAATAGTTAATTGAACTTTGAAACGTTTAACTTTCTAACGTTGGAGAAAAAATCGTTTAAAATGTATTTACTTGTATAAGCCGTTCTTGAATATATTTCATACTGTTAGTATTTGTTCACATATTATTCAATTAAATTTCTTACTAAAAATAAATAATCACTGCAAGGAAAAATCTGAGATTAATTTATAAGTTTACATAAATCAATTGCTAGCATATATTTCCAGAGTTTTACTATAGCCATAGAATTTTATGGGTACGATGTTTTTCTATCAACAAAGACAATTCTTTACATAATAAGCTTTAAAGTACAACAAGAAACGTGATATAATAAAAAAAAACCTTACATGACCCTTTGAAATTTATGATAAATCTATTTATTTTACCCCTGGGTCTCTTAATACAATTTTTGTCGTTTTTGATAGAATTCTTTAAAACTCAATTTATGTATTTTTAGCTAAAAAATATAGTAGATAACACCTAGTTTTCGATTACGAACTTGGAGGTCAGTTAACACTTTTGTTTGAATTTCAATTATTATATCATTTCTTGTTAAAAAAAATATTAGAATAATCAAGGAAAAATTAATGAAGAAATTTTGCATTCAGGAAAGAATCTATATCTAAAATACTAAGTTTTTTTTAAAATTATATTCATTTTAGAAAAATGTTATGGGAAATATGATTGTTTCTATAGATCTCTTAAAATGAAGAATTTGATAAGTACAAATAATCACTTTGACAAACGAAATCTCTGCATACATACCAAGCATATATTGTGCTGCCATCTAGGGAACTATAGAGCAACAACGTCATTTATCAAAATTCCTAAATGCTATTTTTTTTTATTTGTTAAAGTTTGATCACAACTATTCAGGTAAAACTTCTGTTGAACTGAATTTTTGTTAGAAAAATGATGAACTTAATTAATATTTTCTTCAAATATTTGAGTGCCAGCATTTTGCTTTTTTTTTTTTTTTAATTTGCTTTATATTTACTAACAAAATAATATATATTAAGTATTGACGTATCGAAATATTAAATCTTAGAAATCAAGGATTCATTCAAACTTCGTTGGTTTGTCTAAACTTTGGTATGTATTGTTAAATGCATGACTCTTCCTTCTTAACTTGATTCGATTCAAATATGTAACACAAGCATGTATAGCAATTTCGAGTTACAACCAAATCACAAATGGACAGGATCAATCAAATTTAAAATTTCATTATTGAGATTTTTCCTAATTTGCTTTAGAATTATAGATATCAGAGATTCCCAAAACAGAGAAGTATCACCCTTTAGAGCGCTGATAGCTAAGGCGGCCAAGCGAGCAGACATTATAGGAAAGAAAGGGAAAGTAGGTTGATCAACTATTCATAAGATGTAATGTGACAGATATTTTTTCTTATTTGTAGTATATATCACACGAAAATTTAAAACATTCTTTCGATATTTAAATTTTAAAAAATATATACTGTTTGTCATTTGTAATAAAACTTTTGTATTGTCTGAACAAGTATCAGACCTCACCAGGAGACAATTCGAATAGAAAGGACAAATTTCACTGTAAAACGGGGTCCCGGGTCCATATGATTCTTACTGAAGACAGGAAGTGTTTGATTCGTGTATACAGATTCCTAATATAATTTATGTAACTAAGATTCAGAGTTGTAGATTTCATCCAATAATCCATAAAATCTTCCAACGGCTGAGTGATCAAAGGTCGGAAGTTCATTAATGATCCGCATTGTTTCTTTCGAATCTTCAGTTGGTTCCTGATTCCTCTGTTGCCAATAGCTCTCGCGCAACGTTGATAAAATCAATCATTTCATCCTGATTCTTCTGAAAACAAGACTTAGGAGAATGGTAACAACTCAAGTGTTGTGCTTGAAAGAAAAATATTGTCGACGGACACGACGTGTATATTGACTTAAAAACAGACAAGCAATGCAAAAGTAACGTTAAAACTTACGACAAGCAAATATCAGTTCGAAAAGGAACGTTGATAAATGGATTAAGATGCTTTTCCAGCTAGTCCATTTTCCAGCTAGTCCATTTGAATAATTGCCAAACTTGGCAATTTTTTTTTTTTTTTTTTGGCTGAATGTTAAGTCCGCTTTGCGGACCAATTTAGCAACATTTGGCAAAATACCACGAAATAATTCCTGTCTCCAAGAGTGGTTTGACTAAACTGTATTCCAACCATTTAATTTACCGGATTAATTAATTTTAGTTAGTTTTAACGTTGTTATGTATTTCACTTGGTGTGTGTCTGTAAGTATGTGCATCAGTGTGTCATTAAATTGTCTATTGTTAATTTAACCAACTTCCCATCAAGCTAGATCTCTGAAATTTTATGAACCGTTCTTATTTGCCTAACAATGCAATATTTAGATATTTGCGACCAGTTTTAACTAATATTTTAATAATTTTTTTAATAAACTTTGCCACCATATAAAAACGTTGTTTTTAAAAACGTTGGTTTTTATTTCGAATTATTTTTTGAATTAATTTGTATCTTTATCACAGTTTGCTTCATTTCTTAAAACTGAGAACTATTTGAACTTATTTAGAATATTGTGTTTTAAAATTAAATAGTTTTTTTGAATTAGAATCCATGAGATACGTAATAATTGTAAGAATAAGGTAATAAATAACTAATAAAGTACAAAAATGATAGAGGGAAATAATTTGTGCTTTTTTGTAAATACCTAATTGGGTAAATGGTGTGGTATTAATAATCACGAGATTTTTTTTCGAATTCATCGAAACATTTTATTGGCAACAATCAGTGAGAACTAGGTATAAGTATATTTTACCCGTAAAATTGTTAGAAAACTTCGAAGGGAAAGAAATTCCATATATACTTAAGAAAACCGATGATATTACTAAGCTGTGTAATTTATGTTAGAGTATTGCGTGATACAAAAGAATTTTGTACTTGTGTGATCAATGATTTCTTGAATAGAGGGGAAACAAAAACAAATAAATAGAATAGAACAATTTTTACAAATGAAAACAACAAAGTGTAAAATAACATTATAGAATGGTGTTTAGTTTCAAATAAAAAAAAACATATTTTCAATTAATTAACAAATGTAACAAAGCGAAATACCATAAGCACATTGAGTAAATTAGTTGCAATTAACCTAAAGTCTGTTTTGTGAATTGCAGTTTGCTAATTAATCAAATTTCTTATTTAATAAAAGAATGTATTAAATTTTTAGTGGTATCTTTAAACATTAAATAACTGGAATGTATTATGAAGCGAAATGTAAGGATGGAGGAATATTTAAATACTGGAAATTTTCTTAAGCTTTTTTTTAAAAAACAATATATCTTAGTATCTGAAACCCTTGCTTGATCTTAAATATTATTATTAACTTTATTAAGTTAACACGTAAGTAGTAAAGATAAATTTAAATAAATTTCATTTCACAAATTGACTACTTACTTAACCAGGATCTTGTTTAGTTATAAACACATCTTGGACTATACAAAATTTTAAAATAAACTGGTTATAGAATTGAGTAAAGAACTTTGTGTTATTAATTTGTTTGTTCATTACACAAAGAAATTGACACAAAATAAAAAAAAATGTTAAAAAATACAGAAATGCCCATAAATAAAAAGAAAAATGCTCCATTAAACCTTAATATTATAAATCTGAGCATGAAGCTAATTTTTTTCAAAGTTCACTAAAGACTTGAATATCTGGAGGAAAACCATCTTTAAAATTTGTTTTCTAGTCAGAGAAAATAATGGAATTATATCGGCCATATTTTCATTCTCTTATAATTCTAAGAAATCAAGTAGGAAATAATAATGGATAAATTACAGGATTAATCATCTGCCATTTTGGGAATGGAAAATATGATTGGATTGGAATTCTGCTTTTAAATTAGGCCTATAATGTCTTTTATTGTATTAAATACAATGTGTAATTCAAAAGATTGGTAAAGCTCAAGTAACATTAACAAATAAGAAAATATTGATTGGTCCCTTTATTTAGAGTCTTTTCATATTATTTAATAAACATTCAAAAGGAAAACGAATATATATAAAAGCAATCCATTCAAACACAATAATGATAACTAAAAAGTTTGAAACACAAGTATTAAATATCAATACGTAAATAAAACATATGTAAAAAGTTAAGCTTTTTATCAATATCTGAATAAAAAGATAAAACTTACTTATCTTTTCAAAAATTCAGAGTTCATCGCTCCTCCAAATGTAGAAATAACACTCAGGCATTCTTAAGGAATTTTACTGAAAAAAATTTCGGAATCAAAGCGCTACAAACTACACGGCATAATTCGAAAAAAGTACGGAATTTCAATTTTTCAACATTTTTTTTTTAAATTCATTTCACGGAAAAAGTCAATTATAAAACTGCAGACGATTTTATCGAAACCAATAAAATCCAAACTTATTTGTGAAAAGTTAATATTTAAAAGATTTTATTAAAAATACAAAAGCAATCTTCCAAAAGATATTTTAATAAAGTCACGATTCATTGGAATTTTCAAAGACATATAAAAATATTTCGTGTTAAAAATAGATGAATTTTCTGCGAAAAATCATTAAATTGGATGCTTGACTATTGAAAATATTTTAAATTATAAGCTTTATTCTTTTATAATCATAAATATAAAATTAATAATGCATCCATAATTATATATATGAATAAATATTTTTATATAATTTGTGCAGAGTATAATAATTTTATAATAACTGTATTTATTAATTATTGACAAATACATTTTTATTATAAAAATAGAAGCGATTTTTAAAGCACTGAATTTAAATACATTAAGATAAAAAAAATGATGATCAAGTTAAAAGAACTTGAGCACTTTTACTTGCAGCTAAATACATTATTTTATTACACCTCGTCATAGTGTAAAAACTTACACAATATATACGTCTTAATAAATTACTTTCGAATTATGTTTCAGACTCTCTTGTTTCCCAATCAATATTTTTTTTCCTCACTTCAACAACTTACTTCATTTATTCCTGGATATTGAAAAATAATGGAAAAAATACTAATCAGTTGCCTAAAACGATATGTAATGCGGGTAAAAAAAGACAATCGACGAAGTGCAAGTAAATGTCGAACATATATACTCGTATATGATTGAGAATCTATATTTGTCTAATTCATGAAACAGCATACTGTAATGTATACATAGTTTGTTGAGGATTTTTATATTTATTTCATAAATAAGGAGGTATAATTAAATATAATAATGGGAACAAAAACAATTCAGAAATTTAGTATGTTTCAACTACCTCTTAAATTAAGATGAGTGTTTCGATTTCAATTCTTTTCGTGTACGGGTCACTTTAGCCTAATGGTTCGTCATACCGACCACTTTCCGTCGAATATCATTGGGTCTTGAGTTCAAGTTCTGATACCATTGAAGACTTTCTGTGCACTGGGACTGATGCACATTAAATCCGTCGAGTCTCCAATTTTATCAATGACATGGTGTGGAACTCTGAAGTTGGGTGAAGCCAGCTCAAGGGTCGTCATCGTCACTCGACAGAAACTAAAATTACAAGGTCCATTGGCATTAGCCCTCGTGTTGCTTCTATTTGCGGTGATGATAAATAATCTCATGTATATAATTATGCAATTCTTTTTACAGTTTTTATCAAGTCTATATATAAATAAAGAAAGCTTAATTTATTTTCAAATTTTCCTCTTTAAATGCGAAATGTGTTTCAAATACCTTCACATATATTTTAGTTTGTTTGTATAATTAAGAGCATTATTACGATTATTTCAAAAGGGAGTGCACAATGTTTCTGAAAATAGGACAATATAATGATAGTTTTCTAAGTATACAGTCAAAAGTTCTGAGTAATATTTTAGTAAAGAGAGTTTTTCAACTTTTTTTTTTTTTTTTTTGCAGAATATTTGATATGCCAACGAATTAAGCTAAAATGCTAAAAGCCATCTTTTTGTTAACTTATTTTGTTATGTAATTTCTGAGCCACAAAACATCTAACATTATTAAAAGATGGCTTTGTGTTAAGGAAAAGACACAGTTGATGCCCTGGATCATTTTTAAGCTCCGTTGCATTTCAATTTAGAATTGCTTACTGCGAAGTATTTTTCGGCAGACTATATAATTTCTTTTTGTTTCGTTTTTAAACAGTTTGTTTGCTTTTGGAATGTTTCATATTTAATCTTAATTTTTATTTTTTGTAACACTTCATAGCAACAATATTCCAAAGCTTTTGGTTCGTCGCAATGTTTGATAAATCAGTGTTAGGTTCTGTTACGGTAATGAGTTGATTGGTTGGTTTTATTAATGTGGCTCTAGAAGCAACACGAGGGTTGTTGGCAACGGATCTCGTAATTTCGATCCTTAGTCAAGTGACGAAAACGACATCTGAGCCGGCACCCCTTCTCTTAACTTCCACACCACGCCACGGGAGGACTTTGGGCCCCGGCAGATTTAACTTGCATCAGTTCCGGCTACACGAAGGGTATTTAGCGGCCAAGGATCGAACCCGCGACTGAACGAAAACCGCCGGCCACAATTCTGAAACCATGACCACTAGGCTACCGCAGCCGGACGACATCTGAATTGGCACCTCCCTCTCCTAATTTCGACACGACACCATTTGGATGAATTTGAGCTTCGAGAGATTTAACGTGCGTCAGCCCCGGCTACAAGTTATTTCCACAGTGGAATAAAGGTTGTAACTCACGACTCGTTGGCCGCGAGTCCGTGACCATGAACACTAGACTACCGCGGACGTACTACTACGAGTATAATGAGATGATTGGAATAGAATTCTCCACAATCCAAGGTAACTTCGAACTTAAAAAAAATTCTTACTTTTGTAAGTGGACCTTTGGTAATATATTATCTATTGAATTCTACATTCTCTTTTTGTTTGTTTGTTTTCCCTCTCGTTTAGGGACCAGAATGGATCCTCCAAACACAAAATTATTTTTGCTTATATTGTTGTACCGTTTGCCATACATTTGACTTTTTCGAGTTTTCATGTGTTAACAGAACATCATTGGAATGAAATATTTTGAAATGGAAAAATCAGGGGCCAATTGATATTTTGTTGGCATTACTGTAAAGTTAACAATGCACTGGAAATATACGTGACTGTTGTTATACCATATACGTTTCTGAAATACGAAAATAATCCTATTTTATATTTGATTAAAAAAAATTGGTATATTCATGCAAATAACATACCACCTCAAAAATATCCAAAAATGAGTAAAAATAGACAAAAAAGAGGAATGTTTTTCGGAAATTACGTTTATAATGTAAATTTTGAACAAAGTCTCTACATAAGTAAACTTGTTTTATAAATTAAGAATAAATTTCAGTTTTGTGAATCAAATTTGTGATTCAACAGTGACAAAAGAAGAAACAGACGATTTTAATCATTTTTCTCTCTTTCTCTCTCTCCGCCGTAAAATATATTTTTTTAATTTTGCTGAAGCTTCTCTTCTGGAGCGTAGTCTTAATTTTTTCTTTTATTTGGTTTTAATTTTTATTCATTATATTTTTTTATAATATACATGCAATTTGTCCCTGATAAAATTGCTTTCCTTTTTATAACTTTACAGTTAAATTCATGCATCTGTAGAAGGACATAAAATATGATGAACTTTTCACATTAAAAAGTAAAAAAAAAAGTTCGATTAGACAAAACAATCATTAACGAAGAACATCGGAGTAAATGCAATCATAATTTCGCGAAGCATATATTGGCATAAGGTTGAACGATTTTATTGTTTTGTCTCTCTGAAGTGGAAACGCCACCTCTTCAGCTCACCTCTGTTGCTGTAACATTTATTCCACATAATCACTCCATACCAACGAAGATCTTTCACATATGCTACAGATTTCTGGGCGGTAATTAAGAGGATGTAATTGCTTAATTCATTTATGTTAGTGAGTGTGTTCAGAATAGACTTAGTTATGTATTCGGTTTATGGCATAAAATTATGGAGTTCTAAATTCATCCCATTTCCTTAATTATGAAAAAAAATATTACTTTATTTTTTGTAAAAGATTCTATAATTAAATTGCTGTATAATGTTAGCAAAATTAAAGGAAAAAGCAGAGCGCTCTTGAATTTATGACTCTCTCTGAGGGCCAAAGAGTGATTGGACGAAACCGAGAGCTTGATTCTGATTTCGCCATCACTTGGTGTTATTCAGAGAATCGGAAAGGAAATATTTCAACAGGTTATTCAAGCAGCGCATCAGGGAAAATGTGTTATGTATATCTCTCTCGTTCGAATTTTAGCCTCAAAAGACAATTCTTTGTCCTCTCCTTCTTTTCATTAATTCATTTACAAATTGAGAGTACTACTTGTTATGAGGAACTCTTTATTTTGATTCGTTTCCTTTTATATTACAAAAAAAAAAAAAAAAAAACTGTAATGAATAGCAGTTCAGGATGAGGAAATTGTACTAAAAAATTTCATACATTCAATTACTTTCAATTTCTTAAAAACAAAAAAAAAAAAAAGAAGAAAAAAAAAGTCAAAATAATGTGTTATTGCAACTTTCATGTTCAGTGAATATCAAATTGCATTACATATTAATTTCTTTCTTCCATCTTGAAAAACAGTTATATCAATCAAATGTATTCATAACTCATGGTCCTTCATTGTTCCATTTTTAAATTCCTACTATTAAATAAAATACTTTTAATAATAAATATCGTTAATAAAATACTTTTTATATTCATGCACTCAAGTTCAAATACATTTTTTAAAATTTGTAGTGGGTGACACTTGATGTTAATACAGTTTTTTCAAATATTAATTCGTTTAGTTAAATTTAATTGGTGAAAATGCAGTTTACCCCAACCGCTTGACGTGATTTCAAAAATTGCCAAACTTGGCAATTTTTCTTGGCTGAACTTTAAAATCCGTGAAGCGGACCAGGGTAGCTACATTTGGCAAAATACCACCAAATAATTCCTGACGCCAAGGGTGGTTGGGCTAACTGCATTCCAACCATTTAATTTACCGGAAACAAGCCAATGCTTCTAGTATGTCATTTGTCTTGCAATGGCAAAGTTGGTAGAGCGTCGGCGAAGAATCTTCATGCCTCCTGATCGAATCTCGTAGAAGCATTAAATATTTTTATTTGATTTTCAAATAATTAATTTTAGTTTTACATGGAAGAAAAAATTTCTCTTATATAAGATATTTAGCAGGATAAATTTAGGAATAAATACCGTCATTGCAGATCAGTGGAAAAAATTTTCTTTTTACATATATTATTGTGATTCTGTAATATGTATATACATATTTATATTAATTGTAATTGTTTAATAAAAAGTAAGTAAAATAAAATTTTTCTTTGTTGACATAAGTTGGAATTGACTTTTTTTTAAAAAAAAAAATTATATTACTTGTTAAGATACTGAAGTAATCTAAATACTTCTCGAAAGTATTGCTGTTTCCAATATCTGCGTTTTTTGAAACGTTTGATTTAATTATTCTTATCAGCGACACATCTTCATGTACAAGAGCAATGTAGATTTTTGCTTTTTTGAAAGTAACAAGAATTTTTACTTTTTGTCCTGTAGAAGTTGTAGGTAAAGTGTTCAATGAGAATTTCAAAATGCATATTCTTGAATATTCCGAGGGGCAACATTCAAGCACTTCGAAGCAAGGGAAGGGGAGGGGGGGTACCTAGTTGGAAATGAAAAAGCTAATTACTGCATTATAAACAGAAAAACATGGTTCTTCTAAACTTCGAACACAGATGTAACTAACTCTATATTCATATAAACATATCTATATTAATTCTGAATCTCAAGAAGGTCGATAATTATTATTTTCCTTTTACATAAGACATTTATTTCCTAAAATATGCTAAATGCTTCTAGATACGAGTCACTTAAATATTGATCATTGCATAAATTTTATGCAGAATGCTTGCTATTGTTAAAAACTGGACAAGCGTTGTTATTAAAAAATTTCGTTTGAAGTTAATAAATAATTTTCAAAATATTATAAATTAAAACTATGAAAAATCTTAACACTGAATAAGTCAGAGTGTAATATTAGAGAGTAATACGGGTTTTTTAATTCACCGAGGAATAAATAACCAGGTACGCTAACTTTAGACTTTTCCATAAAGTTAAAAGCGATATTTGCAATTGATTTCATTCATTACGTGCTTTTGATTTTGATAGAGCATTTACCTGCACTGTCTTAATACACTGTTGTAAATTATACTATTTTCTATCGTATTCTAAATGCTATCAAAATATGTTTTCTAGTCTGATCAATTGAAATTCGAATGTATTTTAGTCGTCTTTTAATAATTAAGTGTTCATTTATTTAAACTGAATAAAAAAAAAGTTTGTAAGTATAAAAATTTTTTTGAAAAAATGGAAGCATTTTAAATTACTTCATTGTTTTTTATGTTCTACATTAATTTCAAATAAAATAAAGTTCAAATGATTTATATTCCTAAGAGAAAGCTATTAATCTAAACTATAGTAGTAAATGAAGGAGCATGACATGACATATAATGTTAATGTTAATGTATGTACCAGTAATTTGCTTGCTGTTACTCAATTAAAAAAGGAAACATAAAATAATAATTTTACAATTCGATTCTTCTATGAAATTCAATGCTAAAAGCAAGATTACTTTTTATGATATTAAAATGAATTAATTTGTGATATTTAAGTTTTGTATGTATTTCAGTACATACTTCGCGAGTTTTTTTTAAACAAATTAGCAAAAATTTACCATAATTTTAAACCTGATCACTAAATCTTTAATATTTAAGTATTTAGATTGAAATCAAATCTCCTTTCTCTTGTTTAACACACACAAAATTTTACTCTCTTTTTCTATCTTTCTACTGCTCTTGTACTTTATTTATATGTTCTTATTTCTACACGCAGAGTTTGTATGAACATATATAAGGTACAACACAATTCTTTTGCACCCTTAAGTAAAAATGACACTTAAATTTAATATTAAGACATAAGAAATTGATTTAAAAACTATACATTACATCGCTTTATAATATTTTGCTATTAATTTTTTAAAAGAAGTTACCATTTTAGCGCTATTCATGTCATTTCTTTCACCTTTAGCCTTCGATGTTCATGAGTATGAAAAAGAAGAAAATACTCGGAAAAAATACATTTTCCTTTGTCCATGTAATGTTTTATATTATTTCTTTATACTTAGGAAATATCTGTACTCTCTCTTCCTCTAGTTTTATTTTTAAAAATTAAAATTTGTCACCTTAAATCAATTCACATTTTATTTTTTATAGTATTTTTACCCTTACATATTTTAGTAATCATTTTATTCAATTATTTCGCCTTTTTATATTTGTTCACCTCGTAGTATTCGTAACAACCAATTACAATTCCTTTTTCTCAAAAAGAATCGTTTCCTTTTTATTTTTTAAAAGGAAATTAAATAGAACCGTATAGTTAGATTCTTTTTCGAACATGCGTATAAAACTATTCCAGAATGTAGTTTGTTGTATTTCTCAGGAGATTGATGAATCGAGTGAGATTAAAAAGTCTTACATTTTTATTTGTAGTAACACAATTAGTCTTACATTATTATTATTGGCTACTACCACCGAGATCTGAACCGGAGAGGCATCAGGTATGTTTTCGTTCCAAATGACAGTTCCTTTGAAGCTCTCTATCTTTATCCTTCTACTCATTTTCTTACTATGTCTTGCAATCGATTTTCCGGTACTGCGGTAGTGGCCGGGTACTAAGCTCGAACCTGAGAGCCATCTATTTTTATGGCTAGTGGCGTCGGCAGTTGAGTTGTTAAACACTCCTTAGCGAATTCTGACTATCATGGCCACCGTTCTTTTATCCAGATTAACCAACACCTTTCACGGGGTCACAGTGATCATTCAGCTAACCAAAATCCTCCATCGTCTTACCTTCACTGAAGCAAGAGTTTGAGAATAAGTCGAAATCGTTTCGTCCCCAAGGCATTTAATCATTGACGAACGAGCCAATCCTTCAACACCGAGAAAACTCTGACTAACCTTCATTGCTTCCTCCACAACACGCCTTATCACGCATCTCTTACCAATCCATAACCGTACAGCACATGTACAGCAGATGCTCCATGACTCAAGCAGTCCTCGATCACACGAACCCCGAAAAGACCGTTTGCGCTTGACACGTAGTCATTAAAGTGCTCTACGTCAATGCTCTATTCCTCATGTCTAGGGAGAAGTGTCACATATGTAGGACAAAACAAAATGGAACGTAGTTAGGCAAATCACCCTTGAGTGGTTGCTCTTTGCTGAGAGAGACCGCGCGTTAATCACCCTCTTTCCAATCCAAATTTAAAACTACGGATCGTTCGGATTTAGACGAAATTTTGATCATTTCGTAACTTCAGAACTTTCGAGTACGGAACACTAAAACGTGAACATGAATTATTTTAGGACGTGAAAGTATGATTTCAATTTTTTTAAAAAAATACTGGACTTTGAAATTGTTTCATTATTTTTAGCAAATTTCTGTTGTTTAAAAATACTTTTATGTTTCTGAGGGAAAATATCACGCCCGCTTGCGCGAACAATTGGGAACACATTATAAACTCCGTAAAACACACCCATTTTGAAAAACACTATGTTTTTTGAGGTAAAAGGTCACAAACGACAGAGAATATATTCCAAACTCGGTAATTATAAAATAAACGCTTCTTTAATATCTCTATTAATTTCTTAAACTCTCGGTAATTTTTAAGATTTTATGTAAATAACATTCGAAAACATTCTAACGCGTATATTTTTTAAGATAAAGTACTATCTATATTTCTGAACATGAAAAATCAACATAATTGGGAATAACTCTGCTTTTAAAGAATGCATCATTCTTAAAGTAATTATGCATTTAAAAGTGAGTTTTCAACGAAAGTCACTCTCTAAAGTAACACGGAACATCGAAAATGGACATCGTTAGTTGGAAAGTCTTAGTTAGACGACAACGAGGACATATGGGCTTGTACCTTCGTCTCAACTTCCCCATCATGCTTCCAAAGCACTTTGAGACTCAGTAACGTGCAACAGTTCTATTTATAGGAATTCACCCTTCTTTTTTGAACTGTTTTACATGTAGTGAATTCTGTAATACACAAGAATCTTAGTATAACTCCTATTAATAAACACATCAGCTGTCTCTCTAGAAGATTTTATAATAGATTAACAAATCATATTAACCCACTAATAAGGGCCCAGTTAGTTTTTGCTCACAATAATAGCACCCATGCCTTACCCTACTAATCTTGCAATTATTATTTTCATCTAATTCCCCCATTATACTTAGTATCCTTCATCACTCCTTTAATAGTCTCTTTCCGTCAACCATCTTACTCCAAGACCTGCATCGTCATCTATTCAGCTAATCATCAGCTGTTTATTTACCTGTCGCCATCCCTCCCTCCCCTCCCTTGAACTAGTTTGCTGATCATTGCTGTACACCTAGTCAAACAAGAACCCTTTTTACCTTTTCCTCCCTTCTTCTGCTTTCATATCACCATAAAAGCTTAAATAATATTTTATTTATTACTATTGTAATTTTACAATACTTATAGAAATTTTAAAAATAATCATACAAAATAAAACTCTCCTCTTGCTGAAGATTAGACATTGTCTATCCAAGGCATTGAGGAGGAGGAGTTTAAAACATTAAAAAAAATGACATAAAATCTTATCTTACAAGTTTAGTAAAAAAAAAATTAAATCTATTAAAAAATCCAATTCTCATTATAAATAATTCCTTTACTTTCTTATCTTCTTTACTCTATCTTTTCTTTCATTTTTTTTTTTTTTAAATTTCATATGTGCATTAAGCACATTTTTAACATGTTTGTTTTACTATCAAAAAAATTCAAGGGTTCTATATCATTCTGAGTAAAGAGTCCACCGGACTGGCACTCGCTACTGATTCTTGTGTTGTACAGGTAGTGAATTCCTTTCATGAATTGAATGACTATTTATAATAAATCATTTGGGAGAACATGTTCATTAAAAGGTCTAAATATTCATTTTGTTGAAATATGGTTCATTTATTGGAATGATTTCATTAGTTAACCCGCAGGAAATGATGCAAAATTTAGATTAAAACGGAATTTACATTGTGTAGCAGAGTTGCCAGATTTAAAATTAGGTCTCGCTGGAGAAAAATAATTTTTAAATATGAGGGACTTTTTCTGAAGAAAGTTTTTTCATAATTAACGATTCTGAAATATCTGTCTTAACTTTATTTTTGCCATTCAAAAGTGTATGAAATACAAAATATAATCCAGTATAATTTTTTTATAACACAATTTATCCTAAATATTATTCATCACTTGTGATTAACTTCTTTTTGAAATCTCTCGCTTTTGGTTCTCGCATAAAGATTCAAATATTTATACATTTATCTTTTTAATATCTTTATTTAATATTTTAGTGTTTCATTATTTGGGTCGAAATTTCCTTTTCAAAAATGGCAATGATTGTATGAAATGCCCGCTATTATTTACAGTTTCGAATTCCATAAGCAAAATTATGGAAATAATTATTTTGTCAGTTTTATTTGAAAATTGGTGGAGATAACTAGTTTATTTTTCTCGAACATGTTTGAATAGGTTTGAGTATGGTACGTCGAAGTTTGAATGGTAAATGTGTGTCGAATTATTCGTTACTATATTATTAGAGGTGCACTTTCCGTTTTGAAATAATTGTCAATATAACGAAACGTACTAAGAAATACCATGAGTTTCTCTAAAATTGATGTTTTATTTTGAGACATATTTATTATCAAAATGTTCATAATAGACTAATATTAAAATATAAAGTTAATGAGAAATTAGAAGTAAGATTTTAGGATTGTATTTAATATTGGAATATACCTCTACACACATTGTCTTTTATTTCGTATTTTGTGTACTTTATCCCCCTTTATTTTTTTTCTTTTCCTTATTTGAATTGATTGCTTGCTTTTTCTGAATTTATGTATACTATGTTGGGATCTTTTTTAGATGGATGGCTGTTACAATTTATGGCACTGAATCCGTAGGAACATGCTGTGGCAAAGTTACTTTTTTAGAAGATTTTAAGGTTGGAATACAGTGTGGTGTGCAAGTACAGTTCTGTGTTTTCAAATACCTCTCTAATATTTTAAGAATATGCATTATTACTATTTATGTAATTCAATTAATATTTTCAGCAGTTCAATTTATAATCATACTATGTAATCATTTTAAAATTTATTTCTGAGCAAGTTTAAAATTTTTATTTAAAAAAATTATTGTTTGATGATCATGTTATACCTATGAACATTTTTCTTAGATATGTAGCATCTTAAGTCATTGTTGAATTAAATAATTTAATGGACTTTGAAATGGGGTTGTATGATTATTAAAAGTATTTTTATTTTGGAATGGAACAAAACAATGCAATCAAATATAAATGCTTACAATAAAAGTATTCATTTAGAAAAACCTCAGATTAAATAGTTTTGGGTTCTATATTTTTAGACTTTCTGAGATAAATTAGATTGAACAGCATCAACTCCTATATATTTATCAGTATTTGTGTTAATCCAAACATACAAGTTTAAGTCATCAATTTAATTAAACTTTTCACAGAAAAAGTATTTTTAGAAGTGATGTACTGAATTTTTTTTTTTTTTTTTATTTATATTTGGTTTTTACCCAAGATCAAGTGGTACATTAGATTGAATTTCAAGAAACACTAATGTAGAGAACAAAAGAATCAATATTAAACTGTTTATTTATAATATATGGTGTTCATTTAAGTTCTTAGATTTGTTTCCTTAACTTACAAAAGTTAATTGTTTTTAAGTCAGAAATTATGTGTATGAATACTGAATGTTAAAAGGTAGAAATTGTGAATAATAGTGAACTGAATGCGACGAAATGCTCTAAAGAAATTTAGAACATTCTAATATTTTTGAATATGTTTCTGGTAATATTTCAATAAATAAATAAAAACTGTGAATATTGTAAAATATTTATTCCTAATGTTAACTGATTTTTTTTTTCTCAGAAGAAAAAATAGTATTTTTTGAATATAATTAGAACAAATGGCATGAAATTTAAGTGACTGTATTGCTTAAAAGTGAAATTTTCATCTATTTCAGTGATTCTAAGGAGCTGGACAGTTGAGTGTACACTATGAATCTAATGGCAATGTGTCCATCTGCTCCCCATCACTTTGTAATGTGGGTTGCAGAAGAACATTTCAGAGTGCTTTACAAAGCTGGTTTGGTAATTATATATTTATGTCTCTAGTCCTTTTTATAGCTTATTTCCTTCATTAATAAACATTTAATCTTTTAAACACACTCTGTTCATATACTTAAAAGGCTATTGCTGGAATTCATGTATTGAACTTTGCAAAGAGTATCATCATGTGGAGAATTTACACAATTTCTTTTTCCATTTGACGATGCTTTTAGAAATGCTAATTTATTGTGTTATAAAAAAGTTATTACAAAGTTTTCTACAGAAATATAAAAGAAACTAATCATAATTCTATCTTTACAAAAGACTTAAAAATTTATTTTTAAGGAAATTGTGTTTGTAGTGAACTGTGAATGTAACTTTTTTTTGTACTCTCTGAAAATAAAATCTTCATATGTATGCTATACAGTTAACAGATTTGTTTTCTATTATTTGCGGGATAGTGATTCAAACTTTTATTTGTATATTGTTTATATTTTATTTTTAAAAGCAGTGTATGAATTATTCATTGTGCACCCAATTCTTTTTTTTTTTTTACTTGGTAGATACATTCCGCAGAAAACCATGCAAAAACAATTCGTGTAAAAATACATGCAACATGTGGTAAATTTGGGGATAGGTTCCCCAATCTTAAAAAATCATGTAAGATGAAAAAACTCCAAATTTTTTCCAAAAAAAAATGTGCAAAAAAAAGTAACAATGAAATCCATATTACATATATATATAACAAAAACAACTCATTTTTAGTATAAAAAAAATTACATTTAGTAAACAGTGAAAATTTAACCTATTGTTACATGCAATATATAAAAATTCAAATTGAAATTAGGAATAAAACTACTAACAACTATTCATTGCTGCTTGATAACAAGTGTGCACATTTATTACAAACTGGATCAAAAATGCTATCATCAGTAGATGTGTCAGATATGTGTAGCACTAATGTTAGCTTTGATCCAAATGAAGAATTTCATTCATTAATTGCGACCTCTGTTGGTTTTTTTGCTCTTGCAAAGTCTGTTATTAGCGACTGTTTATTTGGTTTCTCAAGTTGCTTATATAATTCTTGATATCCTGTTACACAAAATTCTTGTGATTATGTTGAAATTTTAATGCACATTGTTTGTAAGGATCATGAGTAAGAAAATGTTCCATACTTGTAGAAAGTTCCAAGCCTTCATGAATTAAATCAGCTGTTAATAAATGAACATCTTCGACTTTATTATTATAAATTGTCCTAAGTTTGGTCAAATCTTCCTCATCAAAAGGGGGCTTCCTAACATCAATTATTTGATGTCAACCATTTGCATGTTGTTAAAACTTTTGCTACCAATTGCATTTGATGGGGTTATAATTTCAGAACACACAGCTGATTTTTATACTACGAAACTTCCACTGTTTCATTCATGCTACAAATTTTTCTTAAGAAGCATTAATGTTGATTGACGCAAATGTTTGATGACAAAAGCAGCATATGTAATACAATCTGTTATCGTAAACTTTTTCCTTGCTTCCACAACTGTCAAATTTCTTACTTCCACTGAGTCTAAAATATATTTAAATGTTTGCTTTGTGTAGTACATTTTCAATGCTGCTATAATGCTCTGATCTAGTGGTTGAGGGATTGGTGTTGGAACGAAAAACTCATGTAAAAAAGGTTTTGGGTGAACCATGCTATTTCAAAATCGAGTAAAAAAAGAATTGGGTGTATTTATGTTTTAATTTGACATATTACAAGTATCTTTGTGTAGAGTAATAGTTTTCCTAGTATTGAGATATATCTGTTTTCAGTCTTTATTATTAATATCAAAGTGTATACTTTTACCTAAAGTGCATCTTTTACTGTTACTTTTCTGTGGATTATTGTATTTTATGCTTATTTCATAAAAACTTTCTTACAGTTATCTCTTTCCTGCTTTCCTTTTTTCTTTTTGTAATTGATTAAAGAATCAAAGTTTACCTAAATCAGTAAAACTTTTAAGAAGGATGAACATTTGAAAAATTCAATTCTTAATGAACTTGCATGAATGTATGTGTAATGTTTCTTGTCATGTACTTAGAATTTGTGTAAATATTTAAGTTTTTCATAGAAAATTATTGATTTAAATTAATTTTTTTCAGTGACTTAATTTCAACAGTAGTATAACTGATCCAAGATGCATATTGCAGTAAAGAAATTACACACAGATACTTATCACTAAATTTAGATACAAATGTTTCATACCTTTCTTAAAACATGTAAATGTGTGAGAAAAATAAATAAGTAGGCCATCAAAATTTAATTAAATTCAGAGATGAGCTTTTTTTTTGTTGATAAAACTGTCTTGGAGATATTATTTGTTTCAGTTTGTTATCAAGTCTCCATGTGATGTGTAGTAATAAACATATTCACATTTTTGTTGACAATCTGACATCTTTTTTTTACTCATCACATTTAAACATAAAAAGTCATAAAATATATCACATATGAACATAAAATTTTTGTGTAATATCACATATAAACATTTGTAATATCAGACTGCTGTCTGAAGATACATTTGAGGAAGATAACATACTTCCCCATTGCCCCTTCACAATTGAAATGAAAAATTTCTTACAGATTTGGACACATTCCATACTTAAAAATTAACCCCTTATTCTGAATTTGTTTTGTATGATTTAAATTAACTTTAGCTCTTTTCTGTCACATCTACATATATTTTAAGTAAAAGCTAACCACAAATGTCCTTGTAACTGTAGATAGATACTTTCCATAATGTGTTTCATTTTCTACTTACTTTGGAATTCCACTTGATCAAACCTCCAGAAATTGATAAGTCTAATGGCTTTATACTCTCAAATAATCCTGTTGTGCTTATTCTAAATTAATCTCATATATTTAGATAGCAACCAGAAAATTTCTCAAATTGTGTTCAATAGCGTTATTTAATTTGCTTTTTTATTTCTTGAACTTCTTTCTTGTCCCCATTGACGTGAGATTTGCACATTTTTCACATTTATATATTTTTTTCTTTCTGCCTGCATTATTTTGTTTATAAATTTTTAAATTTGTTGATATTTTCCTGTAAAAATGTTATTGTCAAAGTATTTGTTTGAGTTCAATTTAAAGTGGCAGTTTTTTGTTGATTAAACATCTTTTGTTTTTGTACCATTTTCTGGGATGCCTAATGAAGTTGTCACTGAGGTTGAACACTGAGCACATATTAAAATGAATTCGGGCGAGCTCCTTGACTTTTATTATTTGATTAAAAAGTTTTCCCCTTAAGTTTTGAAAAAAACATAATTTATCTAATGGAATAAATAAAAGATGTACCTTCATAATGCAGTAAACTCAGTCATTGTTAATTTTTTTTATATAAAAACTCTCTTTTCATAAAAAAGAAGAAAAATTACCTACTTTTATATTTGTAATAATTTCTTTCAAAAGCAACTTCTCCTTAAAGACAAAGTGAAATTTTTTAATTAAGCTTGAAAATTCATTAAAAAGTACAGTTATTGCTATTTTCAGCTATTGAAATGACTTCATTGCAGAGAACATGGTAATTTTCGTTTCGATTTGTGGATTCAAAATATTGAATGTATTTTCGGCAACTGTTCGGAAATATTATTTTACCAATTTTACGACTTCAGATTCAGTTCTCTGAAAAAATTATTATATGAATTACACATTATTTTTAAAGCAGTGTCTCCGAATTTAATAAAAGAAACAAGCAATTAAAATGCACAGAATTTATTTAGTGTGTTTATTCAAAATGAATATTTATAGAATTAAAATGTAATTGTATGCCTCTTCTGTATCACATATATTTATGTCTGTTAAATACTTTTAGATCTGTGGAACAACTCCAGGGTCATGAAACTTGGAATAATTTGGTTGAGAGAAGAGTATAAAGAATTGTTTAAAAAAAAAAACTCTTGAAAAGTCTGTATTAAGTCGAATTTTTCAAAAATATACAGAAATATATAAATGTATCTGGAAAATAAGGTATGATTTACTAACTGTGGCTGTAGTGTTTTATTTTATATTCATAACAATTTTTATTTTTCGTTAATAATAAAATTTATGCTGATAGAAATTTCATTAAAACCTTTTTTAATTTTTCATTATTTGGGAATCTTGAAATTGAAAAATGATCTTAAGGTGGTCTTCATTTAATCTTAAAGAGCAAAACACAAACTGGAAACATATTTCAGATAGAAATATATTCCAGTATTCATTTAAACTGGTTTGATTATATTGTGTGTATCACATTTAGTTTGCAGTATCTTAAAAGTTAGAATTATTCATTAAACTTGAATATATACATTTTACATGTTATATCCTTTTAGCCTTGCAGTTTAAAGTTTGAGAAACATAATATATTGTTTAGTGGAAGAAAATGGATTGATTGATACAGATTGAGTAACATAATAAAATATGTAACTTTATGTAAAATACAGAATCTAGAAAGTACTATGAAGAATTTGTCTACCCAAGAGTTCAGTTTGTTTGCTGTTCTTTCACATTGTGAGAAAACAGCTTTTAAAATTGTTTACTCTCTCGCTCCTTAATACAATTTTTTGCAATTCATTTTTTTTGGGGTTTGAGAGTAAAACTTGTGATTCTCAAAGATAAGATTTAATCTAGTGAAAATAATTAGAAATTTATATATTTATTTTCATCAACATATTCTTTGTCTTTTCAATTGCTATTTCTATTACAAAGTATTTCTGTGTTTGATGAATGTGATCAGTCTTCTTGTTGACTGTGATGCTTCTCAAACATTTATGTTTTTTGAAGCATTATTCCTCACTTTCCTTTAATAATCCTAAAACTTTCTTATTAGATGTGAAAAAATTATCTTGATATTAAAACTGTATTTATTAATTTTTTTCCATTTTTGTTTTCAAATTTGGGTATGTGATTAGAAATTTTACTTAATTTTCAAATTTTCTGCCAGATAGTCTATTGATATTTCTTTTAAGTTGAAAATATCTTTTCCCAAATGAATTCTTTCTATCACTTTTGTTGTGGTTTTGACAAAAAGGAATAAATACTTTGTTTATGAAAGAGAATTAATTTCATATTATTTGTCAGAAATGTATAAAATTAACAGAAGATATACAGTGCTATAATTCAAAGCTTGTAATGCATGAATTTTTTTACTATGAAAAATTTATTGTACTATTATATAGTAATATATTATGATTGAGGAAAATGTTAAAAAAGTGTCAAGTGTTCTTGCATATTGAAAGATTTACCTAATTTTTCAATTCAATGTATAGTTTATTTTTTAAAAATTCTTTCCTAATTTAATTCCATTTTTTTGTTAGAAGTAGAATTTTTTTTCCTGCCAGAATGTGTTCGTATTCAATATTTTATGAAATTTTTTAAGGAAGTATTACATTATTTTCAAATTATTTATGAAAATTAATATTTTATTTTACTTTTGGGATAAATATCACCTGGGGGAGATTTAAAGATATCTGCATATTAGTTAAAACAATTAAAATAAGTTAATTGCTTCTAGCTTAGTTATAATAAAATTATTCCTTTGAACAATGTGCAAAGTCTTTTAAGTGAACTATTTTGTTAAATATCAGTGATCATAATTTTTATTTTATTTCATTATTTAACCTAAATGTTTCTTTACAATTTTAATTTTTTGATTGTGTAATTCTGAATAAAAGTTTTTTTTTTTTTCGAATGTATTATTAATGATTATAAAATTAATTACTTATATTCAGAATTTTGTATAATGTGGCTCCATAACCAGATCAATTTACTTAACATTTCTGCTATTCTATTTATGATAATCAGTTTATTCCTACTGTATTTATACTTTTTTTTGTTATACCTCAGACTAATCATTAACCATACAGTTTAAAAATATGATGGAATTATTTTAACACTATTTGATGTTAGACTTTGAAATTTGGTTTTTTTAAATTTTTGCATTGTTTTGAAAGCACAATTTTTTTCACTGCAATTACATAACTGAGAACACTTTTTTTCTCCTAAGATACGCAAAGTTTTTCATGACTGATGCAAACCTAAACTATGTTCCAAGATTCTTAAATTTCGTATGAATAATACATTTCTCGGAATATTTTATATGTATAGTAATTACTATGTTTATAATCTCATTCTTATCTCTGGCCAGTAAAAAACATATGTACAAAACCACAACAATGAACTTTGGTCTTTGTCTGAACTGAAACAAAGGCCAAAATTTTTTACCACTGTTGCCAAAATGCAACTACATTGCAAAAGTTTTGGTTTGGAGCAATTGAATATCAATAATCATCAGAAATAAGACTCTCTGTGTATATTTTCTTTTGCCTGTCAGCAAGCCGCCAGAATGTCTAATGTAAAGTGATTAACAATGGCAGTGCAGTGTGTGCTGGGAAGGCGAGAAGAGAGTTTTTTGTTCTCATCTGCGTTGTCTATTTTGTGGTGTTGTCTAGTGAGGGAAGTTAATAAATGAATGTTCTGAGTGGATTTGCCTTTTTTCCTGAATTTTGACGTCAAACCCTTCATTTTAGGCAGATGCGTAGTATTGGGTAGAAATTATGGTCGTATTTGTGAAATTTACTATATTGTTGCTGAATTTGATATTGTGAAATCAAACAAGTTTGTATGAGAAAATATAAGTAAACTCTGCAGTTTAATTTTTAAAAAGTGGTTGAATATTTTTTACATGCCTCATATAATACTTGCAGAAATTCCAACAGTTCTAGCAACTATAAGGATCAGTTTTGAAATGTGTCAAATTCAAGTTCATGAATGCCTAATAAGATGCATGGATGTGTTGCAAGTTTATATTAATTAATGAATATGTTTGTGTTCAAATCCTTATTTATTACTAATCTTGAATCTTACATGGACTTGATGATAAAATTGTAACTTTCAAGATTCATGCTTTTCATACTTTATTTTCTACAATTTTCAAATTAGTCTGATTAATTAATTTAAATCAAAAGTGATATTAAAACATTGTGACTGCTCTGTTCAGTTAAAAGTATTTTTTTTTCAACAGATAAAAGAAAAATTATTTTCAAATTAAATGTGCCAAATACAGAAATGTTGGTTTATTTTTATAAGTAAAGTGTAAAAGAACAGAAGTTTGGGCTTTTCAATAATCTTTTAATCTTAATTACTTTTGTCTTCACCCCCATAAAAATATTATGGTGTAAAGAAAACGAGAGTTGTTTGTGAATTCGGAACTCACTTTTACTTCAAACCATTTTGTAGTATAATGAAAACTCACTATGCTATGTTTGAGCCTCTCCTTGAAATGTAGTTTTTTCCTTGTATTTTTTTCTATCAATGCCTGTTAAATTCATTATAGATTCATCATCTTTTTGTAAAAGTTCTTTATGTCATTTGACCATGGCTCAAATTTTCAAGTACTTCACTAATAGGCTTAGTGCTTCTTTTAAGTAATGAACAATGGGAAACTTATCCCTTATATCAGATAAGTTGTTTGCCGCCTATTCATATATTTTTTTTTTTTGAAGCTCCCTTTTTCTTTTATTTTTTAAGGTTTTAAATGTCTTTACTAATTCTCCTTCCTCAAAACTGCCACATGAACTGTTAAAGATAAAAAAATTGTCTTTTTTGATGTTCTCAAGAAATAAATCAGTATTGCTTGAAATAATTAAAGATCATGCTGTCAGACCTTTTTTCATTTTTAAGGAATTATTAATGCTGCTGTAAGTTATATTTGATTGGAATTGATATCCTCTGCTTTGTGTGGTGGAGAATTTTAAAATGCAATTCACCACTTGTTAAGCAGTGGACCATATCATTGTTTCATCAAATCCAAGATTTGGATATTTTAAGTACTTTTATTCCTCACGGGGATATATTTTCCCATTATCTACCTCCAATAATCTTCATAATAAATGTGTCTTTATTTTAGTGATAATATAATGAAAAATGGTCTTATACACATAATTCTTTAAAATAGCATTACTAACTATGGTTTGATGTTGCAGGATGTTGGAAATGATTCTTCACCGATGGCCAGATTATAAGCATTGAAAATCATCAAGAACATTCTAAATGCTATGAAAGTAACAGTTCAGAAAAAAAACATCTACAGTGTACAGGGTGCCGATGACAAAGCAAATTGTAAGTACATTTTGTTATGAGTTTGTACGTTTTGTTGAGTTACCTTATTGTTCGATGATACCACAAGAAGTGTTTAAGTTCTACCCATTTCATAAGGTATCTGATATTCTACTGTCTCCTTTTGGATAAGCATTTAGTGACATTTGGGCATATTTTGTCACATCAACTGCTATTTTCACTTCTGCACTCTTCATTCTTTTCTGCTCTTCAAGTTTCTCTTCTTAACAAATCACCAAGAAAAAGAAGCCAAATGGCATGGTTATAAATTCACAGTTCTAAATAAATTTTCTTTGTTTTACCTGACAAAATAGGGAATTTTTAAAATATTGTATACTGATAAAGCATCTAGGGATTTTCATCTGGTAGTCGATTTATACTAGTTTTACCTAAGGACATGTAATATTTAATTTTGCAATCTTTTTGCATTTTACCATCCTTGGAAATGACTCAAGAAGGAATTTCTTCATCAAACCATTATAACTCAATATCAAACCATTTTCAAAGATAAAGGAAATTTAAGAGCAGTTAATTTACATGAAATCTTACTTCTTGGTGGCATCATTAGATGTTTTAAACATTTGAATTGTATTAATAAAGATGCCCTCACTCTCTTAGTAGATTGATAGACAACTGGCTTCTACACTTTAACCCATAATGAAAATCAAAAATCGTAAACTTAACAAATAATTTCTCTACAAAAAGTGGGGTATAAACAGATACATTTCTTCATTTTCAGTTAAGAGAAATGATATTATGAAATGAAAATATTAATTATGTTAATAACAACAATAATATTGACAATGTAACAGCAATGTTAAAAAGACAATATATATGATTACATAAAATAATAAAATCATGCATAAATAATATTGAAATCTATGAGTAAGTTTTGAACCAATACTCAGATTTTTTATGATGGAAGAAAATGTTATTAAAGTTTAGTACCATGTGTGATCGTGAAGAAAAACTCATAGAACTAAACTATGCAGTTATTAGATTTTGTTTGCAATGGATGTCACTATAGAAAACATACTCAATTTCAAAAAAGAGAGGGTACATATTATAAGAAACTAAAAATACAGAAATAACTGAGACTCCATGGATAAGGCAATATGAGTTTAATTTATGGTATGTGTATATATTCAACCTTTTTTTTTTAAGTAAAAGTATGGTAAGTTATATTTGTAAATATATATATCTGCTTATTTACGTATTTGTGTATGCAAACAAAAACATAATTTTCTACTTAAGCAGTTATATGTGAATAATTTATAATCTGTAGCTTTATTTCGATTTGTAAGTCTTCAACTTATCTTTAAGTATATCTTGCAAAACTTGAGTATATATAAATTTGCCTTTTAAATGTATCATATATATATTTATAAATATATCATTTATACTCTGAAATTATTAAAAATTTCACAAAGTAAATTTATAAAATTTTAAAAGTTTTAATCAAATTTCCTATGATTTTTATACAATCATTGTGATGTATTTAAAATTTCTGATTGTTTATATGAACAAAGTTATGTTCACTGTAAAAGAAATATTTTCAATCCATAATGTACAAAATATTAGAGTATTATGGAAACAGTAGATTTGTAGGAAAGTGTACCAGAATCCTTTCAGAATTCCAAATATTTGTTATTACAATGATTGTATTTGAAAGACTTTTTGAACTTGTACTATTTAGGGGATCTTTGTTGCAATTTCATTAGCATAGGCATTAAGATTCCCATAATTGTTAGAATTAATTCCAAGTGATTCTAGACTTCTTTTTTTGGTTTGGATTAGATTGAAAAACTTTCTAAACAATATAGGATCTTCTGGCATTTTTCAATGTTTCATTTTTGTTTATCAGGATCTAATATGTATTCCAAAAAGTGATGCATTGGCTATTATTCCCTTAAAAATGTTTAATAGAAAGTTTCAGTACTCTTTTCTCCCTCTCTGACATAAAAGCATTTATGAATTCCGGTGCCTTCAATGTTGTAGAAATTCCCGGGTTTTTTTTATACAACTAGTGCGTTTTCTTTCTTTTTTTTTTGATCAAAATGTCAGTTTATTATTATGTTTTGATATTCTGTCATGTTTTTCGATGCATTATCTAAAGCTTTAAGATCTATAGCAGACTCTATTTCTGCATTTATGAACAAGTCATCTATTGTTTTTTTAGCTTGGCCAAAATATTGTGAGCTATATTAGTAGTTATGTGTGTGACAATACTTCTATCAAAATTCAGTTTTAATAAAATTTAATTAAATTTTCTCCATTATACTATGTATCTATTTATAGAGCCACTTCTGGCAGTTATGCCATAAAACTTTTCGGAGAAACGTTCTTAATTCATTAGTGAAGCAAAATTGTTACCTGCATTTTTCCGGGCGGGCTCCTTATAATGAAAATAGATCTGAATCTTCTTGGCTAAGAAAACTCCAGACGAATAAGACTGATGACACATAATGCACATTTTTAAAACATTTAGTTAATATTATATGTCACCTATTACATTACACATAAAAACGAAATACAGGTACAACTACATGATGTACCTGTAATAATAGACACAAATCACTCGCTTACTGGCTTGTTGCCAATAGTCAAAAAGTTATTCAGTGAATTGTGGAAGGAGTCAAATGAAGGGAAGTAAGCAGTTTGAGACAACAGGATTGCTTCCATAAGCATTTTTTTTACTTAAAAATATTTCTTTTTTTATTAAGAGTGAAAAGAGTACAGATCAGAGTACATATATCATAAATGAAAAGAGTACATATATAAACCTATAGATATTATTTCAATTACATTTTCAGAATGCAGAATTAAACTTGTTTGATAATTTTGAAGATATATATTTAAAATGCAAATTTTTTTAAACATGCATATTTTTTGGAAAAAAAGGAACCAATACAAACAATTCACAGATATAAAACATGCTTCAAAATATGAACTATAACAATTTTTATAATTGAGTAAGAATTGTAATTTAATCTACCTAAAATCTTTGGAGATGTATGTATTTTTAAAAAGAATATCTCTGAATAATACATGTGTTCTTTCACAAAGAAATGTTTCCAAGTAAGCTTAAGTAATGGTTTATTGCATTGTAATGACTTGTTTATAATAAAAGGTATTTGTATAGCTTCAATTTATATATTATACCTTTAGGAATAATAATTCTATACTTATATAAGTTTTATAATTCCAGAATGTGTATTGGACATTCATGTTAGAGAGGACAGGATTGTAAATGGAGAAGAGAGAAGTTGCATTTTTGAATAAATGCCCCTGGATTGTAAGTTAAGTGTTTGAGTTTATTTCCTCTCAAATTTATGTAAGGTCTAATACAATAAGAATTAATTCTTTTCGCAAGGAGAATTGACTAAATACTATTTATTTTCAAAAAATTAATTTAGGTTTTTACCTGTTATCAAGCATTCAGAAGTATTTAGATAGAGGCACACATGTTGACTCTTTTTTTTACATGTTAAATATAATACTAATGTACTAAATCATTCAATGTATAATTTCATTACATTCAATGTATAATTCTAACCATTATTACTACTGTACCGGTACTGATCTCTGCTAGACAGCATAGCCTTTCATAAGATGAACACTTTCAGTCTTCTTTTCCTACATCATTTTCCTGTAGATTTTCCCAACTTACTGTTGGGTACTTAATCATTATGTTTATTTTTTCTTAACTATAATTTCCCACTTTTTTGAAAGGTATCAAGCTTTTTGCAACAGGAGCTCTACTAGTCAGGAACATTTCACATTTTAATTCATGCATATAATTCTATTAGAAAAAAACATCAGCATTGAATACACAATATGTTGCATAAATGAAGTGTATTCAAACTATAATTTTACTAGTAACCATTAAAATTTCTACATGATGAAGGTTACACTTGACAAATATTAAATGTACAAGAAAGAGGTGGAGCATGCTGAAATATTTAAATCAGAAGCATTCTAACAAATTTGAACTATTTATGTAAGAGTAATGTCCTCTACAGTCTGTATGAAAAGGAGAAATTCACAACTAGTTTTTCTCAGAAGTCGAATTTCACTATTGGTTATCTGTATAGAAATTGTGTTAAGACTAAAATTATAATCTGGCCTATAGTAAGAATGATAATTCCTATTGGCACTGTCTAAATCAAGTGCAACATAGTGGTGATCTATCACGACTATGGCTTTTCTTTCTGTAATGATGCTGTAATCTCATTTTTAAACTAATATAGTTTTTGTTTATTTTAACAAATTGAACGTACTTGTTGTCTGCAGTGACCTATGGGATTGAACAGCCATTTATTATGTGAACACCTTAAATATGTTCCAAGATGACCAGTGTCTGCATGGAGAACGACACAATTTGTGTAGTATTACGGATAGGTGTGAAGGCAATGAAGAGAACGTGGATCCCAAATTTATTAGCGAGGAAACAATTTATGCATTCCATATTTTTTTAAAAAAAATTAATATGATATCCTACAAGGAACTTTGAACAAGGGGTATTGTAATTACTTAATTAATGTAAGACTTGCCCTTAATTAAATCCATTACTCCTTTATATATTTTTATGATTTCAAATGTCAAACAGTTTCTCTTCAATTTCTATCTTAAGTTTAAATTCTTATAAGCTCATTTTTTTCTTTCATGTTTTCAAAAAATGAAAAAAACTGATTGATATAGAAGTTTCATGTTTGACTTTTAGAAAATGGTTTTGTTCTTGCATTTATATTTTATTTTCAAGTTTCAATTACAATTATTCCATATCCGAATTAATTTTTCTTCATCTTATTCTCTCTTTCGTGGTAGATACGGTCACAGTAGCGCCAACTTTGATTTTGTTGAATCGTACTTCAAGCTTTAGTACCACTAAAAACCCACCATATAGAGGTGTAGATGCCCATTAAACCTGTCGAGGTTCAAAGTCCTCTCATGGTCTTGGTGTTAAAATTTTGTGAGGGAGGTAAATTCTCCGACTCTTGACTGCGGATAAAAATTATGAGGTCCCTCGCCGATGAATGACATGTTGATTCTAAGCTTGACGTTAAGACATAATCAATTAGTGCAAAATGTTAAAGTATACTTTAAAAAAATTTTATTTTAAAGTTGAAATTTAACTTTCTGTATTTACATAAGTGACATTAATCAGTCAAGATAGATAAAATCTTCTGGAATGCCAGTCATTTCTTATGTTTAAAATTAAGATATAATTAGTTCTAGGTGTTTAAAACCTTCGATTTCATTTAGATTTAAATGTGATCTGTCAAAGAATTTCAAGATGATTGGAGGCATAATAGAGAGGAACATGATGGTTCCCTTAGTATTATTCTAATTTATTACTCATGTCCTAAAATATATTCATAAATCCAATGAACCTAGAAATTGTAAAACATTTACAATTGCCATTGTATATAGACAAAATATTTTATTTAATTTCTGATTCATTCAAAAAAAATCTCACCTGACCTCTTTTTTTTTTTTGCAGCATTTCGCTCAATGCTCAGACCCACTTTCGTCATCCTCTTCACAGCTAACCAGATGTTTTGAAGCCAGCTCATCTGTTTACAGACCCAGTCAACATGGAGACTCCTTCTGCTGCCATCACTCGGATCCCGTCCTGTAGTCTGATTCCGGTGTTCACTGCCTTTGTGACTACATGGGGCGACTGCTAATCATCACCAGCCTATTGCTGTTCTAATACTATGAGGACGAGCTGGCTAATCTGGCAAGGCAATCATGTATAAATTATGTCAAGCTGAAGTGAATTGAATATCTTCTGCTGCTGCTATATAAGGTAGCACTGGAAAGAATACAGTGGCGTTCACTTACAGTGAATGAGAGAGGAACCACATTCTGGTTTCAAAGTTTTTTTCTTTCATTTGTCCCTTTATAATCATTCTTTTAAATGTTTTTAATAAATTTTCATTATTGTTGGTATGTCTGTGTCCAATCTTTCTAGTTTGATATTTCTCATCTTCCGAGTTTTATCTAATGAGTCAGAACCATTGATTGCAAACTTTAAAGGTAGCAACACTACTGTAAGCAGTTCAGTAAATCTCTCAAACCATTAAGATAATAGTAAACAACTTTTTTTCTTTTGATAAAATAAATATTTTTGATCAAAATGTATTCATTTTAAGTATACATAGTCTCTCATTTTAAGTGTATAATTTAAACAAAAGATTTGCATTTTTTTTTCTCTCTTTTAAAACCTTAAGAAAGAAAGATGTATTTCATTAATTGTTATAAAAAATTATAGATAAAAGCATTTTACTCCAATAGTTAAAGTGAAAAACATACTTATGTGATGCTTAAAATTTTAGAATTTAAACTATAGCAATAAGATCTAACATAGTCTGTGGTCCTTCTGTAGGATTAATCGCCACATGTTGTGTTTTAATTATGTCAGTAATTATACCGGGATCTGAACCGTGAACTATTGTCTGAATTGATGTACACAATAATGGAAACTGTTCTTTGATTGAAAACTCTTCTTGAGGAGAAATATAAATAAAGTTTTAATTTTCCTATTTAGAAAAGTCCTAATGACCTTTAATGACACCTTTAATGACATTTAAGTTTAAAAATCCATCTGTTCCTAATGATGCTTTCATTTTTCTTTCACATGAGAGAGAATTATTTGGTATCTTATCTCCGAAAACAGACAAATGCAATAAAAATTAATAAAGTTTATACTTCAGTTTCTTTTTCTTGCTTTATTGAAATACTAAATTCTGAAGGCAGCAAAAAGGGGAGACTGTTTTTAAGGGTGGAAATGTTTGAAAAGTTAAATCTTAAACTTCAAAGTTGAAAATGAAATTCTATTTTCATGTTATATTACTTGGTGAGGGACCCCCTCCCCATAACTTGTTTGCTTTTTTTAAAACACATTGGCCTTTTACACCAAATTTGAATTTATTTATTTTTAACCTGCATTATTACCTTGTATATGTTTCATATTTTCTAACTCATATATTTTAATCCATTTTAACAAATGTTTGGCGCAGCATAGCCTGCTTTGGCTCTTGCACCATAAAACTCCACTGTCACTCACTCTAATTTCATATGTCTTGGTGTCACAAATGTTTTCACATCTCTTCAACAGCTGAATGCTATATAACTTATTTTTCTTTGTAACATTTCAACTAAGATCCATTTTTATAGTATTATTTCAGTTAAAAGAAACTGATACTTCCGAAATGTAGAGGACATTCACTTGCAAAAGAATGTTTCTTTTCAGAAACAGAACCTTTTTATTCTGGAATGTCAAGACTTTGGACAAAAACTTGAGAATTTAAGAGAATTCTTGTGCACAAGATGTTTAATTATGGAATTATTGTAAATATCATGGCTCTGATTGAACTGGCTCAACCAATAAAATGCAGTATATAAAGGCTTTTTCTATATGCTTACCAACTGAGGGAGAAATGTAAAAAGATGGTCAAAACCTCCACATTGCAGGGGGGATGAAATATGCCAGGATGTTTCCATAAGTACCATAGTTTAACTCTCATTGTGTGAAAAAAACGAATATACTATATTTTAATTGTATTCTCATTCAAATGCTTAATGATCAAAGTCAATTCTTGTGACAAATGCCAATATCAAATTGGACTGTGGACACAAAGCTGGTCTGATTGAAAAGATGAAATGAGCCGATGTTAAAATAAATGAGAATAATTACGATGAAATATATGTTTTAATTATGGTTAGGATGATAAATAATGTATAAGTAATTATTTGTTTTTTGTGATATTATTCATCCTGCTTTTCTTTAGTCCATGTGCCACTAAAGACCCTCTGTGTAGCCGAGTTGAACGTTATATCTGTTGAAGTTCCAAGTTTTCCCATTGTGGAAGTTTGGAAACGGAAGTTTCAACTCAGCTTATGTCTTCGTTACTTGAGCAAAGTTCAAATTTACGAGGCCTGTAGCCAGTAGACCTCGTGTTTCTTCCCTTTGAGAACTAATAAACAATATATGTCTCTACTACAGTGATATATTATTATCAATACTAAATTAAAGTGATTATCAATAAGTTGTGATCAAATGAAAAAATTAAATCCTTTCTTATGCATAAATAAATGTTCTAATCGATAAGTGCTTAGGAAAATAAAAATAACTTCACAAAAAATGTGTTTGATTATATTGAATTTGAAAAGCAAAAATTTGTAAAATTTCAGTATGCAAATTTGAAACAATAACTGCATTAAAAACTGAAAAGTTACTAAGAAAACATTAAGATTCGTTGTGAGTGACACAAAATTATATTATTGAAAATTGAAAAACAATTTTTGATTTTCAATGCATATTTTTCTTCTAATGATTTTTACTAGTTCTTATATTTTAGGAGTCATTCATTTTACTTATTGGTCTAATGAAATTGTGTAAGTGTTCCGATCTTCATTGAGTTCATCCCTCTGAGAAGTGTCACTGCAGTACTTTATTTCTGAAAATGGTTTTAAAATCTGTTTAAGTAGGGAAAAAAATGCTTTATATTAATTTATGTGACTAAGCAATTTTAATCACCCATACATTTACATCAAAACCTCTTTTATGTAAGAATTATTTGAATGAAATTAGTATTGAAATTTGCATCATCTTAGATTTCTCTTTGCAAAAAAAAAATATATATATAGGATTCTTGAGGTATGTGGTGATGTTGGAAAGCTCGAGATCACTCCCATTATTTCTAAATAAGTTTTAGGGTTCTAAAAAAAGATTAAAACTATATAATAACACTAATTTAGACTACAATTCTATTTGGGGTTATTTTAAATATATTTTTATTAATGTTGGAGGGGGTCAGATGTTCAAAATGGGTTTTTGAAAAATAATTTCTAATTTCTCAGAAGTGCACATACTTTTCTAAAATGTCTTTATGTATAGTCTTGTTTGCAGTAGTAAAAAAAATAGCGAGGATTCCATGTTAGCTGAATAGGAAAAAAAAAAATAGAACAAGAAATATAGATAACCTTAAGCGTCCCACATTGTGAATCAATCTTAGTGACGTCATTGGTTTCAGTACCAAAGTTTTTCGTGGTTTTCTTTAAAGACGCAGTCCACAAGCTTGGTATGATTTCTTAACACAAACGGGACTGTTCTCAATTTAAAGGAACGAAAATAAGAAACTCGAATGTCAGATGATTTATGAAAAATCTATTGGTAATTTTTATATTTAAATACTAATAATACTAGAAAATTATCGATTTCATCAGAATGTCAGTATATTTTTCCTAGGACAGCGTTGCCATACTAAAGGATTTAAAGATAAATTATTGAGATTTTATCAATTTTATGTTTATTTACAGAAAAGATATATAGCTTATAATTTTTTAAAATTTAATTTTAAAAATATTTATTTAGAGCAGATATTTAAGTATTATGAGTAATAGTTCTTTCCACAAAGAAGAATTAGCCTTATTAGTAAAAAATCTATTAGCAAATTATTTCGGAAAGGAACATGAACTTCATCTTATCGTAAACTTTTGAATAAGTAGCTTTTTAGAAACGAATTGATGGGGTTATTTTCTAGAAATTGATTGAAATATTATATTAAAAAAATGAAATAATTTATTTGAACACCATTTCAATAAAATTTTAAATCAGCATTCATAAAAATAGCTTAATGATTTCTAATTATGTAAACTGGTTACATTATAACAGAAATACTATCTTAAAGAGTATCGGTCTAGAGAAATACTATCGATCGAAATGCGGCAGCGTTGTTTCGAACCTTGGATCAGTGGATCTGAAGAAAAATTAATAGCTTTTTGTCATGTCCTAACCAACTGGGCCAAAAAGGCGCCTGATCGGGCTTGTTAATAAGGCACTTTAACTTTCTGGCTCTGTTGTAGAAGTCGAGTCGCTATATACTCCCCCTCCAGTATCATCGTGATGATACGGAAAAAAACATAGGTATTTTGTACAGAAAGCTGATTTTTTTAGCCATTATTGTAATTGATATGTATCTCTTCCTTGTTGAATTGAGTTTTTTTTTTTTTTTTTTGTTGCTCTAAACAGTCTTCTATTTTTGAGCCATCGTCTGTCTGTTGTTGAGTGGCGGGTCGCATCTACACGTGCGACAGAACCGGAATACCACTTATGATTTGCATGCGTTTGTTTTGTTAGACATACAGAGGCAAGTGTTTTTGCGTCGCAGGCATATGCAATCAGTAGGTAGAGGCTGTGCTGCCATTTAGTTATCACTTCCGGGTCACCACTGTGGCGGTTGAAATGCGGCAAAGTTGTTTCGAACCTTGGACCAGTGGGTCCAAAGAAAAGTTGATCGCTTTTTGTCATGCTCAAAACCAACTGGGGTAAAAAGACGTCTAATCGGGGTAGTTTGTAAGGCATTTTAGCTTCTGGCGCTGTTGTAGAACGAAGTCGCTAAAGAACTGCATGCTTATCAATACAAAATCTGAGATTTTTACCAAATTTCTTTTAGTACTTTAGATTGAAAACATTTGAATTGAGTGTTGACACTGCCTTTCAAAATTATTTTTAAAACTTCGAAATTGCACTTTAACAGGCAAGATGAATTACATTTTGTCCTAAAACTCTAAAACAAAAGAAAATAAGCAACGAAACATACTACAATTTAAAAATTCTAGAATTCCTCAAAAGTTAGGCGGGGAGATGTTGCAAATGGCAGCACTTCAACCACCAATAGGGAGCAGCACGAACTAATGTCAGATGATGTTGCTCTCATTTTCTCATTCTTAAGCTTGTAAAAGTCGTACATATAGTGTCTTTTGTGTGCAATAAATGTTTTGTTATGTGTTACATCCTGTTTTCTTTTGTATATATTTTATATATCTGTCAAAATCCGACATGTCAGCATAATTTAGTATTTTCAGCTGTTCAGTTACAAAGTGTAACTCTGCATCGGCATTGCATTTCTAACCTGCTTGTTCATACATAAAATAAATCCATTAATAATTAATAATAATAATAATGCAAATAATTCAAAATGAAAATTCAAGTATTTCAGAGTATGGTTGCTGCATCGAAAATGCACTCATAATAAATATGTTTTCAGATCTGAATTGACTTTATAATAATATTTCTTATAATTTGTAGCCATCATAAATGTTTAACTTTTGTATGCCACTAACAACGATCCTTTTTATGTTTACAGAATTGGGTAGCACTGGTAAAAGCTGCTGCTGTATTCATGTTTTAGCTCTTTAAAGATCTGTGAACCTGGCATCTTCTCTTAAAAGGTTAATTTGAATGTAGACATTGAAGAATAATGTTCTAAAATAAATGTTGATGTGCTGTTTCTTCTAAAAAAAATGCCGAATTTTCTTTGAGTGAAACTAATTTCTGTTGAATCAGGAACTCAGAGATATGTTTATATAATTCTCGGTAATTATTTTTCAAAACATTTTATCTTTTTAAAAGTTGAAAGTAGAAGTTAAAAACTGGCAGAGGTTTGGGTGAAGTCTCGGTTTGCTCACAACATTTGGTGTCAGCGATAGGACTTTTAAATGTATTTCAGTATGTTTTTAGCAGTTAAGTCCTGCAAGAAAGAAGATTTGATTTTTGTAGCCAAAGAAATTGGCGAAACTGTGCTAACAACGGATAAAATTTGTGATGTGAAAGAGGTAATTTTAAACAGCAAAGGGGATCTAGAGTTTGTTAAAAGGATTTTGGAAAATTCTGTTGCAAACAGGAAATCGCTTGAAGAAAAGAATTGGAGCTTGAAAAAATAAAGCTAAGTAAAAAGCATGAGGAGGAATTGGAACTTCAAAAACTGAATAGAGAACTTGAACTTCAAAAATTTAATCAAGAATTTGAATTGGAAAAGTTGAAACTAAATAAAGAATTGTAGTTGGTGGGAATACAAGCACAGGATCAAGGCCAAGTAGTAATTCATCAACAAATTCCAGAAGCTAACAATGCCGAGAAAAAGTTCACTCTTCTTAAGCTACAATTTTGACAGTTTGGTGATGATTTAAAAGACTGGTTGCCTTTTGGAGCCGATTTGAGTATGCTGACAAAGATGATGGTATTGCTCCTGAAAACAAGGGTTAAAATCGGGAATATGGTGTCCTCTAAGCGATTGGTGACTTTTGGGGTGATAATGATTAAAACGTGGCGATTTTTTTATGGTAAACCTAAGAATACTCAATGCTTAAGTCACGCACTTTCGGCAACCTATCTAAGAAGTCGCTTAGTTTCGTCGCCGATCGTCTAGGGGACACTCTATTCCCGACTTTAACCGAAAACAAGTTTCAATATTTAATACATGCCACTATAATCGGTTCTAAAGTTAGAGAAGTAGTGGGCAATTTTCCACCAACTGGAGAAAATTATTCAAATGCTGTTGACTGTTTAAAAGCTCGTTTTGGAAGGGAAGATCTTTTAGTGGATGTCTATGTAAGAAAGCTGTTTAAGTTAATTTCTGTGCAATCTATCCAAAAATTGTCACCAACATTCCTTTACAATAAGCTTGAATCTTTTTTATGAGCTCTTGAAACTCTATGAGTTACAACAAACAAATACGCATCAAGGATCAAGGTACGTTTAGGATCAAGGTATGTGTGAAAATGTATTACCAATAAGTGAAGGTCCTTGGCTGGTTGAGTTGAAAAACTTAGGTGTTGTCTTAACTGATGTCAATATCTCTTACGTACCTATATAAGTTCTAATTGGAGCAGATATTATGGATAAGCTTCTAACCGGCAAAATGAAAATTTTGTTCCTCTGGTTTAGTTGCAGTCGAAACACATTTTGGATGGACATTAATGAGAAAAGTTCCTCAAGTAGATAATGGGAAAAGTAACTTAAGTATGACTGTAAATCATTGTTTGTGAAAGAAGTGGAAATTTCTGATTTATGGAGATTAGATGTTATTTTAATCAAAGATCAAATGAAGAAAAAGTCAAAGCAAGAAATAGATTTAAAAATTAACAGCACTTTAAGGAAACAGTGAAATGTAATCAGGACAACCGTTACGAAGTTTGTTTGCCATGGGCAGAAGATTCTTATCCATTACCAGATAACTTCAACCTCCCCAAGAAAAGGCTTGAAGTGACCATTGAAAAATTATTATCTCGCCAATTATACGATAAATATGAAAATCTTTTTCAGAAATGACTCGATGAAAAAATCATTGAGAAAATTCCTCCAGATGAAATAGCTTTGTATGGAAATTACTTACCTCATTATCCTATAATAAAAGAAAATAGCAGTACAACTCTCATTGGACTTTTATTTGACGCATCTACCAAATTTCAAGGCTGTCCTTCTTTAAATCAGTGTTTGCAATGTGGACCATATCTTATTGAACTGATTCCTTATATTTTCGTGCGTTTTAGAGAGAAGAAATTTGGTGTCACTGCTGACGTTAGAAAAGCTTTTTTTTTTACAAATAAGCGTTGCTAAAGAAGACAGAGATTATCTACGTTTTCTTTGGTGGAAGAATTTCGAAGAAAAGAAAATTAAAGTGTTTCGTCACACAAGAGTGTTTTTTGGTGTTAAAAGTAGCCCTTTTCTACTTGCTTCAGTTATAGAACACCATATCGAAACAAGTAAAAGTTTTGATTATGAATTTAAGGATGAACTAAAACAGAGCTTTTATGTTGATAATGTGGTTGTTACTTACGATTATCTAAGCACTGTTATATCCGATTCCACTGAGTTAATGCTACAGGGTGGTTTTGAACTCAGAGGTGAAGAAATAGATACAAAGTGAACATGGTGGGAAACTTCTGTTTTAAGTATGAAATGGAATCGTCAATTGGGCTCTTTGCGACTCAGCATAAGCTGGATGACTGAATTATGTATTGAAAATATAACAAAGAGAGTTATGCAGTCAGTAGCTCATAAAGTTTTCGACCCGATTGGATACACCTCTTTTGTTGTGCTTTGCCCTAAGTTAATGTTACAAAAGGCTTCGAAAATGTCCCATAGGGATTTGAGATACGGAAGTACATCTTAGAAAAGGAGTTCTGATGGATTCAGATTTGAAAATTCTCGAAGACATATTTCATATTTCAAGGTGGATAAGTATACATTAGAAAATTTGAAGCAGTGCACAATTAATACATTTTAGTACAAGTAAGAACCTTATGCTGCTGTTTTGTTTTGATATTAGAAGAATGTTTCTGTCCTTCTCGCGGCTAAATTTGAAAAGCACCCTTAAGGGCGGTGCAATTGCACGCATGATTTTAGCTACTTTATTCGGGTGTGAATTCAGTTGTTGGTATTACATTGGAAAATAAAAATTCTACTACACTACTACTAGAGCGATTTGACTACGATACTCGTCTGGATATCGAGAGAGAGGAAAATTGATCGGTGTTTGAAATCCCAAAATCGTGTACAAGGAATAAGAAATCTATACTTTGGAATGAATCATATAGCAGATGAGCTCAATCTCATATTTACCATCTATATAGAGGCTGTACAGCAACTGTATGTCACTTAGATGGTCGGAAGGACATACATTAGTTGACAGAACCCCTCGAATCAGGGTGTACTACTGAACAAAATAGAAAAGAAAATTTAAATCTGCAAAATTATTATTGGTTATGCAGAAAATATCCAGCTTAATATAAGTATATTTGTTTTCTTCAAATATCAACAAATAATTCATTTAGTGGTTGAATTTTACGTTTTAAAAGAATTGTCTCTGCCGAAAAGAAGAAAGAATGGCAGGAGAAATCGCTACAATTCAAAAAAGCAGGGTGAAATTCATGTGATTCAAAGAATCTTTGGAAGGAAAAGATGATAAAAGTTTAAAGTTTGGCTATTTTATAAACAAAATCGTTAAAACACAAATTGTAAATAGAAAGAGAGACGAAAGTTTGCGGAAACCGATTAACACGCTAAATCACGGTGTACAGAAGTTAATGAAGTATTATCTCTTAAGAGAAAAATTTTACACTGTGGTCTCAAATTTTTGACAAATTTATTAAGAAAATTTTGGATTTGAAGGAGAAAAACGTAATTATTGGCAAATATATAACATTCAAGATTCTCTTCAAGAATAAGTAGATTCGGGTCATTTGCACTGAAGATATACAAAAGATGCTGCAGTGTTTAAATAACAGATCGACTACAGCAGATCCATTGTTCCTCAAGGAAATCGGAAGAAAGTTTGGTGCTACTCTTCTGCGCTGTTATCTATCAAGCATTTTTAATGGGTTTCGTAGGTTTATCGACAAACGTGTTGGAGTAACTCAACTATTTATTGTGACAATGGAATCAATTTTATTGGCATTCAGTATATGCTCTGGGTGGAATAAATGGTAGACATGGTGCTGTCAGCACCCATCAATTGAAATTTAACCCACAAACTGCTGCTTGGGTAGGGATGGTTTTGGAAGACTGATTCGAATAATGAAGGACCTCTTGAACAGAATCTTGTTCAAGCACAGTTAATTTCGTGAAGAAATGGAGACCATCCTTTGGCATTGATAAATTCGATCACTCTCTTATCATGTCAGAAAGCGAACATTTGGTGACTTAATGCATCTTCGTCATTTTTTACAAGACATCAAAAAGAATTGAGAACCCCGGATATCCTGATGCTACAGACCAAATAAAGAACTAAAATGCCGGAAAAAATCTACAAGACTTGCGGAACAGATTAAAAAACGAATATCTGGGACTTCTCGTACAATGAACAAGATGTTCGAACACTTGTAACTTGTTGTAAAATG